>RPOG01000612.1:182504-282470 GCA_008086565.1 Thalassoma bifasciatum
GTTAAATGAGGCTCATATCAAGAAAAGGCAGCACCGACTGCTCACACTGCAAAAACTGAAATCTAAGCAAGTCATTACGTCTTATTTTTAGTAACATTTATCTTATTTTTCTTGATTTGAGCTACATACACCAGACCAGGTCATAAAAATGTCTTGTGTTAAGTTTTTTAAAGACAAAAATGAGGTTTAAATTGCTTGTAACAAGTAAAAAAAAAATCTGCCAATGGGATAAGAAAAAGTTTCTTGCATCAGGACATCTTTCTAATTTCAAGAAACTTTACGACAAATTTGTCTTATCCCATTGGCAGATTTTTTTTTACTTGTTACAAGCAATTTACACCTCATTTTTGTCTTTCAAAAACTTGAAATAAGACATTTTATATGACCTGGTCTGGTGAATGTGGCTCAAATCAAGAAAAATAAGACAATTGTTACTACAAATGAGACATAATGATTTGCTTAGATTTCAGTTTTTACAGTGCAGGGTCTTCAAACTCCTGAAAAGTTGCTAGATTTGTCGCTAGTTGCTTTTTTGGAAGAATAAAAATAATCAATAGACAGTTGCTAGATGGGTCTGATAAGTTGCTAAGTCAGCAACATTGGATGTCTGCGCTGTAACGTGAAAATCTACCATGGGTCAGATTACAAAAAATTAAAGAGCAGGCGACTTTCAAAATAAAGCCAACTATTTAGCTTGACTACAACACTAAGGAGTCAACAGGTTTGAGGTTTTACAGATCAGTGCCGTGGGCCAACATGGCATTGCATAGTTCAGATACAAAATGTAACTAAAATACTAATTTCTACCACATCACTGATGCATTTCTTTACAAACTCGCCTTCACTGTTTTGCTTTTCGGCAAATGCAATGTTCCAAACCACTTGCTCTGAAGTGTCACTGTCCCTGAGTGCTTGATAAATCTCCAACACTGCTGGTTCTGTTTTTGAGTGTGACTTTTCAAGCTGTTCAATTTGTGTTTCTGAGGTTCATACTCTTGCTTGGCTGCACATTTATTCCCTGCCATTTTCCGTCGAACAATATTGCAACTGCACTGTTGTCTTTTCCCTCTGAGCTCCATGTTTTCTCACTTGTCCATGCACGATTCACAAATGATTTGACACCTTAAGAAAACGGGTGTAAACTAAATTTGCAGAGCACTGAGGCTTAAGCTGTACCTATAAAATTGGATATCCTTTCTTTTAACCCAGATATAAACTTGTGATACTTGTAAATGTTTTAAATTTAACATCTAACTTTGGTGCAAGATGAACCACTAACCTTCTAAACCTTCTAAAGGGGCCACAGTGTGATTTGGCTCACTCTGCAGCCAATCAGAATCAGGTATCCAGCAGTCTTCACAGGTGGTGTCTCTCATTTGTTTGGAACTTTTCCCCTTTTTGAAACAAGCTTTGAAATGGCGCAAACAGCTTTGTTTCAGCAACTTTCCAATCCCTTCACAGAGAAAAGAGTTTTTTCTCAATCTCACAAACATTTAAGGTTTTCAAAGTGAGGAGTGGACTCAGAGAAAAAATACTAAACAAAGCATTATGGGGAGATAAATAAAAGTTCAAGAGTCTCTCTGCTGAAGTCCTGAGGCTGCAAATACACAGCATCTGAATCTATTACAGCCTCTCTACAACAGCCACACCTTCAGTCAGCCCGGCTGTGATCGGTCAAACGGATGATTGAAAAAGATAATACAAACAACAGGCAGCATTTGTATTCAATGTTGTCCTCTAAACTGGCTCCCATTTATCTCTCTTGAAGGCATTGTAGGCTTTAGAGGCAGTGAAGTGGCAGAATAACATTGCTTTGTTTCAAAGTTTACCTCACAGCTCTTTGTAATAGAAACACTCCAGAGACAGAGAAGTGTGTCCAGACAAACGTCGCTTCCCCTGATTCTTCAGCTGCTGCCTCTCATGATAAAGACTCTGTGGAAAGAGATTAAATGAAGGTTAAATGAAGTAAATGAATCACATTTTTTTTCAATGGCTTTTTGAAATGTTATCTCTGTACTTGTATGTTCCTAAAAGTTTGCCGCTCTCTTCTCCTCTCAGTCTTATCTTATAGTAATAAAAAGAAGCTTTGATTGGATTTTTCCGCTGCTGCTGAAGTACAAGAGCCTTGAAGATATGAAACATGAAATCTGCCAACAAAGTCGGCTCAGCTGTAATACAGGGAGATGTGACTAAAGCTCAATGTGGAGTTTCAGATTCTTCAACCTGAAGATGTGAGTGTATTGTAGACACGAGCAAAGTCATAATTTAGCTACATATCAGCTTTACATTGGAGAGAGAAGTTGGGATCAGTCATCACACTAAGGGCCTGATCTACTTAGATCCCAAGCAACAAGTGCCAAATTGCATGTGCAAACTCAAAAAGTTCTTGTGCTATTAGTGGGCGTGTTGTGGGTGATTCTGATTGTGTGTGCATTAACAAAAGGAACAAAAGTGGTGCAGACCACGCTACATAAATACAAATTCAGCATGTGCTAAGGTCTGTCCTTATAAGGGGTTTGGGAGAGCTGAGTGGCTGTTAATGTTGAAGTTGTGGAGTTGGAGGTCTTGATGAAGGCAAAAAAAAAAAAAAAAAGATAAGGATGCAGTCAATACTATTATTACATACATATTTTCAAATATTATTTTGGGTTTCTGTTCTGTAGAGGTTGTTGAAGTTCACATCTGTTTGTTACAGAACATGTCGCCAGGGGTGGAAGTAATTAATTACAAATACTCAGATTACTGTAATTAAGTAGATTTTTGGGGAACTTGTACTTTTATGAGTAGGTTTTCAAGTCTGTACTTTAACTTGTACTTGAGTAATCATTATACCATGTAATCTACTTCGTTACTTTTAAAATCATAGTTGAGTACTGAGTACAATTTTCATTAATATCTGGACCTTTTATCTGCATTTTTGTAGCCAGTAAGGTGATTTGATAGCAAACAAGCCAATGAAAACCAGGACATATGAATGAAAAACAAAACAAAACAAAAAAATGTTAATGGATGTTAATGATTGATCGCTAAATGATTTTGTGTTAAGAATTTAACCAATTATGTATTCATGGAGATTCTATCAATAGTCGTGGCAGCAACTGCACCTCATCTAATTTTGTTTTTTGTCTGCCTGAGACCTTTGCTGAATAAGGAAAGAAAAACATCAAATGATTATCTTATCACCTATTAATGATTATTGATTGTTAGCCTTTCAACTATTGGTAAAGCAAAACACAAAATTTAGAGCCCTATCTGGAGAGGTGACAGTGACATCACCAGTTAAAAGTAACAAATAATCTGAGTTTTTTTTTTGACAAATACTCAAGTATTTCTCTAACACCAGTGCTTTAACTTGTGATTGAGTAATATTTTAGCTATGTAACAGTACTTGTACTTGAGTACAGATTTTTGGTACTCTTTCCACCACTGCATGTCGCATAATTTAAGTTCATTCATTGTGTTTTTGGTTTGGGTTTAATTGCATTAAAAAACTGAGTTTTCCTTGTCACTGCATCCTAAGTGTGTGGGAACTAGATAGACTTGTCCATCCTGCATGACATGGCAGTCAAAACTTGGGAAAACACAGCAGAAAAAGTACTCTGGGAGGTGCTGGCACTTACTGTGCTGGTGTGCTGGAATGATCCAGACATGAAAATGCAGCTATGCAAGGAGTTTCTTTTCCATAGGAGATCTGGCATGGCTCCTTTTTGTAACTGGCTCCAAATCAGCCCTTTGATCATCTAGCAACTCAAAACTGACATTGTTGAATAGACGATATGTCTGTACTGTTTTTATTTCTGACAGTCCACATATGATGACACATGCAAAGAGGTTCCTCTCTCTCCTTAATTGCTCCTTTGCTTCCTTCATGCCACAATAACCGCAGCAATATATGCATGTGACTGTGCCAGTTTGCACCTGCCTTTCAAACGCACTAAATATATAGACGAAAAAACACAGACCACAATCAGTTTCAGGTTTCATGAATAACATTGCAGGTGCGAAACAACTACATTTTCATTTCCTCCTCCCAGTATTTTGCATGTTCTGAAAATCTGCTTTTATTCTACATATTCAACAAGGCAGACACGCTGAATGGAATGTGCCAATTTATTCACATCAGAGACGCAATCCACATCTGCACCTTGTTAGTAAATCAGATTTGCATGGTCTATCAAGTTTGCATGTGTTTTTAGACAAGTAAGCCTTAAGTATAGTAACTATAGCTACCAGTCTATTAAGTTATTTAAAGAAAGAGTGACCACTTTGGACCTGTCAAAAATAGGTTTTCAATTGGTTGAACAAGTCTCCAATCAAATCTGAGAAGCCGTTTTTGATGCTGGAGCTTTTCATGTAAGTTTTTCTGTCTCAGTTGCACAGCTGCTGAAAAGTTTGGCTGAGGAGAGCTTTTCTTCCCTCCAAATTGGATTTCTTCTACTTTTGGCAGCCAGGCAGAGAAGCTCAGGATTGCACTTTATGCAAACTTGATGGTACAGCAAATTGAAAATTCACACGTGTTGCATTTCTGCTGGAATTCATTCAAGCATACGGACAGGAGGGAACTTTATATAGACACCAAACTTTACTGCAAACATTAAGGTGTCAGATTTTATGATGTATCAGGGTACAGAATCCATAAAGAAGTATTTTTGCTTTATGATCTTGTTGCCAATGTACAAACATCATCCATCATGATTTCCTCTCAAAATGACTTCAGACCTGCTCCACACCTCTTCACTGCGAATGTCAGTTTGAAGCTTAAGCCCCTTGCAGCAAAATGTGAAAAATGACATCAGGCCTGATTGAATCCGCTGCTTTCCCAGGATCATTTCTGCTGCCAAGTCATTCAGAGAGCAGATGTGGGCTTGGCTTTGCGAGCTGAAGAGCCAGGAGGTTTTGTGGTCATCGACAGATAAAAGGGCAAAGGCGGAGCAGAGCTGGTAGGAGCGGGGCGGCCTTTGTTCAGCAGCAGCCCTCTGGTAAGCGCAGTTTAATGGTCTCACAAAGAGATGATTGTGATTTCCTCAGCCACCCATAACACCCACAGTGTTATTCTAACAGCCATCAGCGCTTTAATTAGCTCTTTAAGTTCGGAACGTAACGACACAAAGCAGCAAAGTGAGGAGAAGTTTGAGGCGAATGAGGACAAGTTGCAGCTCAGATATGATCCGAGGGAGAACAATTAAAAGATTTGGGAACTTTTTCAGCCCATTAGAGACCAATCATGACTACTGCTGCAGCACGGAGCAATGGCAGCTTTTCTCTGTAGACAGAAGTAATTTCCTCACTCTGACAGCTTCCTGTTATTTCACACGAGAATACGTTTTGAGCTGAGTCCGCTGTGAATCACATATGAAACTACTGCTTGGTAGTAGCGCTTCTCAAACTGAATGATTGCTCCTGCCATAGTTCACAGTGGTTAGCTGAAGAGTGCTGGCTCAAAGTGGCGAGTGGCAGCATTCACCATATGCGATGGCAGAAACCCAGCTACACAGCACATCCAGCTCCCGTAACGTCTTTTTTTCCGAGAGAGTGAAGGGGAACGAGGCCAGAGCTAATGTGTCTCGACATTTCCCTCCTCAACCCTCCATCTGCTCTGCCGCTGATGAAGAGGCTTACAGATCGCTCCCAGTTTTCAGTTGAACAGCAGATGACACGAAGCAGAACGTCACCTGTTCCCTCATCGGGTCCAAGTGGAGAGGAAGGATCAGGGTTTCACTTTGTGTACTGTATACAAACACTAGAGAAGAGAAAAGTGCATCCTAGTCCCAAAGCAGTGATATAGTGATGGATGTAATCATCATATTCAAAGTCCCCATTTCTCTTTTGTGCTTCAGTTAAATTCACAAATTGGTGCATTTTGGTGCTAAAACAGTGCAAATATAAGCTGTTGTCTATTTCCTAAAAGGGTTATAATTCTCTTATCTGTCTAAAAGTTGTTGTTGATATCAATACCAACACTGGTATTAGTTTTGATCAATACTTGTGTGATGAAGTCAATACTTGAAAGTACCAGTGCTGAAACCCTAAATATTATGTAATACCTCTAAAAGTTAAACCATCAGTTTGTGTAAGCTCTTAAATCAAAATGATAACTTTAATGCCATAATATAATAATTACTGATATGGTAGTAGATGTGGTCAAATTTACTGTTTTATAACAAAGCAGAAAATTAAAAAAAGAAAGTACATAATTATTTTCATGTTGAAAAATTAGCTATTTACTTTCATACAGGAACAGAAATATCAGTTTTAGTGGTTGTGTGTTATTCTTAATAAATTTTGACAAGCTTCTTTTCTGTGAAAGTATCCATATCAGTATTGATATCAGCAATACAGGCCCTATACTTACTTGGTCTTAGATCAATACCAGATTTTGAGGTATTGCACACTCCTGTATTGAGATTTGCATTTGTTTTGGAGGGCACTTTCCTTTGTTCAAAGCAACTTTTGATAACAACTTCTCCTTAGCCCTATATTCTGATAACCTTGCAGAGCAGATGGAGCTGCCTGATTCATTTCTGAAATCCTGCAGATCCATCTTGCTATGATCCAATCACAACCGATTTCACCTGGTCCAATATTGATCAGACCAATCAGAGAAGAGAGGCAGGAGCTGTAGGAGCTGCAGACGTGACGTCAGCGGGAAGCGTCTGAAAGTTTGAAAACAATGGCAGAGTGTGAAGCGGTCTTTGTGGATGCTGCGATATCAGCAGTTTTATCAGTAAGAACAGAGAACGTCACTCAAAGCCTTTTTGATGGGAAACGATGTGTCAGGTTGGTTTCAGGTTACAAATCTGCTACATCACCGTGGCTCGATGTGGATTGGTCTGTGATGAGCACGTTGTCCAATCACCAGCTGCTACATTTTTTTAAGTCCCACCTCTGAAAGCACTCTCTAGCGCCCCTTACCCAGATGGACTAGTGAAATATCTCCGTGATGGATATATGAAACTGTCTGTTAGGCTTGTCAGGTTAATATTCTGAGGCATTTATATAACAGATAATGTTAGTGAATCCTAGTTATGTCCCACCAGTGCTCATCTACCAACTCCAACCTCACCAAGAAGAGCAAATGAAACCTGGCTCTCCAGTTTATTGATAGACTCTCAAGCTTGAACAGATCACTGCAGAATAACTGCTGCATGTGGGTTGGGAAGAACATTATCAAAAACAGTTTAAACCCTTTTTAAGCCCGTGCTCCATCACTCTCATCTTTAGCTTTCCTCTGCTCTGACCTCTTTTTTCTGTCTGACAGTCCATCTCTAGTGCCCAACATTACTACAAAATTAATCCATGAAATTGTTTTCGGCAGAGAAAAACATTGATCGCGCTTCTCGCTGCTGAACTTTGCTGGCTGAAGTGATTATGTCATAGGGACTTTAGACGTACATGCCAAAAATCAATTTGCGTCCTGGATGAGCCGGACACGGGAACTGAAAATTGCATTTTGGTGCTTATGATCTTAATTTTCAATGGATTATGAACAAGCAGATGAATAGACAGGATATTTTTTTCATGATCACCAATACCAGTATGAACCACATTCACTTTCAACAATGCCTAAATTGGCTGTAAAGAATACAAAAAAATCTGCCAAAGGGGTAAGTCCACTGTGGAATTTTGCTTATCTGAAGGTAATCTGTGAAGAAAAAACTTGATGTGCTAGAAAAAACTGACAGCAATTTTGGAATCAGCATGCCAATTTTATTTTTGATCAATATAAAATATTAATGAATGTATAAGTGATGCATAACTCTCAAAATGAGTCCCCTACAGTCGACACCGAAAACAAAAATACAGGTCTCATAAACTCCTTTTTTTTGTATTTCATCATGAAGGTTAAATTTGACTTACAAATCATCAAATGACAAGTACAAGGTCAGGTTTGTCTACATACAAATTTAGCAACATTCATGAAAATGTTTCACAAAAAAAGCTTAAAAGTTATAGAAGATAGCACTTCAAACAAATTAGACACAGACCCTTTTAAAAGTGCAGGGAGAATATTTTTATTGCTCAGTCTAAGCTCTCAATGCTTGTTTCTGTAGAAGCAGGAACAAATAGCCATCAGTGGCAGGATTACAATGCAGTCTTATAACTTGTTTTCTCACAAGGTTGCTGAGCAGAGTTAATTTTTTACAGCCGCCAGGAGAGATTTACCTGAAAAATATAAGAGGCAGACAACCTGCAGCCTGTGTGGTTTGAGCGATAGCTGAGCTGAACTGATACAAAATCTTTCTGCAGATAATCAGAGTTTAAATCCATGGGGTAAAGTCAAATTAATCTAACATCTGCTGTGTCTTACATTACACTGAAAATGAAAATAGGAGAACAGATTTTGATGGTTTGCAAATGATTGAAACAAATAATTATATAGAAATTTGTACAAATACTACGACAATTGGAATACCTTGTAATATTTCGATACTGTACATTCAGTACTTGTGCCGAACATTCATACCCGACAGACTTTATCATCTCCAGGCGGGTGACGCTGACATCACAGCTGATGAAGACCTGGGTGTTGCTTGGTCACCCCTGCCTCCTGCTGAGACCATCAAAGGACCTGCTTCTGTTTGCCTTCAAACATGGCATTGAGGTGGGTGACGCCATCATCGACCTGATTCAAAGAACCTTTTCCCACCTGGAAAATGCCAGGGCCACTTTGAGAATCACGTTCTTTGATCTCGCCGTATCTCACCATCCAGCCTTTGCTCCTGAGGGACACGTTTAAGCACACAGGAGCAGATGAGCTCCTCACATCCCAGGGGAGCTGGTCCTGACACAGTTTCCTGCCGCACATGCCCCCCCCCCCCTCCCCCCAGGGAACCGCTCTGTCTCTTTCCCTTTCCTCCCCTTTGCATTGCAGACTTTGGTTATCACACAGAAAGAGCTGGCACCTGCAGAAGTTCCCTGATGAATCTACCATTGTTGGCCTCTTTACCCATGGGGACGACAGGGAGAACAGAGAGCTGATTCAGGACTTTGTAGTTCAATGCCAGAGGAATCACCTTCAGCTCAACACAGGGAAGACTGAGAAGCTGGTGTTGGACTTCAGGAAAAACAAGCTCGCTCCTTGCGCACCAGTGAACTTCAAGGGAGGGGACATTGAGATTGGAAAATCTTAGAAGTACCTGAGTTTTCACATTAAACTGGACTAGTCTGACAACTCAATGGCCCTTTACAAAGATGGACAAAGCAGACTGTTTCTGCTTAAGACACCCAGGAGACTCAGGTCTTTTGGGGTTGAGGAGGCTCTTCTGAAGTCCTACTTTGACTCTGTGGTGGCATCAGCCATTTTTTTTTTGAGTCTACTGGGGAAGCGCCATCTCTGTTACTGATTTTATGACAGCCATTTTCCAAGATGGCTCTCATATGCGCATTATTTCAATACTTGTTGGGAAACAGTGAGTAGGTGGTGATTGGAGGGCTACGTCTCTTACTCCATCTTCATCCCTTTTGTCTGTCTGACAACCAAGATTTCTCCAAATCAGTTTATCTTTTAGCTAAAGTGAGATCTGCATTTGGCATTTTTCAGGGTTGATGTCTTATAAAGGTTTGGGGATTATCTTTATACTCAACATGCACCAATCAATCGGCCCAGATTTTCCTTAATTTTGGGGGATTGGTTAACGGCTAATCCTTACATATGACACCAATCCTCTCTACCTCTGCAAAGGTCTTAAAGTCAGCCATTGGAGCTTTTTTTTTTGCTCTGCCAGATTGAGAAACCCATGTACATGCACACGTCAGCTGTGCAGGTAAACAACAGTCACCTAGAGCATGCTCAATCCAAGCATGTTTTATGTCTGGTAATATTACATGGTGAAAGAAAAAGAGCAGAGGTTCATAATTTGTAATTTATGTTAGACTGAAATAAGTTGTGGTGGGGTCACAAAGGAAACGTCTAATACAACAAACCTCATTTGCCATTTAAGAAACCACCATTCTGCTGAGTATGCGGTATTGTTTTGCAGGTATTGTTCAATATTTTTGATAAAATAAGATTAAACATTGAAGATATGTGCTGCCAGTTATATGAAAATAATTGGTATCCTCAAAAATCAGTATTAGCGGGTCAGGCTTTTCAAAGCTCAGTGATCCCCTACTTTTTACCACCTTAACCCAAATAATCTGCATTTTTCCCCTCCATATATATATATATATATATATCATTTTCATTATCTTTTTTCATATACATATAATTTCCAAATGTAATTAACTATCTAAAGACAATCCAAAACTTCAAGAGATTCCAGAGGAAAAAAATAACAAAAGTGTGGCAGTTATTGTTGCTGATTCGATTAAACGGTGTGACACTACACATGCATGTATGGGATGCAACTATGTTCAGGCCTAACCCATCATTCATCAAGTACCAAGCCATGAGTGACTTTTCTACACCTTCCAGGTGAGAACACATGACGAAGTTATGTTTTTCTCACGCACTGAGGATATGAAACAGTCTATCTGCATCCAACAAAAGCCAAGGTACGGATGGGGAAAAGTGTGTCTGTGTTCTATGAATTACATCACCATTATTATTATCATTTATTTTTAATAGAGGAGCCGTTAGAGTGTATTTCTGCCAAATTCTATACTTGCATCACAATTTTAATGTTTTTGTTTTTTTTCCCTTAAAGGCTGCACTACCAGGAACATAATGGCCAATTTTTCATCTCTGATAAACACTTTGTCAGTGTTGTACTACTCAAGACCAGTCTCACAAGACCACTGTCAATCTCAGACTGCCCGGACTGTTTTTTTGCATCTCTATTCTTTGAATTTCTTGGGTAATTTAGCAACCGGCAAGTAAGATGGGGTTTCAAAAGGATACCATTGAGGCTCTAGCTCTCATAGGTAAAGAGGTGAAGAGGTTCACCACTCTGTGAGAAACTGCGTGAGCCGACAGTTTAACAATTATTTTCCAATGTAAAAATTTGTGGTGGAAAACAAACTGCAAATTTAATTGTTTGGACATTTATGTTCAACATTGTTCCCCATATAGCATGATTTTATTCCATAAAACTGCTGTGTGATTGGATAAAAGGGCACATTAATCCAAATAGATCACATTAAGATCCTTCCTCCCACCACCCTGAACATCCAGGATGTCCTTACTCAGGCTGAAATACAGTCAGCAGCCCCGGGAACATTGGATTACCCAGACTTGAAATCTCCTCTCCTGCGTCCGGCTGAGCTGCCTGCAAACTGTAAATCAACAGGATCTAAAGAGTGAACGCACACATCAGCAGTTTCACACCAGCACCTCAGCCTGACTGCAGTGGAAGCTGGAGCTGGAGCTGGACAGTAATTCGTTTTAAATTTGTTGCTGACTACCTGGAGCTTTGACAGGACAAAAGCTTGCTGAGGAAAACTCAATACAAGGCTCCCATTCCACCTGTTCCTCCATTTTTAATGCACTACATCACATTTCAGGTCGCTCTTAGTCATGGTGCAGGGATAATGTCTCTTTGTCAGGGAACAGAGACTCATAGTAGCAGGGGGGTCAAGGGGTTGGAGGCTTGTTCACATACACAGCATTTCAAAGGAAGAACACAATCCAACCTTTAAAGATCGAAACATGGTTAAATACCTGTCAGTCAACCAGGTGACTACTTAAACTTGAGGCAAGTTCAGCTTTTAACTCATCACAATGTGAAACTCTATTTCTTTGTTTATTGAAACACTTAGCAGCAACAGTTCAGATAAGGAGAGGGGTTTCAGATTGTTTACCAATCAGTCCTGTCACCTGAAGTGGAGCTGTGTATCCTGGTGACACATGCTGTTTGTAAGAGAGATTGTATCATGTTCATTGGATTATGCAAATCAGAATTCCTTCGCAGGAGCCTAATGGTATGTTACTGATGTTTGAACAGCAAATGAAATGGTGTGGGTATTATGAAAAGTTTTTTATCTGTTGATAAATCTATGTTTTAAGAGAAGGTATTAGGTTTTCCATTTCCATTTTAACCCCCATCTCACCTAATTTTGGCTTATTTACTGTGTTTCAAAGCTCATAACTGTAGAACCACAAGGTCAAAATTAATCAGAAAGTTTAAAGTCTCTAGTTTCAGAAAATGTCATGTTCTAATATGTGTCTAAAGTCCACATCAGGATAAATGCAGCTGAAACAGTATTTTTCCTCTTTGTTTTTTAAAACTGCCTTTTAAAATTATTAACTTCAAGATGCATCATGTCAGACGTAAGACATCCAACACATCACTTCTGCTTCTTATCCTCTACATCTGGAATTTGTGCTCCCTCAGTAAAACTTTGTAGGAATCAGAGAGTTTTTTTGTCTCACTTGACCAAACCTCAGGCTGAATTGTACTCACTGTCCACACTCTCGTCCAAAGACTTTGTGCAAACAAAACCAGCTCTATTGGTGCTCAGTGTCTTCATTTTAGTCAGCTTTGCTCTCTTTGTGGAAATGTTTACCAAAAATCATGAAATTGAAGTTCTCAGTCACAGATTGTACCTTTTCTGTTGCACATAAGAATGTGGATGAAGATGCAGGGCAGTAAATAGGTCTTTTCAATGATAGAAATGGCTACAGCTGACTTTGTGTGAACAGTAATGTGATTGGTTAAGTGTCAGAGTTAGTGATACAACTGTTATCTAACAAAGAACATTTAAATGGAGCTATTACTTAAGACCACAATGCGCTATTGGCCAGTCAAGCAGGGAGCACTTGTTGTCTATCACAAGCTGTCCTAGGATGAAGACTCCACGTAAAATTATGACATGACATTTTTTTCTTGCAGCTGAAACTCTAAGGAAAACAAATGCACGCAGCTTTGCCAGACTTACATTGAGGAGGAAATGCTATAAGACTGTGAAGCTGCTGTTTTTTTATGAGAACAGACACAACAGACAGACAAACACAATGAGAAAAACATGAAGTGTCCAAAAATGTACAGATGGTTGCTGAAGTGTTTTCCTCATGGTGTAGCAGTTGCTTCACTCCAGGTTTGAGTCTCAAGAATGCAGGCTGCATACTTCTCACACCTGAAAAATTCACCAGCTGTGTCCGCTCAGACAAGCCTTTCAAGGTGAGGAACAACTGAGTGACAGAAAGGAGAAAGATGTTTGTTCTTGTTACAGCGAACCTGCCAGAGCTTTAGTCTGGAGCTGTATGTGACAGGACTTTTCTTTTCTTTAATGCCAACAAAGAAACCTCGGTGAACTGAACATGCAGTATTCATGCAAATGTATCAGGAACTCTATTCAACTGATGCTGATGCAGATATTTAAAATGTACCTTCATTGAACTTCACTTACTGAGCAGGCGGGTGAACGTTTTCAGTTCTGAGTTCACTTTACAATCCTTTTAAAAGAGATTTATGAAACAAATATTTTTTATAAAAGGCAGGGTTTTTTATTTACGGAGTATTAGGGCCCCATTAAGAATTACTTTGGGCCACATTAAGAATTACTTTGGGCCACATTAAGAATTATTTTTTTCTACCTCATATTTTACTGCAAGAATAAAGTCTAAATTAATTATTTTACTACGAGAATTAAGTCGGAATTTATTATTTTACTAAAAGATTAAATTAAAAAGTAATTATTTTCCTACAGGAGGAGGAAATTAATTGTATTACTACAAGAAAAAAGTCGAAATTAATTATCTTACTACGAGATTAAAGTCAAAATTTATTACTTTACTACAAGATTACAGTCGAAAATAATGATGTAATTTACTAGGAGAATAAAGTTGAAATATAATCGATAAATTTCGACTTTATTCCCGCAGTAAAATAATTAATTTTGACTTTGCTCTCATAGTGAAAAATTCTTAATGTGGCCCTAATACTCTGTCATATTTATTATTATTTTCCATTTTCTTTTTATTTATTATTTTTTAAACCTTTTTCTTAAATGGTGTTGAATGAGGCACTTTTCAATTCTTAGTGTATTATTTGCTACGCTAAAAAAAGACAATTAGCGAATTTGAATTTACTTTTATTAAATGAGGTCATTTAACACAGTACAATCACATTCCTAATGTGAATAAAAATAACTCTTCATATGAACTTTAAAAAATTATGTGAAGTATTTCCACACAATTAAATGGCTTTGATTTAGCATTAAGTCATTTTGGTAGTTAAACTTGATGCACTTGCCCTGGAAGTGTTGAATGAAGAGTTTGAAAATCAATAGTTTAAGCATCTAATTTGTTTGTTATGGAGAGGTTAAACTGCTATTTAGAAAGAAAAAGGTGTATAGATCAAAAAATTGTGTTTACAGTGACTGTTCAATACACTGATGCACAATCTCCCTCTTTGAGATTCAAGAGATGCACTTATATACAGTCATGGACGAAATTATTGGCATCCCTGGATTTATTCCAGTAAATACACCATTTCTCCCAGAAATTGTTTAAATTCAAATGTTTTTGGTATGAATGTGTTTATTTAACTTGATGTGCATTGGAAAAACAAAAATAACACACAGAAAAAAGCCAAACTGGACACAATTTTACACAAAACACAAAAAAATGGGTCAGACAAAATTGTTGGCACCCTTTTAGAATTGTGGCTAAATCATTTAATTTTGTGCAGGTGATGCTTGTTTAAACTCCTTGATCATATTATAAAAAGAAGACAGAGGAATTTAAACATCTCTGGAGATGGTCTTGTAACCTTGAGATTAAACATTTTTCAACAATTTTACGTCTTAAGTGCTCAGACACTCCTCAGCTCTTCTTTCTCTTCTCCATTCTTGGTCTGACAACACAAAGGTTGAGTCAACTTTTATACATTCTAACTGGCATCAGGTGTGAGTTCTACATTACCAGCACCTGTAACATACCAAAAACATTCGTAATTGAAACATTTCTGGCAGAAATGGTGTATTTTCTGGAAAAATTCCAGGGGTGCCAATACTTTTATCCATGACTGTATGTATATATAGTTATACTTATCTTTTTGGTAAATTCTGATATCGTGACAGCCCTAGTTGAGACTGTTGCTCATCTTAGTTGAGCTAAGTTACTGTTTTCCTTCCTTATACTCATTAATGCTAACTGGGGAGCCACCCATCCTAAAGTTGCTCTTATAGAAAGTATAAGTTGAACACCACAGTCCTATAAGGCTAAAGAAACTCTGCACAGTCTGCAAGAAAACCTCATTACACCACATCAGAGCTCTGAAACCAGGCCATGGACTGGTTGATACGACTGCACTGACCTTGATGTGAGCAGGTTTTTAATGTCTGAAAACAGTGGGATTGGGTTCAGTGATTAAACGCCAATATTGATTTCAGCAGATAGGGCCACTTAACTTTAAAGAGAGTGTACCCCTCATGTTTGAGGTCCTCTGTGACTCACCGCTGCCACACCAGGGGGAGAAAAGATGAAGAGACATGGTGAAGACAGAAAACTGGGACAAGGGAACCAACAAGTGAGACTGAGTAATGATGCTTTTTCAAGAGGATGGTCATCAGTGCAGGAGAGACATGACAAAAACTGTTAGTCAGGAAACATGGAGTCACAGTGTAATGTCTGAGTATTAATCTACTTAAAAGAGTATATTTACTTTTTGTGGTTGTTTTACATATATTGAAACATTTTACTTAATCTAAAAATAAGACTTTGATTGTAAAAGACATTAAAGGTGGTTATCACACACAAGATTTTTAATGTCTCAGGCTCAGTCTTGGATTTCTTAAAAGGCAGATAGTGTTACAGGTACCAGGCTGGCACCAAGTAGACAGATAAAAGGATTCTGTAAAGGAGAAATAAATTACAGACACAGTTTTTTTTAATGTTTTTTTTTGTGTATGTGTGTGTGTCTCATCCTCGCTTTGCAGAATTTATTCTATGTCTCACAATAAAATAAATCCTGTCCAAAAATGTCAATTTCTCGATAAAACAAGCAAACAAAATCCATCAAAATGTCAAGTTCACATTTTCAAGCTTCCTTCCTTCTCTCGTTTGCTGCTTTTTAGCATTTTTAACTTAATACATGAGATTATGGCTTTAACATTATGATCGTGTTTTTAAATCTCAAGCAACTTTTAACTGTTTTCAACATTTTTTAAGTGCTGTTCACATTTTATATAGCAACATATTTTTAACAATCATTGTTACTGTTTTTACCAACCTCAGAAAAATACAAAACATGTTATCAACACATCAGAAAACATTTTAAATGTTAATTAAAATGAACTGAAGCCCAAACTTATACTTCAGATTGGTGTGACTTGGGGAAAAAGTATACTGCAACGCCATTTTCTAACAATCATGGTACATCCGACACAAACGATCTGTTTTACACTCACAAATGCGGCACTGATTCATTCCAAATTCTCTCTCTCTCTCAGACACAATAACATTCATCTACAAGTAACCACAGAACAAACTGCTTATTTTGATACTTTCTCAGTGAAGAGAAATGAATCACAGACACTTTTTTACTTCTTTGACAGAAAACTACTGTCCAATCAGATAGTGAGAAAAATGAAAGTTAAACCTTCAAAACAAGTGGTGCATACATGACACATTAAAGCATGTTAGCATCACGTGTAAATAGAAAAGATGAGAAGATCACAATTGTCACAGTACAATGGTGGCGTCACAATGGCGTTCTCTACATTTTCAAAAAGGATCCTGTTCACACCATAAAACAGGCAGATACAGTTAGAAACACCTGCACAAGCCTTTCAGGTCAGGAGGCTGTGAAAACATGTAATCAACCTGTCACCTCCAAACACCACAAAAGAAGAAGGTGCACCAGTGTATTGAATAGTCACAGTAAATACCGTTTTTCATAATGTATACACCTTTTTCTTTTTTAAACATGCTATTCAACCTCTTCAAACAACTCCAACAAACAGATCAAATGTGCATAAGCTATTGATTTTCAAACTCTTCATTCAACACTTTCATTTGTCCTCATGGACTGTATCTCCACTCTGAAAGACATATTTGAACCATACAGAGAATGGAAAAGGTTTTCACAGATATCTCATCAGCTTGTCTTAGATTCAGACCACTACAGAACATGTTTACCAATCAAAGGTGCTGTGTGTCATATGGTTTTCTCTGTAGTCTTTGTTGAGTATCTGTCTTTGTTGTCTTGTCTTTGTAGATACATACTCTGTGCGGCTTAGCTTGTTTTATTTTGTTTGTGATCCATGTCTTGTGTTATTTTTCCTTTTTTTATCCTGTAGGTCTTTCTTCCTGAGTGTCTGGTTTAGTTTTGCCTCCTGTCTTTGTGAGTACCTCCAAGTGTTTTTCCGTAAGTGTTTTATTTATGTATTTATTTTTAGACTGTTCATTGATACATTTTCACTTACCATTTTAGTCATTTACTCACAATCATGACTCTTAAATGTCTGAAAAATCAACTGATTTAGATGAATGAAATAATGAATCAACAAGTTTGAGCTTGAGAAAACATGTTATGATCATGTTAGGATGCAATAATTATTGTATCCATGCAATAATACTGATACTTGGGACAGTAACATTTAAAAAAAAAGATCTATATCTTTATACAAGCATAACAGAAATACAGCCTCCTGATCAATCAGTCAATCAATCAATCTTTATTTATACAGTGCTATGTGACAACAAATGTTATCTCAAGAGACTTTAAAGCAGTAAACCTGCCAAAGCTCTTCCACTGAGGCACAGACATAATTATGAAGGTTTTGAAACTAGCTTTTAGAATAGCTCAAATTTACATTTTGCACTGTTGGATCTTAAAGGTTGAGGTTCTCAATGGAGTTTCAAAATGCAAAAAGAAGAAATGGAAGTGAGAAGAAGACTGGAGCTTGAGGATCTGACTAGCTGCCCAGATGGGACAATCCTTAATCTTAATTTATGGTTCTGACTGCAGACCAACAACCATCAGGCAGCGTCAGAGAGGGAAGAGCTTTAAGAACAAAATCCTCTTCAAAGGCCTCGTCTCCTTCCACTAAATTTCCTGTTTGGACTTTGACAGAGAGCAGCAAACATGGGACAATGAAAGGTTGAAGATGGTCCTGATGGCGTCCAATGTTACTGTCATGACAGGAATATCCCACTGAGATATTTTCTAAGTGGTACAGTGGAGGGGGGGGGGGCATCATGATCTGTTTTTCCTTCAATGGAACCAAGGAGCTGATGGTTGTTCAGGGGCATCAAACAGCAGCTGGTTATGTGGAGATGTCAGAGGCGGTGTCCTTCATGACTGAGGGCCCTGCTCTGTGTGTTAATGACTGGGTTTTTCTCACCAGCAGTTCACAATGTCCGCCTAACAAAGGACTTCTTCTTCTTCTTCTTCCAGAGGAATAATGTCACTCTTTTGAAGCATCCTGCACGTTTCCCGATCTAAATCACAGTGAGATCATTATGGGATGGATGGAGAGGGAAGTTTACAAATAAAGACGTGAGTTCCAGACGGTGGGTGCCAAACATGACGCCAGCTTCACAACTTGGAGCAACGTTCACACTAACCTCCTGGAAACACTCTCATCAAGCATCAACTCATTTTTGAGATGATCAACAAGAATGGTGGAGCCCAACGCAGTGCCCCGTTTCATTAGTAGGAAAAGAGTACAAGAGGAAGGAGGAGGGGAAAAAAGCAAATACCAAACTAGGCTCTTAGGGGTGGGAGCACAGTTTGGGATAAGGAAAAAAACACCTCAGCACATAAGCAACATGAAAAATCATTACAACAATAAACCTCGAAGACTTGCACAGGTGGGAGCGGGGAAATGTCAGGGGTGGGGTTGTCATGGCACAGTCTCTGAAGGGAAGCGTACGCAGCCTCACTTAGATGCGTCGCCCCCAATTGAGCAGACTATATCATAATATGATGTAAAATATGAATTTGCGCAATTTTTAAACTGGTCTTAAGATTTTGATGCAGGGTTTAATATACTGTTGTTACATTTTTAAACTTTAGCTGATGTGTTTCTGGTTGTGTTAACACTTCGATATTCTCCACCCTCTTCTGTTGTACCTTCACCGTCTATTAGCATACTCGGATGAGCCCACTGAAACACATCAGCATGTGAAGAACTCTATCAGGTCTCCAGAGTTGTTTAGTGGACTTGAAATTGGGTCTAAGTGCTTTGATTCATGTTTTATTAACAGTTTAGTTACATCTGGAGTTAATAGTGTTTACTGCCACTTCATTTCAATTTTTACCAGCCCATTTTTACCATCCAGCCAAGGGATTCAAGCTAATGACCATCAAGTCAAATTCCAATTTTCGGCCATCGCTAAAAGAAGGAATGAGTCGGTCTCTCTCCATCCCTTTGTGTCCTCTCAATTATCTGCTCATACTGGGAATCTAATTGTCTAACACAACACAAAAAGAATGCAGGTGTCTGAGTAGGTGAGATGCATAATGAATCAGTGTTCATCCAATTCTTTTGAAGGTAATTAAGAACTGAGGTGGTATCTCAGAGAAGAGGCTTCACTGTGGGAGCTGTGCCGAGCATGGAGGAAATGGAAAGAGTGCTACGGAGAGCCAACCTCCACATTAATTAAATGCATAAGAGGCTTCCTGGAGAAACAGCCAGCTCAATTATGCTGTGACAGTAGGAGAGGAGTCAGAGGAGCAGCAGAAGTGACGCACTCCTCATCCAGTAATGCATATTGTTGTGGAGAGACGTTAAGGTGGCCAGCTGTTCTGAGAGGCTGCGGAGACATTGAGTTGTCAAAGCCTGGCAGGATCAAAAGGAACACAACCGAGGAGGAGGGAGGCGGTCGCAGCACGAGCAAAGGGGGTGGAAACCGCTAACAATCCTGTTTGAATTCCAGCACGTTTACTATCTGCGCAGTTTATCATTTCCCAGGAGGCACATCTCAGCCATGGAATAAGTGTTGATGAGCCACTGGGAAGCAACCAGGATCGATGAGCTGCTGTTCACCAGGGACAAAACCCCTGCAATTCCAGTCAGCCCGCGCTCACTTTGATCAATCCATCATGAAGACGCCACTGAGAAGAAACAACATATGAAGGCACTCGATGTCATGGTCTAGCTGCTCAAGCGAGTGTAGTCCACAATGCTCTTAATGATGGGATAAAAAGTAGATATCACATGGGAAGATTGTGAAGCTCTGTCTGAAAGACCAAAGCTCAGGGTCTTTAACCCTTAAGCTGCCTCATCGGCTAAATGGTTTAGCACATTTTGAGTTGCTACCTTTCCCTACTTTTTTTGTTGCACTATCACAGTTGAATTGTTGAGATGACATTTTGAAGGCGTTTTACACTTTGTTCTTTTAGTTTTTATCATGCAAAATGAATGTTTTGCACAGTATCATTCATTCACGAGTTAAAATGTATGTGAGAATTTTAAGTTATTGCTCTCTAGTCAAGATAAAAATTTAAAAGTTCAGTTTTTTTCTTGTCTCATGCATTATTTTGAGATAACATGCTCAATACTACATGGCATACTTACAGAAATCAAAACTGTTCAATGCCATGGATGTTTAGGAGTAATCAATCTCTTTCTAGACCAGCATTTGTGTGACTTTTACCAACCATTTGCAGTATTTGTATGAAATTTCATACGATAACCACGAAGTGACACATCAGCCATTGGTAAGAGGTCAGTATTTTAAAAACTAAAAGGTTTGTTTTGAAAAAAAAAAAAAAAAGTGTGGTTATTAGTGATGGGCAATGCAGTTCTTTTCAGTGAACTGAGTCATTAGAATCAGTTCAGTAAAGTGATTTGTTCAAAAGATTCATTCACTAAATCGTTCAGTAACTAGTTCACTTAATTTGCTAAAAATCAGTACGAATCACGGCGCTCCAGTTCAGTCACTGAACCGTATTTCTCTCTTTCAGTTAGTCAGTCAGTCAGTCAGTTAGCGATTCGTTCACTGAATGTCCTGGACATACCTTTAGTATGTTCTGTACGTTCAGTTACTGAGCTCTCTGTCTCTCTCTCTCTCAGTCAGTGATTCATTCATTAACTAAACATGTATTGAGACCATCCTAATGGATTTTAAAACAGGACCAACTCTCTGTCCTGTTTGTTGAGTCATTACTATCATTCACATAAGGGGGGGGGGGATGCGCAAATCTAACAGTCAAGAGAGATAGAGACAGGAGAGGTGAGGTCAACTGCAGTTCATAAATGAACAAATCTTTTCAAGTAAGTGATTCGGTTCAGTTTGTTAACCCAGATGATTCGTTCATTGATTCACTTAAATGAATCGTTCACGAATGACACATCCCTAGTGGTTATTACCCATCCATTGCAACAAGAATTGCTAAGGAAAATGTTTCTATTCCTTTTTTCTTGGTTGGGTAGTTAAATGGTTAAAGCAAGCAAACATTCCCACTTTTCTGCAAGATTTGTAAATAATGTAAAAGCCCTTAAATGCATCATATTTAGGTTTGAATGTTACTGAAATCTAACAGTTTAGAGCTGATCTCCCATCCTGTCAAAAGACGTTTCCTCTTTGCAAATGCTTGTACTCTATTCTCTCTTCAGACAGTCATTGGTCGATCTGCATCAACCTGTGTGTCCACACAAACAGAGATGTCAGGCACATTTAGGCACGTGCAATATTATTACATTGATCATTCAAATCTCCAGATGCCTTGACAGCATTGGTCAGAATCCATTGCTCATTAGCAGTCTGTGTTCTTAAGCTTAAAGAAAGGTCAGGGGTAAATCTCTTTTTACTTGTTTTTAAACTGAACCACGTAGCTTGGCTTTATCTCCTAATGCAAGTGAAATGAGCACAGAAAAGTCAGTATTGATATCCAGTATTGAAATCCCTCAAAGCCTCTTAACGTCCAGAGAAGAGGTAGAAAAGGTGCCAACATTCGACTTAGTCTTATGTTGAGTCCTTTGACAAAAAAAATACCTGTTGGTTTCACCCACATTTCAGTCTTTTTGACCTTTAAAGTTTGAGGAAATATTTGACTTATGCTGTAGTCAAAACATTTTCTCTTTAAGTTTTTAGGCAGCCATTCAGAGATAGTTTTTTTTTTTTTTGTTTTAGCACTTTCTCTTGTATACTCTCTCATGCCTGAGCAACCTAGATCCCAAATATGAATGCTAAAAAGTATGAAAACTAATAAATTGCACATGCTATCAGTGGGTGTGTGCAGTTAACAGGTACTAAAGTGGGGCAAACCACCCTATTTGAATAAGGATGTTACATGTGCTGCAATCTGTTTCTATGGAGAGTTTGGGAGAGTAAAGAGGCTGTAAATTAAAAGTAATGTTAGAAAATTATGGAATTGAAGGTTTTACCAGTGGAAACAAACATGCCTCAATATTGAAGTTCATTCATGTTTTGTATCATTTGCTGCACACTAGTATGCGGGAACTGGATATACTTGCCCATCCTGTATGTGTATGACATAGCATTCAACATGTGGAACAACACACCAGAAAAGGACTCTGGGAGACACTGGCACTAACTGTGCTGGTACGTTGGAATGATTCAGATGAAAGAAAAATGCAGTGTTGTAAGGAGTTTTTCTATGAGAGATATGACATGGCCTCTTCTTGTGAATGGCTCCAAATTAGCCTTTTGCTCATCCAGCAGCTCAGGGTGGCTAGACAGTATAGTTCTACTGTTTTTATTTCTGACAGTCCAAACATGTTGACACAAACACTGAGAATTTTCCTTTTCCCTCATCTGTCTATGCAGCTGTCTCCTCCTCGCCACCATGGCCACAGCCATTTGTGTGTAACTCTGTTACACTTTGCACCTGCCTTTCAAACGTGTTAAATGTAGACACAAAACACCAACTGCAATCAGTATGAGGTTTGATAAATCACACTGTGTAATGATTACATTTACATCTCCACCTGTCAGTATTTTACATTTTCTGGTAATATGCATTGATTCTGCATATACAAGAAGGCAGACACATTAAATGAATTGTTTGTGCTATTTTGCTCATTTGACAGGCGCAATCCACGGTGCACCCGGTATGTACATCAGCTCTGCACATGGGTTTTTTATACCCAACAGCAAAAAAAACAAAACATCAAAAGTCAAGGGCTTAGTCACATCTGAACCTTGTTGTACTCAAGCATGATTGCCCCCCTACAGCGCCCTCCACCCCAACCAATACAGTAGCAGCCATAAATCTTTAATATGAACCAGACTCAAGCATGATTTTTGAAACACACATGACCGACATAGAAACAAACTTTGTAAACTGAGTATGTAGTTTAGTGTCAAGTAGATGAGCAGACTGTTTATCTGAAAGTGAGTAGACTATTGTGCTCTGAGACGTGTTCATAATGTGTAACATTAGTCGATCCTGCTTATTTTTATTGGGTCCAAACACCAAAGATTGGAATACGCCAGAAGGATAACTGAAAGACTTGTGTTACTTCATTATCTCATTAGCATTCAGGTTGATCAGTTTGTTTACATTTTACGAGCCATGTCACATAATTAACATCATCAGCTAATACTAATTTAGGTGTTATTCTCCATTGACATCAAATGTCTTTGCTCCACATCAGAGAGATGAAGTTCTCTTCTCTGTTTTTCGTCTCTAAACACTCTTGTTTTTCTTCCTTGCACGACTCTGAAGTGCTTCAGTGAGAAATTTATTGATTTTGGGTGGGATTGTTTTTTAGCAGCTGTGCGATTATTTTCACAGCTTCGAAACAAACGCATCAGTTCACCTTGCGTGTGAACCATCCTTGAATTTTGTATGAGCTGCTAAAAATGTTCAGCCCACCTGGTTCCTCTGCATAAACCTGGAGACGGTGACTGACAGAAGACCTGATGAAAGCTGCCTCTTTGCGTCTCTTGATGGAGTGTGACTAAATGTGATGGGAGTTGTTATTTTCTATTTAATTACCTGGCTTCCTTATTAATCACTCTGATTTGGTTTAAGATCACGTCACACATTATCATCAGTAAGTCGAGGATGTATGGACCATCTGGTGTTCTGTTTATGAATTCATCTGCTCCACCTGTTGACAATCTGCTGAGGTTTACTTTCCACATGAGGCGCATGACATATTCAATATGACTCTTAAACTGTTGGGAGAGCATGAAGAGACACAGTGAGGGATGTTTAGACCTGTATGATTATAAAATCAATGAAAACACACATGAAACAATATTGAAATTCTTCACATCTGAGTCTTTTCTTACACTGTTTGGTGGGTTATGAAAAGAAAAATGATAAGAGCTGGACATTTTTGTGAAGGATGAAGGATTAACTCATGGTTAATATTAATTCAGACTTAAGCAGCAATGTTAAACCTTTTGGTGGATTTTATTTGGACTGTTCAGGGTCATCCCTGCCTTCTACTCTGGTTAATAACTTATCTGCATTGATGAATTTCACTAATAACATTTTCTTTCTTCCAAAGGTCTTGTTTATTGAAAAATAAGTGAATGATTAAAATATGGTTGTACAATGGCGTTTTTTTTCCTTCAACAACACTTAAAAAAATTAAATTAGAAAACAAAAGTAAGGGTTTAAATGAGGTAAATGCAACTCTCATCCACCCACCCTCAACTTCAAAAAGTTAAAGAGCCTCTTGGAGGTAACAATGAGTGTTTGTTTGGTTTTTAAGGAAGACTATTGTGTTACTCCACAGTCTTTTTTTCTGTTCTATTCTTTTGTGCTGGGGGCAGCTGAGCAAAAGAGAAAATATGACTCAGAAGGACTGGAAGAGAAAAATAAAACAGTATTCCTTGAAGTCTCCCTTGAATAAATCTTTCCATGACCCCAAGGGAGCTTGGTAAAAAAGTAGTAAGGGGTAAAGTTTTACAAAGTAAGTCAATCAATCAGTGATCTTATATTATAAACACATGACCCAAACTAACAGAGAAATTTATTGTAAGGTGGTGAATGCACGTAATTTGTCAAAATAATGCAAAAGGGAAAAAAAGGGATTCTTGAANTGTCTGTTAAATCTTTTTTCTGTTCCTTGTTTGGTACAATGGATTTTCTCTGGATTTGAAAAGTCTGTTGTATCTTTTAAACCACAGAATACATTTTAACAAACAGCTAATATAACAGAGAAGAAGAAGTAGAAGATGATGATGATGATGATGATGATGATTATGACAATAGGGGCATTGGATAAAACTCAAATGGAAATTTGAAAATACAAAACCTGGGTAAAATTGGGGGAAATATGTGCACACAGGGATGAACAATTAAATAATATGCATCATAGATGTATCATAATTTTTTTGTTTTTGTACACATTATTTATGATGTGTTTGCATTTTAACTGCTGGTTATATAATTATGGTCATTGCATTTTAACTGCCTTTCCCTTATCTCCATTTCTCCTTTTTATTTTAATTTTTTTTATTCATTTTAATTTCATTTTCCTGTAAGTTAAACAACTCTGAGCTTATTGCTGTATCTTTATATATTTACCAGTATCGTTTAATCACTTTACCAGCTTACTTACAATATTTAATCTACTCAATCATCTATGTTTCTTTTCCTTCTCGTCATTTACATCTCCTTCTTTACCTTTTCTTTCCTATTTTTGGTCCTCACAGTCTCAGTATGGGTTCTTGTGCTGTTGGATGTCCTAGTCCTGCCTTTGTGTTTTTGTGTATTTACCTCACATTTTAAGGCTGTATCCCAGATTAAGTTTTATACCTTCGCTGTTTGCTTGTTTATTTACTTTAGGGACTTTGGCTTTAATAGCACTTTGAAAAGTTATGTTTTTAAAGATGCTTCATGAATCAAGTTATTATTATGATTATTATTATTATTATTATACCAGAAGCTCATCTCCATTATTATTAAAACCATAATCCTCTGCATTCTTAAGTTGTTGTTTTTTTAATTATCTTTATCCTCACTACTTATGTATTTTTAATTTTCTCTTTAAGTATAATCTTTTAGTCTATAAGTCGGATACTTGGTTTGACCTCCCTGCCCAGACAGGATTGTATCGAAGTGACAATAAACGCCTTGAATCTTCTTTTGCCTCATTTTTTTTTAACTTTCCCCAAATTAAAAAGTTTTCTCTCGCACATTTCTTGAAGTTTTTTTTTTTTTTTTAGTTTAAAAACACAAAATCACATCAGGACTTTGACTTATGTCCAAGCATTGCGCACCAGGCACCCAACCGCTCCTCTTTGACGCTCGTGACCGAATCAGTGCGCAGCCTTTGACGTCGACGCGCGGCTTTATAAGAGCGTGCGGGCTGTGAGGGGGGGATTCTCGGAGAGTATAAGACTTGTTCACACAGTCAGATCCTTACACACACACAGCCGACCGCTGCTGGAGAGTCACACCTCCTCCCTTGTCTGTGGATACACCTCTGAGGAGCATCCTCGGCGCTTTTACGCACGGGCTCTCCGCATCCAGAATTCATCCGCAGGGACTCTTTCGCTCTCTTTCCACTCTCTTTTTAGTCCGATTCGCTTTCTCTTTTTACTCCCTGATAGTTAAGTTTCTTCACACATTGTGGACAGAGAGAGGAGCGCCGCAGCATGGAGCCCTACACAGTCCCGGGAGTTGATCTCTCCCTGTCAGACCTCTACTCCGTCATCCCCTTCAACGTCTCCTTCTCCCCCGATGAGGAAGGCGGCTTGATGGGCGGCCGGCTGCAGAACTACACGACGAAGCAGGGTCCTGTGAAGGGCACCGGAGGGATCATCATCGCCATCTCCATCACGGCTCTGTACTCTGTCATCTGCGTGGTGGGACTCCTGGGCAACGTCCTCGTCATGTACGGAGTGGTCAGGTAAACGCTCGTGCCATTTTTTTTTCTCTTATTACAGTCAGTTAAGTGCCTTAGGTTGTAAAAGCAAACAGAAGAATAGAGCTACCAGCTGATCTCTGTGTCCCTGCTGACTCCTGAGACCTTTATGGAAAAACCTCCTATCTGCAAAATTTACTTTTTTAGAGAAAGAAAAAAAAAACAGTCTTCTTGTAGAGTACTGTTGGTTAAGGATACTCATACTTAATACACTGATCTTTAGACTGTATCACTATATTAATTGTTCACATTATCTACTCAGTATCAATTGTCTTGCACGGTGCACATAGGTTTTCTGTATCATTTTGCAAATACAAGCATTTGTGTTTAACCTGTGGATATGCCTCAATTTAATCACGTATGGGCACAATCTAATGAAAAATACTCTAACCACTAGTATTTTGTGACTCAAACTTGCAACAGATCGAGGAACAATGCACACTTGACTTTGAAAAAGGAATGTGATGCAAAAAAGGGTAACTTTCAGAATCCAAAATCAACTCTTTTCTGAGATATTCTTTTTTAAAAATGCCCAAATATCAACACTGTCTTCTCACTTTCATGAGCAGAATCCTTCAGGGGTTGAAGTCTGAGTGTTATTTAAGGCTGTGGTCCTCAAAGTGAGGGTCAGGGGAATTTCATAATAATTTCTAAATTCAACAACTACTTAAAAACTTAAATTTCATCCATTCTTTTAAAAGTGCATACTTCAATGGAGATTGAAATGTTTAATTTGTGTCTAAATTTCTTTGTTCAAGTCCCCTGAGGTGACTAAACCAGGGTAATGATGGTATCAGAGGAGGCAGATAAATCCAGGAAACAGTAATATGAGCTCTTAGAGTGTCACATTATATTGATTGTCTCCATTAATTCTAGTTTAATCTGATTATGAAGCGGTCTTTACTTGAATTCCCATGCAAGAGGTATCAGGGGGTTGGGATCCCCTGATATAAGATTCCTTGCATAAAAAATGAGATGTCATCTGCAACAAGTGCATGCTTTGTTTTTGATTTATTTATCTTTTTGAAAGCCAAACTGGGTTGGAAGAAAGGGTCTTCAAGGTCCCTGTTGTCTCTAATGGTCCTATCAGTTTGAATTGAGAGCTGCTTGAACATCTCTATCAGCTCACACAGATCTGTGTGAAGCATCACGAGAATGAAAATGAGAGGGAGTGAAATCCAGCAGTGGAAGAACATACTTGAAGTTAAAACTTATAAAAGAAGTAGTTTCTATCATTTGAAAAGAAATCTTGATGGTTTGGACTCATCAGAGAGTTGAACTGATTCTGTCAACAGCTTGATATGCTGAAGCCTGTCAGTCTGCAGCCACAGTTTACCCTCCCCCCTCAGCTGCTAATGCAACACACAGTCATCCTCTCCCCCTGTCACTCCCCCATCCTCACCTGCACGCTTCGTCTGTCCAAAAAACCCCTCGGTATCTTCCACAGCAGCTCCCCTTCCCTCCCTCATCGCATTAATTACTCTATAATCGCTGCATGTGTTCGCCCTGCATCATCACGACTCTAATGACTCCTGTGAGGCAGGAATCAAACCGGCAGCTTGTATCATGGTAATAGGTTCCAATTTTCACAGAGATGGATAACTCAGTCAGGTACAAGGAAAGCATGTATCTCCTGTGGTCATTTTTGCAGCCTGTGAACACGACATGTAAATCTGCAGTGATTAATGATAGTGAGATCCTGTTTTGTGTACAAGTAGAGGGAGAAATAATGAGTTGAAGAATGGTGAAGTTAGAAAACAGACACAAGCAAGGCTCTTTATGCAAGTTCTCATCTCTGACTCCTGAATGAATATAATCCAGTGGTAAATATTTATGAGGTTTCAAGGTTTTATACATGAAGGGAGAATAGAGGGGTAGGAAAAAGTCACAAATGTGGAAAAAACGAGAGAGAAAGAGTGAAGGAGTGAACGAGGTAAGAAGGAGATGGATGAGTGCAACGAAATGCCAGTGAATCAAACCGTGTGCAGCGATTTGTCCGGCGTGAGCGTTTGCGTGAGCGAGGAGACTCATCAGCGATGCGACACCCCCCCAGAGATCGCAGCCGAGAGGAGCGGAGCACATTAACCATCCCCGTCAGAATATATTATCTCCAAGGGAACATCTGTAAACTCTGCAAAGAGCAAACTTAGGAGGAGGCTGAAAAACTTGCACAGAAAATTACAAGCGATAAGGAAAACAAGGTAGTCTGTTTTCTTTAGCTGGTAATTAGATACATTATCTGAAGCAATGCAAAGACTAGATTTGTTTTAAAGCTTTAACTTAGTGCACAATACATTTCTATCTCAAGCTAAGGCACACATTGGCATCTCAATAGACAGCCATTGTTTTCTTAACAAAACAAAATCACTATATAATCACTCAGACGCTCTGTGAAAACCACTCAAACAAAAACAAGCAGTTTTTTTAAAACTCTTTACACACTGAAAGATTGTTAAACATATGGCAAGGCTATTATTTTCTTGATCAATTTATTAAACTTTTATACAACGAACAAAATTGTCCATCTGCCTCTGTTGAATATTTTTTTTTAAGGATACGTAGAGAACTAAAAAGAGCTTTAAAGAAGAGGTATTCTTCTACTACTACTGAAAATGTGGATACAAAGTAACAAAGCTGCATGTTCTGACTTATTCAAACCTCTACATGTTCATATTTTGTAGAAATCCCTGAATCTGTCTGTAAACCAATCAAAATGGTCTGTCCATTAAGAAAAAAAAACACACAATATCTTCACAAGACTTGCTGAAATGATGAAGTCATAAGTATCTCCTCATGACAGGTCAGAGGAACAGGCTTCTGCCCATGGCTCCTCCCACTGCAGGCCTTGAGAGAGCTGTCCAATCAGAGGGAGAGGGGTTTGTGGAGTGGGGAGCCTTAAAAGAACAGCAGTTAAAACAAAGTGTTTTTGACAGAGGCTGAAATAAGACTTTTCTTAAACCTCAGTTAGTGAAAAAGGGATTTCTTTGAGATGTAAAAAGCATGTAAAAGCACTTTGGAGGCAACAGGGGGCGGAAT
This sequence comes from Thalassoma bifasciatum, assembly GCA_008086565.1. Taxonomy (NCBI): domain Eukaryota; kingdom Metazoa; phylum Chordata; class Actinopteri; order Labriformes; family Labridae; genus Thalassoma; species Thalassoma bifasciatum. The sequence goes on from RPOG01000612.1 coordinate 212,223, forward strand.
TAAGTCTGTACATTTACCCTTGGGATTTTTGATATTAATGTACAATACTAACTTTTGGCCTTTTATTTTCCAAAGACAGATTTACGTACAACATCATCAAAGTACTCTAAATATGACGGCTAATAGGGCCACTTATTATTATTATTATTATTTTTTTTTTTTTTAACACAGTGGCAGATTTGCAAGTTTGTTTGCCACCAGATTCATTCTTTTCAGATCGTCATCATGCTGCATTTCAGTGCATCATGGACCAACTTGACAACCTTATCAGGACTCTAAAAGAAAAGGAGATACTTTAGATTTTAGCCCAGAACCATCACATTATCATAAGCATTCAACATTCGGACACATGACACGACACAGCCATGTTAATGACTCTACATCTCTCAAGTGTGGCAGCGCATGTGCATCATTATAACATCTGGCACTTTTTATCAATTAAAGTGGCAAATTTACCACTTTTAAACTTGCAAATTTGACACTTTTTAAAAAATATATATATATTTTTTTCTTTGAGGTGGCCCTTGAGTGCCGTCGTACATGAAAGGACCATGCTGATAGTAGGAACAAAGTGTAGTGAAGCATCATTATGTGCATAAGAGTCTCCTGGGTTGTGACTAAATGCCTTGAACACTGAGTCCATTATTTATGAGTGAGTTTTCTGGACTTGCAATGGGAAAACAAAATGAAAAACAAGAAAAAAGTCACGCATTAACAACTAGCACACTGAATTAAAGGCAGATTCAGTTCTGTGAATTGCAAAAATGTGCAGTGCAAGAAACATGGATTCATCAAGTGATAATGATTTTGTGGTTCTTTTATTACTTGAGAAAAGGAAAACAAAACAATGGGTCTGTCCACTCGTTAAAGCAAGACAAGGGCAAAAGAGTTTGGAATGGCCCTCTGCAGTGCCCATAGTCACACTACTCCAATATGAACCAGACTTAACCAAGTTTGCCTCATGTATATGTGTCATCATGTCGTACTACAACGCGCATGACCCGCCTATGCTATCATGAAGCCTCTATTCATAAGAAGTCTTGTCTCCTCAGAGTCAGCACAATGGAGAACATGGCTTCAACTTCAGTTACTTTTAGGCTTTTGTTAAGTTGTTTTGGACTGACACAGCTCCCTAACACCCCCTTCATTGTTTAAGATGAGTTTTGAGAGAAGTGGGTGCTGCAGTTGTATATGTTCTTGCAGTGTACACGTGCTTAGGCTCATCCACAGAGTGAACTGTGCTGCAGCAGAGCGATCACACCGGCCAAATGAGCTGGGCCATAGGGTTGAAGAGTGCAAACTTCAACACAATTGCCTCCTAGCAGTGCTGTTCCCCTGCTGGCCAGAACAGCCCGTGGTCACACTACTCCATTATGCACCAGACTTAAGCAGGATTGCCGACACACACATGGTCCACTGACATCATTATGAGGTATCTGTTTACAAGACGCAATGTCATTAGTTACTTTTTTGGCTCATGTTGACTCATGTTTAGACTGACACAGCCCTCCATCACCGCCATTGATTAAAATGATTGTCGAGAGGAGCGGTAACGGGGGATTTTATACTATGTCCTCAGTGCGTACATGTGCTTATGCTTGTTCATATTGTGCAGCGCACCAAACACACCTCTCCAAAATGTACAAAGGTTGTCCAAAGTGTATCATGCCTGATCATGGTTTACTCGCGGTCACACTGGCTAAACAGGCTGGACTTTGGGGTTGAAGTGTGTCGCTCATTGTACAGATGGCCAGCATCCATTTGAACATCCTCACTCCCAACAACTGACCCAAGTTTTCAATCTTTTACTTTCAGCATTCACACCAAAGTGAGTTGTTCCGCATTGTTTGAGGAGGGACTGTCAAATTTCAGCCATTTATGTTCACACATAACCTTGCAGAGCAGATGAACCTGCCTGATTCATTTTCTGAAATCCTGCAGATCCATCTCGTTAAGATCCAATAACAACTGATTTCAAATGTCAGAAAACAATGGCGGCATGTGAAGCAACCTCTGTTGATGCAGCAATATCTGCAGCTTTGTCAGAAATATACTCAATTTCCTCTTTAAAAGAAGATCAGAGAACGTCACTTAAAGTCTGTCTGACAGGAAACGATGTTTTGAGCAAAAACGGACTAGTGAAATATCTTAGTTGCGGCTATATGAACTGTCTGTCTTGGGTGTCAGGTTACATATTCCCTACATCATAGCGTAGCTTGATGTGGATTGGTCTGTGATGAGTACGTCAGGCAGAACAGTCGTCCAATCATCAGCTGCTGTATTTTTTTGTAAGGTCCCGCCTCTGAAAACACTTGCCAGCCCCCCCCTTACCCAAATGGGCTGGTGAAATATTTCCGTGGCAGATATGTGAAACTGATCTTCTGGTGTGTCAGGATAGTTCACACATGTAGCTCACCTGGAACCCTTTGGGGAACTCCCAGCTGTCAGTGTGTGATAGTGATGGGCAAAGCAGTTCTTCTCAGGGAACTGAATCATTAGAATCAGTTCAGTAAAGTGATTTATTCAAAAGATTTGTTCACCAAATTGTTCAGTACTTCTCCGCAGCTCCGCGTGCTTGTCAAAATTTAATATGCTGAAACAATATCCTAAATATTTACTACTTCATCAATTTTGGTGACAGGAGAGATATGTAGGGGCCGGTTTGAGCGACACAGGGCTTCTGATCAACTCTGTCCTGTTTGTTGAGTCATTACCATCATTGTCATAAATGGGGGGGGCTTGGGTGACTCTAACGGTCAAGAGAGACAGAGACAGGAGAGGGGAACGCAACTGCAGTTCATAAATGAACAAATCTTTTCAAGTAAGTGATTTGGTTCAGTTTGTTCACCCAGATGATTCACTCATTTTGAACAAATCGTTCACGAACAACACATCACTAGTGTGTGTGAATCCAGCACAGCTATGGACTTGTACAACTCACAGGACAATGAGACAGAGCAGCTGGAGAGCAGAGTAATGGAAGCAGAACTTATTTCCCATGAAATGATGTCCCTTTACTTTTCTTTTCGAAAAAGTCACAGTTAATTCAGTCTCCTGTGGGTTTTTCAATCAGTCCACTAAACTTTTTTACAAGTTTAATAGCTTGAAGAACCCATTTGGGATCATCCCTCTGTGTTTTATTCACTCTGAGGATCAGACAGCTCATAAATTTGGTATAAGTCATTAATTTTAGATGCAGCCATCAACTCAGATTCCTGGATAGAGGCCCTTGGATTCACACAAAGCCCATTTTCTGTGTTGTCTGCATGGATGCTCATGTCAGTGTGGATTGGGGTTTGGGGTTACTGTGGCGTGGAGAGCGCTCGTTCTGACTGCAGATGGAGGGGCGTTTTACCGACGCTGCTTGCAATGGTCCACACGGGACGGGTCAGCAGCTCCACTTCTGCTCCAGCTATCCTCCGAGTCTGCTTCTGTTCAGAGCTGTCACCACCTGTTTGATGAGACCTCGCTCAGCGCTCAGGCAATTTATTACAAAGCGACCGCCATCGAAACTAAATGTGCAGCAAGTGGAAGGACGGATGAGAGGGAAAGTGGATTATTACCCGACCTGATTCTTGTAGACTTTTCTCCACAAAACTTGAGCAGCACATTGGTCTTACTTTGGAAGAAAAAGCGGATAAAATCTCAGCGTGATTGAAGACAACACCACGAGGAAGACAGAGGTCGTATTTCTAATGTCTCTCTAAGACATTTTTTTTGCAACAGTTTCCATTTCAAGGACACATTTTTTTTTCTGACAGCAGTTGAACCAAACAGAAGATCAAAGTGCCATGTCAAAGCATCGTCAGTAAGACAACGGAAAACTGTGAGGAGGTAATAAGACGATGATGGAGTCAGACAGCGTGCGCTCTGCAAGAGACGTGACCTGTGACCGTGTCATCTAACAGCAGTTTTTATCAACACAGCAGAACGGAGACTGTCATTTCATAAATGAGACAGGCTGTTACACAGATGACAGCTAGCTTTCAACCAAGATCAAACCTCTTATTTGAGATACTGTAGAGTCACTCAAGTGTCAGTTGGGCTCCCATTGCAAACGCAAGTTAAGTTTTTATGAATCCACTACTGTCTTTTTTTATGCACACACAGTCAAAAACCATAAATTATTCATCAAACCTTAAGATTTGATTTTAGATTAATCTCCATTCACTGCAGATCTGTCATACTGTATGAACTATGTAAAGTAATCTTCTCAAAAAGCAGCAGGTGCTGCTGTGGGCCCCTCCCCCCTATTGAAATCACTCACAGCCCTCCTCGCTTTCCTGCACATCAGTCTCTTCCAGCTGCAGCCAGAGCAGAGCAGGCGACTATATGCAAATGAATTGTGCATGTGCATGTCTCTTTAGGGTCAGTTTGTGGGGGAAAAAAAACATGACACACAAAATCTACATCTGTAATTCTAAACACGTTTTTTTTTTAACCCGCTTTCTGTCTTTCCCACAATGCTATTCCTCTCTTCTACAGTGTCGATGACAATTACTTGCAAATGAGCGAAATGCAAGTGTTTTCTTTCCCGCCTCAAGAGCTGTCATCTCATTTTATTTTCACATATGAAGTTAATGTAGTCATTACAATAAATGTAAAAACAGGTATTGACATAAATTCCTCTAATTTTTTTCTTTTTTTTACCAATTTTTACTAAAATGTGGGACACTGTTAGAACTAGGGATGGGTATTGCTAAGATTTTATCGAAGTAGACAAAAAAAAAAAGAAAATCTCTCACCAAGTGACATAATGTATTATTTTGTTTTGTTATTGACTGAAGAAAGATCAGATTACCCCTTACACTGTGTTTAGGAAGTTTATTACATATTGTCAACATTGAAATTCACACACATTTTACAAATAAGACTTGATACACTGCTCTGAAAACTCACTTCACAATACAAGCATAAATACACATAAACAATTACGATTGAGAAGTAAAAACTAGATAAAGATCCAGTAAGCCTGAACTTCATCCCACCCAACGTAACCTTTTTTCACATGAAGTTGCTCCTTCAGATGCTCCTTTTTTTCTCAGAATCATGCAGAAACCTCAGTGTAGGTTTTATAATCTGGTAGGATCTTATTTCTGGTATTTTTGGAGAGTCTCCGCTTTGTTTTCTCTGTGCTTCCCTTTCACCCATCCGTTCTACAGCCTGTGCATTTTTGAGGGCTTCCTCAAATGCCTGAGTGAAGTGACTGAAATAACCACATAATGGCTGAAAAACGAACATCTCAGGATTTTTTTGCGATTATGCAAACCGCTTAGGAATAAAGCTCAAGTGTGCTTTTGGAAATGTGTTGATGCAGACACATCTGGTGTGAAAGTGTTCAGAAAGTTTAAATTTTTTCAAGGAGAACCTGTCAAAGGAGATTAGATGTGTTCATGTATCAAGCACAGAAAAAGATAGTTTCAGATGTAGCTTTGAAATCAAGAATGACAAAGATACAATTACTTTAATGTGGGGTCTAATGAGGTCTCCTCTGCTATTAGAGTCTTGAGTTGACAGTACCCACAGACCTGTTTTTAGCGTTGACATGGTCTTCTTTTTTTCACACCAGTGGTTGCTGCTTGGTAACCACAGACGATCTGTCCTATTCGCCTGAGTCTTAATGACAGCTGGCGGCCCGCCTGTAATTGCCTTGCCACCACCTCCTGGACTGAGAACATGTGTCACACAACAGCAATTACTGTACTGAGCAGACAATAGATATTCATAATCAGGACGAGCTGAACACACACGTTTCAAACAGACAGGGCTGAAGGGTTGGTGCTGAAAGGCAGGAGACAGATACATGATGAATGTGTGGTCTTATCACAGCTGTGATTAAACGCTTCCCTGTTTGAATCAGGAGACCAATATTCATCATAATGTATGTAAACAAAAAAAGGACATGTGCAAGCATAAATAGCTCGATTAGAGAGAGACAAAGCTGCTGTGACCTCACACCTATGACTGATGAAATCGACCCCTCTTTAATAGAGTCATTTGTGACCAGTTTCTATTGATTGGCACCGGTATAAAACGGAGAGGATGCATAAATTTGAAGCCTTAAGTAGCTGTAGGATTTATGACGGGTGATGTAATGGCGTGCCACAGTCCAACCAGTGCTCACACCCCCTCAAACCATAATGGAGAGTGGAAATGTACGTGGAAACAGCCTGAAGTCTGCAGGAGCAAAACTGTTTGTCTGCCAACTTCCTGGGCTGAGTCACCGTGTCAGCTGTGGCTCACTGCTCACCCTCCTTTTCTTCCAGGAACATTTATGTCCCACAATAAGTCTGAGTGGGTCTGTGTGGCCCTCAGGGTGTGGTACACAGGAGACACCAGCTTTACTGTATCAGCAGAGAAAAGACTCATAAAATAAGTCAGTTTCTTGAAAGCATGTGGAAGAAAAGGATAACAAAAATGAGGATGTTTAGGGTTATGAGGAGAAGATAAAGTGATGGATGAAATACATAAAGTCAGTACTTTTGGGTCAAACACAGATTTTTTTTTTATTCAGGAGACTTTATTTTCTTTTTTCATACCAAATGGCAAAACTGATTCAAGGCTTAAATCCAACGGGATTACATAGTAAATCTAGGTTTAGTCACATATAGTACTTGCTGCCTGTGGAATAACAGCACAGGAGGGCAGATTAAGCAGACTCCAGCTTGACACACTGCAGAGGCATACACTTTTTTCCTCTCAGCCATCTATCTTGAATACATTTCAGTTGTAGAATTACAGCATTCAGCCGTAATCACACTCTTTGTACCTCCGGGATGGGAGCCATTTCACATAAATTGTGGGCACCTGTGGCCGAGAGGTAGAGTGGATTCTCAGATGAAGGTTTGATGATTTAATATTTCTCTTTTTCCCAGTCAAGACACCAAACTACAGAATTCTTGCAGGCACAGGAAGCTGTATATGAATGTGTTTGAATGGAACTAGTTTAATAATCTTATGGTCCGCAACATCAGAATGCTATACTACATTAGGAAGTGAAGAATCTTCACAATTCAGCCTTTAAGGTTTGTTTTACAGTTTTGTTGACTAACGAAACATAATTGGTGAAAGAATTGCTCAAATTGTGATCACAATAACTGGATCGTCCTACCTGTTTGGGGTCATTACATCATGTCCGTAGCCTGTACCCTGAATTTTCACTCTCCTTTCCACCAGAGGAATCCAGAGTTCAAACATCTCAAAAGTGTTGTGTCATCAAATTATTCCAAGTGGTGAAATTTCTCCTGTAAAGTCCGTTGTTTGTCTGTCTGTCGTGTCCGTTCTCATCAATAACAGCAGCTTCACAGTCTTATGACATTCCCTCCTCAATGTGAATCTGGAAAAGGTTGGTGAGTGTGTTCTCCTAATTGCTACTATTTCACGACAAACGTGACCCCATTGTTTTTTGTCGAGTTTTCATCCCAGGACAGCTTGTGATAGCGGACAAGGACGCCCTGCTTGACGGTTGGTCTTGCTGAAGAGCTCTATTAGAGACTCTTTTGTTGGGTATCAGTTCTGTCCATCACTCTTTCACTCAACCAATCACCTTGCCCTTTCCATCACGCCAGCTGTAGCCATTTAGATCATTGATTGGGTGTATTTATTGCCGTGCCTCTTCATTCATATCTATTTGCGAAACAGTTGAGGTACAATCTGTGACTGGGAACAACTATTTCATGATTTTTGGCAAACCTTCTCATAAAGAGGGCAAAGTTGACTATAAAGAGGACACTGAGCACTGACACAGCTGGTTTTGTTTGCGCAGAGTCTTTGGACAAGGGTCACCTGAGACTAAAAACTCTCTAACTCCTACAAGGTTTTACATAGAAAGCTCAAATTTCACTCAGATGTAGATAACAAAGGTGTAGAAGTGACGTGGTGCCACATATTAAAACACTACATTTTCTGAAACTGGAGACTTAAATCTTTCAAATGGGGTGTTAGTGATGGCTCAGTCTGGAACTGGGGATCTCCTCAGTGTTGAAGGTTGAATCATGAAGAAGAAAGGACAAACAGCACAAACACAAGCAGCAAACATACAGAGAGTCTGCATGCTCATAGAAAGCACTGAAATAGTCACTATGTCCATACACTGCAGGATTAATCGCACAAATAATCATTTGCAAAAAGCCCTGTATTATATTACGCCCCTCTTATTATTCAGGGTGTCTAGACAGGCCTTTAGTCAGGCCTGAAATCATGTGGCATGGCGCCAGCTGAGGCAGATTAATTTTTACTGGGTGGCCCGGTCACTGCAATGACATTGTTATTGTGAAGCTTCTCTGTGAAGTGTTCGCAGAGGAGGGAAGAAGATTTAAGAGATAAATTGTAGTGAGATCAAAGATTACCGGTGAGGGAATCTCCTCTCACTGCGCTGTGGAAACATTTGAATGTCAAGTTGATGATTAAAAGAGAGACTGGAAACATCACTGACATGCTGCCCTGATAAGACAGGTACAGTTTTCTCATCTCACTGGCAGTCTTTATATTCAGCAGGGTGAAGTACTCCTGAGTCCAGGAAACTTTGCAGTGCTGTTGCATTGGTCGCCCTCTGTATAGTTCGGTTTTGTGCCCTGGTCATGTTTTGGTGGCTTTTCTCTATGTGCCACACTCCGCAGAGATAGCAAAGACATCAGATGTTTCACCTCTCAACATTTTCTCTTCTTTTTGTTTACGTGTTGCATTCTGGCTGCCAACTCATACCCACGACTCTCAGCGGACACAAAGGATGTGAGGTGTCTTGTGTCAGAGCGGTTCAACTGGAGGACAATGCTCTGAAATCAGTGACTGTGACATTTCTCTGCATGTGTTGTTTTGACATGAGTTTTTGTCTTATTTTTCAAACACTGGAATGAGTCTTTTCACCTCAAGTCAAAACACATGAGAGTGCATTGTAAGAGTACTTTCCATTCATGAACTCATTCGTAAACCCAAGCTTTTCTAACTAGCAGAGCAAAGACTTTTGTTTTTTCAAATCAAGAGTTGTATTTGGCATAAATGCAAGAGCGACAATGCACAAAAATAAATATTTGAGAGTAGGCCAGCGATTAAGATCTATTCTACAACGTTTTGCTTTATATTATTGGGTCTGTTACCACTGATACCTCTTTCCCACCAGGTCTCTTTCTGTGCTCGAGCTGGTGCTTGGTTGGTTTTAGTCCTGTTCTTCAAAAGAACCAGTATGAAGTTAACATACGTCAACATAAAATCAGTACATCACTACATACAAAGCTGTGCTATCTTGTTCCCCTCAGTCTCTCTTCATATAGATGGTCCCAGGAGTGCTTACAGTAAAGCAAAGATTATTTGTGCTCATCAGTGTGTGTTATTGTGCACGTTTGTACTGTGCACGGCAGAGTTACGCCCCAATGCATTCAAGCGGACACACAGAGAACAGAGGAGAAATGTGAAACACGCCCATGGGGCAAAAATGGTCCTGTATTATAAATAAGATAAATAACAAAGCTTTTTTTACTCTGTTACATAAAAGACGGATGAAATAAGACAAGGTATAGACCTGATCTATGAGAGAGGTGATGCATTGCTGCTTCAATAACATTTCAAGTTTTGAATAAGGAAATACCAACAACACCACAGACAACAAGCGCAGCAGCTTTTCTCTTTAGAAATGGTCATTTTTCACACCTGAGTGTTGGTCACTGTGACCTGGCCCCTGACCTTGGATTTAGTCAATGTTTTGCTGTGGCCCAGCAAAGAGTTGGTACTCGCTAACCACCAGTTTTAAGCACTTGGAGCCAGTGCTTTGTGGAAGGAAACGCAAAGAAGTGGTCCTTTATCAGGAACTGGACTATACTAGCGCTAGCACCATCTATGTCAAAAAGGGGTATGGTTAGCTTTAGCCACCTTTTTAAAAAAATAATAATTTATGTTTTTGGAGAGCCTATGTTGCAAAGTCAAATGGTGATATTGTTCTATCCAATCAATGCAAACCAACAGGTGCTGATATTTTGTGTTTTATAGTGGCTCCCAGTTTGTTTATCACAAAATCCGATCGGTTTAATCCAGAGAAAATTATCAGAGCAGTAAGGCTTTTTTATCCAATGAGGTTCAGAAAAGTTTTAAAGAGGGGGCATTTTGACTGTTTTGAAGTCTTTATACTGTCCCTCTGGTATCTCCATAGAAGCTTCATTTAAGTTGCTGTCTGTTCAGTGTTTGTGTCTAAGACTCCCTGCAAGCCCCCTCCCCTCTGATTGGCTAGCCCTTTGGAGGCCGGTCAAAGGGCATATGCATGGGAAGACCACAGTGTTTGACAGACAGATTAAGGGATTTCTGCAAAATATGAATATGTAGAGGTTTGGAACCAGTACACATGTATTCTGAACATCCAGCTTTCTTAATTCATGTCAATGTTTACTATATGGAAAAGCAGAGTACCTCCTCTTTAAGTTGTCGTTATTATCTGCACTGCTGTTGTTATTGATTATTCATTGATGCATGCAGAAATAACTGACTGTTTTGTCAGCTTTGGTGCACAGTGGCGTTTAAACCCGGCTGGTTTGAGCGCACACGTTATGGAGCTGGCAGCACTTGTCGAAGGCAGAGCTGAATAATAAAGCAGCAGCGATCGACTGTGATCAGTGGTATCTAAGTGAACAGGCAGAAATCGTTTACATGGTCCTCAGACACACAGAGGGTCAATACTTCCTCGTGTCAGAGAAGACTGTACCTCCCACGTCTTAAACATTAAATCTTCTGAGCCGAAACCGTAGAGGAGCACAAATATGTGATTGGACAGCTGTGACAGCGCTGTAGGAGGAAACCGAATGAAAGGAAACAAACAATAAAAGAAAAGGGCATTGAAGCTTCACAGAAAGAGACTGTGGAGAAGGAAAAACAGGCTTTATTGTGGCATAAAAAGAAGCATTTCATATAGATTTTTGACACATAATTGGTCCTCTATGCTTTCAAAAGAGATGTGTTGTTTTGTTTTTTTCCCTCTGAATTGTTGTTTCAATTAACCGTTACATAACCTCAGGAGCAGTGAAGTGAAGGCAAAACACAGGAATGGATAAGTTTCTAATCTCTCTCTGTTTATACCCAACATGCTTGGTGTGAAATTAAAGTCTCGTCATGCTTTTGCAGCCTTTGGAAAAAAAGGGCACATCGCCGCACAGACTCCTGCAGTAAAAGCATGAAAAAGCTTCCCCTGCAGCTCTTTCACCTCCACGCCACACCGCCTGTATTCTTATAGGTCGTTTCTTAATCCAGCTGAGCTGCTCTGTGTCTGTGTGCATGTTTCATTATATCTCAGGGCTCGTGAGCTACAGCAGCTTTTTCCTTTCCAATTATTTTGCCCCTGATTTATCCATCTCGCATAAACAAGCAACCCCGACAGTGAAAGACTGGGGACTTGCATCACCTCCCACCCCCGTCCACCATTTCATCTGCGCAGTCTAACAGGCCGTATGGAAAAGCATCCAGACACTTTCACCCTTTCTCTTGTTTACTGAGGGAGAGTAAAGTGACAGCTGGTAGCAGGATGCACACACTGCCATCCTGTCCTGTCAGCTCTGATTAGAAACGGGGAGAGAGGAATTTCTGGCCATAACCATTATTTTCCCCCTGTGACGAAAGCTGAGCTTTACTCCGGCGGCTCAAAGTCATCGCACAGAAAGTGATGCAAAAAGTAAGCACAGAGCAGTTTTTATGTTCATCTCTTATTTAAGACTGATGTTGTTTTATTTACACTCCTGTCTTTGCTGAAGGCAATATGTTTTCTCCTTGAGAGTTACAAGCGTAGAACAAATATTACTCTTACCCCACAGTCAGTTCTTACATAAGCTCCCAGCTTTGTAAGCAAAATGAATGAAGTAAAGAGATGAGAAAGACATTTCAAAACCAGCCACCTGCTGCTGCATTCAGACTTTATTCACTTCTAGTCTGCAGAAGTTGAAGTTGGGCTGGACCCCCTTTTGAGTTCAGAACTGTTTGAATTCTTGATGTTGGAGAGTCAACAAGAATCTCAAAACTTTTCTCTGAGATTTTTCTCCATGTTGACATTGCGTCTCACAGCAGCTGCAGATTTGGAAGCTGAACATCCATGATGAGAATCTCCTGTTCCTCCACATACTAAAGGAACAAGAAGCTGTGTGACATGGAGTGTGACCCAGTTGGAAGTATCCATCAGAGGATGAGTACACTGTGTTCAAGAGCTACACAATATTGGGGGAAAATGTTATAATGAAATATTAGATTTCTGCGACATGAATTGTGTTATTTTTTTTAAGTTTACCGAGTCACTCTATCCAGCTGAACTCTCCCTGACTCTTGAAATGATGGGTTTGTCCACCTCCTGCCTTTTGCCTTTTTTTTTTAGATTTGAATAACCTTTTTTAGAGTCGTAAATCATTGTAAAAGTAATGTTTACAGACATTTCTAGAACAAGTATGATTCCTGCAGAAAGTAAAGCAAACTTTGAGCAACAGGTTACTCGGAAAACATTAAAACTACTGTTTCAAGCTTTACGGCAGCTCATGAAATCAAAAGGTGTGGGACAAAGGAGGTGAAATAAGCAATCAAATGTTGCTCAGAAGATCCAAACCTAGAGCTCTAAATTATCAGAGAGGCTGTTCTGAAGGCAAAGCCACTGCCTTTAACCCTAAACCAGGGGTCACCAACTATATTTATCAGAGGGCCATAATTTTACCGAACAGTCACCTTGGGAGCCGGACCCTCAGATAAAAATTAAAACAAAATCAAGTATTGGCAGGACATTTTTATTTGATGTTTATTTTTCAGAATTTTTTCCATGTAATTACAAAACTTGAGGCATTTTTAGCCTTTATGAGTCTGGAATCCAGTCACGGGCCGGATTGGACCGTTTGGTGGGCCGGATTTGGTCCGCAGGCCACCAGTTGATGACCACTGCCCGAAATGTTTTAAATACAGCACATATTGTGACATTAACTATAACGTAACTGTCAGAATCCCCAAATCCCTGCTGTGCTATCCACTCACATTCACCACTCCCTCTCTCTCAGTCACTCGACCACTCACACGGCCTGACCCTGATAACGGCAGGAGAGATTATATAGCGCTGAGAAGGCCACATAGCTGTGAGAGTTGTTGCATGTAATGTGGTTAACTATTTAAAGTGATGTTCATTTAGATCTATTAGTAATGTGACTGGGCTTAGACAGGCTACAGAAACTGAAAAGCTCAAATGTATTTTTTCTGCTCCAGATATATATTTTTTCACTCACGTTGCATAAACTTGCAATGTGCACATTGCGATGATGATGCTAAAACAATATATTGTACAGCCCTTCTGTACTCATAGAAGGATGGACACGGTCAGCAACAATACTCATGTAGGCTGGGGATTTTAAACCAGGCTCAGTTGGTGCTAAGGGGTTCAAAGTGAGCCAAGAAACTTCTCCTGACACTATTACACCAGCAACAGCAGGAGCAGCTGAAGTGTTGATCCATGTCAGGATGGATCCACGCCTTCATGTTGTTTACTCCAAATACTGATCTGACCATCTGAATGTGGGGCAGTAATCCAGACTCATCAGACCAGGCAGAGATTTTCAGTCTATGGTCCAGTTTTGATGAGTCTGTGTGAATTGTAGCCTCCGTTTCCTTTCTTCTCCATTCTGATGCACAGTTTGAACTTCAGCAGCATGTTCTCACTATGCCAACGTGCTGCAGTGTTACTGTCATGTGATTGGCTGATAAGAAATTTGAGTGAACAAGCAGATGAACAGCTGAACCTAATAAAATGAGTGGTGAGTGTACGCTTAAATTCAGATTTATATATTTCACATTTAAATGATCGAGAGTTATTTTTTATTTTCTCGACACTTTTTGTGAGGATATAAACAGACGTGTAAACAGAAAGCTTCAGTCAGCAGAAAGGAAACACTGCAGTGTAACTCTCTAAAGCATCCTTGAATAAATGTCTGTAAAGCTCAGATTGCTTTTCTTATATTCCAGCAAAGAAAGAAAACCTACAGGGACAGACCTTGAGATAAAGAACATAGACGTGTAACATAAATCTTCCTGTATAATGTTCCTCTCAGGCTATTTCCCTTCCACTACTGCTCTGTGTTTATTTCTTGTGTGAGACATATTCTGTATGTGATTCACATAATTTAATAAAAAAGACAAACAAGTAGAAAGAAACTCTGATGAGGCAGCGTTAAATGACTGTACTTTTTTGAAGTTGCACTTGCTTTAAAAGCCAGAATGATGATCAACAGTGGTCTCTTCTTAGAAAACAGATCTTACCTCAGCGCGAACCTTGATTCACTGGAGGGATTCCTTCTGTAGCATCAGACACTTTGATTTTCAGTATCAGCCTTTTAGAGGTTTGCATTTCAAAGAACTACAGGTGAGTTACACCATCCTTTGAAAATCATCTGTACATCCAAGGTAGAAATGTTCCAGTCATGAACAAGCCAGACATTTGAATGGCTCTTTTAAGTGAACGGTGAGAACTGGTTCACAGTTGTGAGCCCTTCTTGTGTCAAGATTACCCACGATGCCTCCATGTCACTTGTACGCCTCATGAGTTGGAGTTGTCAGCATGAAGGGTTCATAGTGAAGAAATATACATCAGTTCTCCTCAGAAGCCTCCAAACTACCAAAAAAAAAAAAATCTGCTTTCTGGTGATATGGATGGATCATTGTGAATACTGACTGCAGGGAGGGCGACAGTTTACCAATGGGTGATCCACATTAACTTTCAATATGAGAGAGAGCACAGCACATAAACGCTTGAGAAGCTGTTTGACTTTTACTGTTATCTGTTAATGAGCAAAGCAGCATAAAGTACCTCCAACAAGATAAGCACTGACAAGCAGGGGTGTATCTTGACTTTTTAGACTGTGGTGCCCCAACATTAAGAGGGGGGGAGGGGGTAAGTTACATGAGCCTACACTCCAATAAATAACTTCCACATTTGCAAATTTGTATGTCTTAAAATTATAGTATCAACAGGCTACACATTCAAAAAACAAAAGAAAAACTGAACTAAAACAATACATTAAATAACTTAACGGTACCATAGTGCACTTAAGATAGAACTATATAAGCATTTTTTAAATTTCATTTTAAAGCTCAAAGTGTATAAATTTAATATTTCTTTGTATTTAACCCTGTTAACATGAATGTGAAGACCTCTTTCTCATCAAAATGATTAATTGTTTCCTTAAAAACCTGTTAAGAATATTTTTAAAAACATATTCTACCACCTCGAGGATTGTCATATCACTACAGTCAGCTGAAGTTGTATTTTGGCCCTTTTGAATATGTCTGCTCTCATAAAATCATCCACTCGCATATTTTCAAATCAGGAAAATCATTGCTAATTTCCAAGAAGTTGCAGTAAGCTAAGAAGAAATTCAGAGAGAAAACTTACAACTCTGTTAATATGTAAATTTGTGAGATTACACAATGCAAAGCACTCTGATCACTCAGTTTTGACTTTGTGACAGCACAGAAATTTGAGGCAGAGCTTTTTTTCAGTGTTCTGCCTTTGGTTTGTATTTTCCATTGAGTTCTTTTGAGGCTTGGCTCCCCATGTGAGCGCATTATGTGTTGCATAAAGTCATGTTTCTGTGGTCATGCCATGTGTGACCATTATGACTAGCCTCATTATTTCAGATGCACCAACTGTGATGCATCACATTTGTAACATCTGGCTCTATCAGCTAACAAACATAACTCAGTCCTTCCAATGAAAATCTGTATCTTTGGTATAGGATGTCATCAGGCACATCTGACGGACTGAATCTATCTCTAAAATCTCATCCTCTCAGAATCCGCACACCAACACCGTTGTCATCTTCAAAGAATGGGCAGGCCATTTTCCGATAGAGCTGATTGGTCAGGAGGTGGATGCGTTTGTACTCACTGATCTCTTATCCAGAACACAATCTGCTGGGGAGCAGGTTAGCTGTTTAGCATAAGTTATAAGAGAAAATCCAGCTTTGTAATACAGGTTACCAGAGGGTTGACTTCTGAAAGGTAAATAAATACAACAAAGGGCCAGTTTTTTTTTTTTTTTTTGAATGGCTCTTTGAAAGGAATGGCTCCTCAAGAACCAGCTCCTTTCAAGTAGCCATGAATCTAATCCAAGGACACCTGACACATGAAGGAATGCTATAAAGCGTGCAACGGGAGAGGAATATTTATAGTTTCTTTTCAGGGAATGAATCTTGGCTGTAAAAGGTCGCTCAGATGAACATCACTCCAGCGTGTTATTTCACAACATTAAGGCTTTCGCTCTCGTCATGCCTTTCATTTCCAATGGTGGGGAAAAAGTTACACAATCACAGCCAAGGTACAGGAGCCTTCAAGCTTCAACGTGACTGTTCTCTTCAGTGTGTTGTGGTGTCTTTGGGGAATCACTTCGCACCCTGAGGAAGACTATCAAACATCGAACCTTGATAAAATATTGAGACAGTTTTCAGCCTCTCTCCAAGTTTTTCTGTACATCAGCGCGGCTTCTCTCCAACACTGTTGTGCTTTCCTTCTCCTTTTCTATTTTTCTGATGCCATATTGGTGTTCAAATGGAGCATTATGTTCTCCCCTTGAGAAATAAGTGCAGTGAGACCGTGGCTTTGTGCGTTCCCAGTTAGCCTCGCCATTGATCCAGCTCTCACTGGAGCAGCCCCACACCTAAATGGAGTAACCGCTCATTATGCAGAGAATTAATTATTCAGCTTTACTACAAGGGCAGAAAATGACTTTGTTCTTCACACTTGGGCACCCTTTAACACGCTTTCTGTATGTTGCGTTCTAACCTTTTATATTCGACCCAGTTTCTTCTGAACAGAGACACATAGACGGAGGTGGTGACGTTTCTGAGAGAGACGGGCGTTGAATGCTGATGGTGAATAATGGAAGGACTGACAGGACTCTTACACAATTGGCTTTGAACATTTACATCAAACTGAATTATTGTATCGTGCTATATTTCAGCCTCCGCGGATACGTCACAGATTTATCATCAGTAGTCAACTCCCCAACACAGCCATCAATGAAGCTCTTGATGAGCGGATCTCCTGCTAAGATACTAATCTCATCTCCAAGCAAGGAGCTCACACACTCTTTCTCTCACACACACACACACACACTTATCAGACAATGACAGAGAGAGGAAGAGGAAACGTCACGGACTTAACCTGGTTTCTGTAAATCCATTGCTGGATGACTTATTGAGTAAATCTTTTTTCATAAGATGCTGGATTTTCCTCTTGGCTGAGATGGAGGAGTTGGTGAATAAATCATAAGAAACAGTAAAGCTGTTTCAATCATTCAGCTCACATTTTCATGATTTCACATGGTTACTGAAACAGCAGGATATTGTTTATGTTCAACCTGTGGACTCTTCAGATTTGCTTCACACACAGACATTTGAAGAGGTGGTGATAAAGGCAGCAATGACAATAACAGAGCAGAGAGGGATCAGTGCATGTGGCTTTCACAGATCACTGTACTTGACAGATTTTGTGGACCAGTGGTGTGCACAGACATTTTAAAGGTTAGGAGCCAAATACGAAAGAAGTAACACACAGCAGGTTCTTCAGCTCCCAAGTGGACACTTTAGGACATATTTTGTCTCCCAAAAAGAGGGAAGTTAAGCATTTGTTTTTGCTCCCAGAAGAGTAGATACTCATGTCTGTTTTCATATTCACCTCCTACATACTACTTTCTAATGCAGTATGTAGTAGACACTGCAAACTGCATATTATATTTAAATGTAGTGTGTTTGGTCTGTTTTGTAGTTTGCTACACTGGTTTCCAGTTTGAGGTATGCAAGAGTGAAGCTGATGGATTTTTTTTCTTGACTTTATTATAATTTATTAATATGAAGTTATATCAGTGCAAATTAATAAACAATGAATCAATAAATTCTCCATGAACATGAACATGATTAAAACACAAACATCCTGATTCTTGAGTTATTACAAATGATTATTGGTCCCAGCGCTTTAAACTGCATTCGTCTTACTAGGAGACCTCTGATCTTTTGTAATAACTACAGAGGATGTCTGTGTTTAAATGTGGATGTGTGTTGCAGCAAAATTCACCATATTTGATTTTTAATATTAAACCATATGTTGTTTATTGAAGATAATCTGGACTTGATTGACTTTTTATACTTAAAGATGATGGAAAAGCTGCTTCTGATGATGCATGTAGCATTTCAAATACATTAATAGGAAATGTATACAAAATAAGTACCCAACTTAAAAGATGTTTTAGGGCTTACAATTGAATTGTTCCGCTGCTTCACCAAAACTTTCTCCCGTTTCCATCATTTTCAATTCAGACCTGCAGCCAGGCGCTTTGCATTGTGGGAAACAGTATGCCAGGTAGACTGGTCTGATGCATACTGAGAAATTTTCCCAGATCAGTTGGTCATCCGGGTAATTTTGGCATACTGCAATTTTTGCATTTGTTCGCACACTGCATACTGCATTTTGGGCAAATCAGTACGTACTGCTAGTATAGTATGTGAATTTGAAAACAGCCCATGTCTTATCCAGCCTAAGGGGCAGATTAGTGTGATTTGCCAACCAGGAGGGCACTGAGGCATGTTTTTGCTCCCAGGTTGGCACTTACAGCACACATTTTGGTGCTGGAGAAGGCACTCAACATGTGTTTAGGCTCCTTGGAGGGCACTTAAGCATATTCAGCCCTCAAGAGGGCACTTGAGCACATGTTTCGGCTCCCAAAAGGACACCTACAGCCCACATTGTGGTGCCCAAGAGGGCACTTGACATGCGTTATAGCTTCTAAGAGGACACTGTAGTGTATTCTGGCTATTTGGGAACATTTTAGCAACCAATAGGGCACTTATGGCACACTTTTGGTGCCGGAGAGGGCACTCGACATGCATTAAGGCTCTTGAGTTGACACTTAGGCATATTTTGGCTCCGAAGAGATCATTTTAGGACACTTCAGGTTGCATTCTGGCTTTCAAAAGGAGACTTTGGCGCTCTTCTTCAACAATTGGACCACAACAGGGGTGACTCCACTGTTGTGGAGCGTGACGTATGCCATGTGTGAGATCTGTGCAGCAGGAGGTTCCAGTTTTTCTGCTGTTTTCCACATTTCTCTTTTGTATACTGAGACATCCTTTAGTTTCTATTTCATTGTTTCACCTTCTGGTGTAATTAAATATGCAAAGTATGACAGATTATTTTGGGTGAGCTCTTAACTTTTCATTCCTCTATGTATCTTGATCTTTCACATTTGAAAATTTTAACAATTTTTGCACTCTTCAATTTTTCTTTTTTTTTTTAAATGTTTAAACAATCATATGTCACCGATGTTTCCTGACGACAGAGCTCTTTTAGAGTGGCCACACAATCCTCCACAAGTAGTGATTGTCTTGTCCCAAGACACAAGACATTTTCTGCTTGTGGAGGATCATTCCAAATCCCTCCTGTGGACAAGTCTTGCAAATTAGCACCTGTGCTAAGATACTCAAACAATGCATCTGGTTTGTCCAATGTTATTGTGATGTCTACATCAAATAATCCATAAAATAAATAAATAAATACTCATTTGTTGATGAAATTCACAAACACGCTAAAATGATGAGGTCCTCAGACAAAGATGTCCCAACTGGTTAATGACATGTTGGAGACCTCAAACACTAAGGTCTGCCCATTACCCTGCCCATATACCTCCAGAGGGCTGACTAATTAGATGGAAGGGGGTTTGTGGAGCAAGGAGCCTGTTGCCTCTTTAAGTATGAATCAATTATTTTGGCCCACACATTGAACTCACTTTGCCTGCTCTCCTTTTCAAAATACCTGAAATACTCACATGAACTATTCCGACTTTGTTTAAATGGCTTTGCCAAACACAGCGATTAAGTTTTCAGTCATTGTGATTTAAAAAAAAAAAAAAAAAAACTAAAAGGTTATTGATGGCTTGTGATGAAATGTGTGATTGAAACTACCCAACCCCCTACTACGAGTAGCACCTCAGAGACCCTTCAATTCCAGTCTGTGCTTGCAATGTGAATTATGGGCTGCAGGAAAATCCATACCACTCAGACTGAATTCTCACAGATCAGAATAACAATGTAGTGAACTGGTGATTGTAACTGCTTTTCTTACGCTCTGCACTCACCAATATACAAATACTGATACAAGAGCTTCTATATGTAATGTCAGCCCCAAGTCAACCACAATCAGATATACTTCATTTCCCAGGGGAAAAGGCTATTATTGCAGTTGCTCGTATACACAGTAAAATGAATATGAGATATTAACTGTTAGAGGGAATTTTATTATATTTTCATTAGACGTTAATATTTCTCATTTGTATGGATCAAAGGGAGCTGTGCACCCAAATCATAGAAATCAGTGGTAGACAAAGACAGCAACAACACATTAGTATATGAAACAATATCAACATACATAATTCATACTGCAGCCTTAATCTCTGGTGATTCACCGGAGGAAAAAAGGTTTGATGTCATCACCACGACACCATCCACTGCTGGGAATTTTCCTCCTCCTTGTCTTCAAAGTAAACAGAATTTGTGCTTCAAAAGGACACCTCATAAGAACCAAGGTGGAGGGGAGCTCTCTGAACTCATGACCGACAGAAATAGATTTCAAATACTTGTTCATAACATTCATTTACTTCAATATAAATGCAAACAATGTCTGCTATTGGCCCCAGGAGTTACCTCAGCTGTGGAGGGGGCAATTTTATGGACGAGTGACCAGCAGCACATTGATGACAGAGTGTTGCCTTTTGCTCCTTCTGTGTTGAATGGTTAAATAACACAAGAAGCATCTCAGGTCCAGCTCTGCTCCATCATGGTCCTGATCTGATAGATTTCTATCTATTCAATCGGGTCCAACTGCATCCCTGCTCCGGCAGGTTGCAGCAGATGTGCAAGGCTTACCCTTTTAAGTGGAAAGTCTTTCAAATCAGGTTATTTCATTTTATTTTTTTATTTTTTTGTAATGATTGTCATGTCCATGTAGGGTGCTGTTAGGTGCTTTAAAGCAGATGTGGTGCTTCATAGGTGCATTTCTAGGATCTAGGAAGATGGGGGGGCAAAGGCCAGAACATCAGGGACTGTTGCACATTGGGGGTTAAGATGAATATGACCAAAAAAACATATAAAATAAAATAACATTACACTCGTTTTATATAATATCACAAGGACACAATAATATTCAAATTTAGAATCACATTTTAAAAACTAATGACTTACACATTACATACATTCATATCAGAAAAGAGTACAATTTCATTCCTACAAACAAACTACTGTAAGACAAGATTCATTTTTGACTAACTTATTTTAAGTGTCACCAAATAGTCCCTATTCAATTACCTTTTTATCATCGACTTCTTTAATTAAGCTCAAAAGACTTTTGTTTGATACCTTGCTCTGCCTCTTTAAGGTTGCTCAGGGTGATATTATTTTGACAATAGTGTAAAGATGTTGCGTTAGTTCAGTGTGCTTTTTACCTACTTTGATGAACAGTCATTAAAGGCATCACGGTGTATTTTAACTTTTGTATTTGACTTGTGCTATAAGGTTTACTGAGAGGGGCCATTCAAATAAAATATTATTATTATTATTATTAGTTGTAGTATTATTAGTATTATTAGTATTATTGTTATTATGAAATGTCTATCACCAATCACTGATCAAGTAGAGAAAGAATGTGCAAAAAATCAAAGCAAAACACACAGAAAACATCATAAATTAACGTTTTCCATTTTTTGATGAAGATTGGTACACTGAAAGGAAATACTGTTTTCACCTGGTTACATAAACCTTGCACTCTGTTGCTGAGGACCTGCATAAACAGAATGCAAGTTCAAGGTTCAAAGAATTGCAATTCTACTGTAAGAAAAAAAAAACTATTCACAATGTTCTCCAAGTACATATCCAGAGAAAACACAGCTCTAAGAAAGCACCAGAGGAAAAAAAAAGACAAGTTTGATGAGAAAACAGGCAATGACTGAGAGGAAATCATCAGTAGCAGCTGGAACAGGCTGCATACATAATTAGGGCTTGGAGAATATTACTAAAAATTATTTATCCAACATGTATAGTTTCAGCTTAATGTATTCACTCTTGCTCTTTTCTAGTAAAGAATATCCAATGAAATTTTTAGCTCGTCCCTTTGTGCCTTCAGGCTGTCCACTTATTATGGAGTTTGATTCTCTCTTGGAGAATGCAGTTAATTTTGTGTGGTACAAATATATCTCCTGATAAGAAGAAGGAAGCTGTACGCCCCAGAGGAAAACTCCTGACCCCAATAAGTCAATATTGTCCCAAATGAAACAAAGATCAGTGCTTTTTATTATTATTATTTTTAGTTCACAGATAGAAAAGCACCATCTCAGGATAGAAGCTCAGTCCAGCACATGAAATATACATGCAGCTCAGTTTAATAGCAGTGGTATCTTCGTGACTGAAGTCTCTGGTGCTTTCTGTGTAAGTAGGCTGCTTGATCAGAGGCCAACAAGCCAGTTGTAACCATTATCTCAAATCAGCCATTTATAAAAGTCTAAGCTGTGAGGAATTAACATGAGACACTCCCAGCTCCACGCTGCACATAGAAAAGCACCAGGGACTGGAGTCTTTATGTAAGCCATAAAACCACCCTGCACAAATCCCTTCAGCCCAGAACAGAGACTTCCATAACCAGCTGCTCTCATTAAAGCTGCTACTTATTGCTAACGCTCTCCTTCTCCCCTCTGAACACCTCCAGGTACACTAAGATGAAAACGGCCACCAACATCTACATCTTCAACCTGGCTCTGGCAGACGCCCTGGCCACCAGCACGCTGCCGTTCCAGAGCGCCAAATACCTCATGAACACCTGGCCGTTCGGGGAGATCCTCTGCAAGCTCATTATCGCCATCGACTACTACAACATGTTCACCAGCATCTTCACTCTCACTATGATGAGCGTGGACCGCTACATTGCCGTGTGCCACCCGGTCAGGGCGCTGGAGTTCAGGACGCCGGTGAAGGCTAAGATGATCAACGTGCTGATCTGGGTGCTGTCCTCCGCCATCGGGGTCCCCATCATGGTCATGGCTGTGACCAAAGTGTCAGAAAGTGGTAAGAGGAGACCTTCATACAATCTTTAATCTCAATCCAAGAGCGTGCTGCTTTTCCAGAACGGGAAGAGTTGAATCAGAACGCCTCCACCACAACGCACGTCCTCTTAGCAAAAGCATTCAAAATGCTTTGATCTACGTAATTAGTCTCTATTATGCCAAGCTTTCAGTCTTTCAAAGTTTCTATGGCACATAACAGAAAATGTAGAATAATGATAGTGATGAATTGAGTCCCACCCAAGCTCCCAAATGAACCATTGTGAATCCACAGAAGAAAGGGAAAGCCTTTGAAACACTCAGAGTACTTATCCAAAAACCCTCCTTTGTAGCCGCTAATAATCTACCCTATAATTTGGAGATTAGGGTGATTCTTTCCAAGGGAGCTGCTCTTCTTTTCCTAGACTACAATGATTTGCAAATCCTTTTTAATGTCTAGGACACTACAAAGACAAGATATTTATCATTCAAAGTGATAAACTTAATTGCAAATATACTCATTTTGAATTCGATGCCTGCAACATGTTCCTAAAAAGCTGGGTTTTGCAGAGTTGTGTTTATTCCTGTTTTAATTCACCTTTCCTTTTAACCAGTGTTTGAAAACTGGTGATACCAATTGTTGAAACTTTGGAGCTGGAATTATTTCCCATTCTTGCTTGATGGACAACTTCGGTTGCTCAACAGTCCGGAGTCTCTGTCTCCGCTGTCGTTTCTGTGCTCCATAATGTGCCACACATTTTCAATGGTAGACAGGTCTGGACTGTAAGCAGGTCAGTCAAGTAGCTGCACTCTTTTACTACAAAGCCATGCTGTTGTAACAGGTGCAGAATGTGCCTTGGTTTCATTGTCTTGCTGAAATAATCAGGGACGTCCCTGAAAAAGACTAAGTGGCTGAGATGGTGCATGTGTTGCTCCAAAACCTGGATGTACCTTTCAGCGTAAATACTGCCTTCACAGATGTGTCAGTTGGGTGCTAACACCCTCATACCATCACAGATGTTTGCTTTTGAACTTTGCTCTGAGAACAATCTGGATTATTCTTTAGCTTTTTGGCCCCGAGGACACCACGACCAGGGTTTCCAAAAACAGTTTGAAATCTGGACTGTCCAGATCACAGC
Organism: Thalassoma bifasciatum; assembly: GCA_008086565.1. NCBI lineage: Eukaryota > Metazoa > Chordata > Actinopteri > Labriformes > Labridae > Thalassoma > Thalassoma bifasciatum. Next base: position 236,427 of record RPOG01000612.1, read on the forward strand.
AGTCTTTCCCACTATGCATTAGTCCATCTCAGCTGAGACGTTTGTGTGTGTTGTTGATGTATGGCTTTGTCTTTGCATGGTAGAGTTTGAACTGTCACTTGTAAATGCAGTGTTAAACTGTGTTAACTGACAATGGTTTCCAATATTCTTGGTAACTGTATGTTGACAAACATTGTTCTTCAACTTTTTGACTATTTACTCACGCAGTTGTTGATTAAGTGGTGCATCTGGCTCCATCTTTGCTTTAGAACAGCTGAGCTTATTGTGAATGTTCCTTTTATACCCAGTCATGACACTCACCTGTTTCCAATCAACCTGTTCACTAGTGGAATGAGCCAAACAGCTGTTTACTCACATCAACTTTACCAGTCTTTGTTGCCCCTGTCCCAGCTTTTTAGGAATGTGTTGCAGAGATCAAATTCAAAATGAGTTAATATTTGCTGGAAAACAGCTAAGTTTATCAGTTTGAACAATAAATGTCTTGGTTTGTACTGTACTCAATGTTATGTTCCCAGGACTAAAATGTTTATTACAGTTTTAGGAGAGTTTGCTGCCTCACCTTAGGCCCTGTTTACACGACAACAGTTTTAAGGTGAAGTGCAAAAGCATTGTTACGTTTCAGCCTCCCGTTTACACGGAAACTGTGTTTTTGCCGACTGAAAACGCAAACTTTTGAAAACGCTTCCCAGAGTGGAACTTTTCTAAATTGGGTGACGTTAAAAATTTGAGTCAATGGTAAAAATTACACTTTTTGATTTACTTGTAAGCCTATTAACTCCGCATGGAGGGGGTCGCCATAAAAACTGGCCATTGGATTAGGCAGCACCAATTAGTGTCATGTAGTTTTTATTATTATTATTTTTCTCTTGAGTAAAGATGTTTTTTTTTATCAAGCTTGATGGATGACCTTTTTTTATGCCCACTCTCCAGGTAAAACCATGTGCATGCTGAAGTTCCCTGACCCTGACTGGTACTGGGACACAGTGACCAAGATCTGCGTCTTCATCTTCGCCTTTGTGGTTCCCGTGCTGGTCATCACCATCTGCTACGGCCTCATGATCCTGCGCCTGAGGAGCGTTCGTCTGCTCTCGGGCTCTAAGGAGAAAGACCGCAACATGCGCCGCATCACCCGCATGGTCCTGGTGGTGGTGGCGGCTTTCATCATCTGCTGGACCCCCATCCACATCTTCATCATCGTGAAGACGATGGTGGAGATCGACAGCAGGAACCCCTTCGTCATAGCCAGCTGGCACCTGTGCATCGCTTTGGGCTACACCAACAGCAGCCTCAACCCCGTCCTCTACGCTTTTCTGGATGAGAACTTCAAGAGGTGCTTCAGGGATTTCTGCCTGCCCTGTCGGACCCGCGTGGAGCAGCACACTCTGTCCAGAGGCCGCAACACCACCAGGGAACCTGTGTCCATCTGCGCTCCGTCAGAGGTGGGGAAGAAACCGGCATGACTAGGCATGGACCGGGTCCCCCACGGCTCCCGCTCAAGGAGGATCCAGCAAGACCTCCAATCAGAGGTCACCCAGATCTCTACAACTGAGTTTTGAAACATCTTAATAAGAAAAAAAAAGTTTGAGCAACGTGAGTCAGAAGAGGTTTTTCTTATTGGGTGGATGTGCGGAACATTCATGGAACGATAACAGGAAAATGACTTTCACTCTCTTCTTATCTAAATCTGAAGACAAAGTAAATCTTTGTTCTCCAAAGAGATGTGACGCCTTATAAAGGAAAAGATCCAACGCTAAACGAAGAACGCAAATCTAAAGTTTCATTTTGTCCGTGTGAAGATAAAGTGCTGGACTTTTTGATGACGCAAAAGCACAAAGAAACACCCGCAGGCTTCTTTTTTTGTAAACGTATCAGATCAGGATGAAGAAAACATCAAAAAGAGAGGTAAAAAAAAGGACAGAAATGAAAAGAACAGGCTCTCAGAACTTTTTCAAAAGGAACTTGCCGGCACATTCAGAGCAACAAACAAACCTGTTCTGAATTTCTGAGGTAGACGTAAAATCAACATCTGAGACATGTTTTTCCATTAACACCAATCTGAAACAAATGAACCTCTCAGAGTGGAGTTTCACGACTTATCTCCTCAGACAGCTGGATAATGAACTGTGACGCAGCTTTTGAAATCAAGGTTGGATTCATGTAGCAGAATAAACATCTTGTGAAATCGTATGACTCAGCTAACCTTTTTGTGAAAATGAATTTAATTCCCATATTTTTGCCTCTGCTGGAAGTGTTGGAAGACATATGGAGGTTTTATCTGTAAAATCTTAATGAACCTGGCTGGAGGGTTTCCGTGTCAGATGGAAGAATCTGACATGCATTCATACCCTTGAAGATTTTTTTTTTTTTGTCTACAGACGTCTTTCCTGCACACCTACTTGACTTTCATGGGTTGCGCAGAACCTGTAGAAAGCCTCTGAGCAGAATCACAAAGAGATAAACCTGCCACTGTCTGCATCCACAACACTCGCCTTATCAGTCCACTCTTCAAAACACATTTATTGTCAAACACTATGGGGAATGGGGCTAAGAGCGGCGTCATTATCGCGCAGCCGGAGACGTCCATCCTGATGTCAACAAACTGCTCGGAGGTGATTATTGATCCGCGTGTTAAACAAGCAGACAGCGTCCATCTGTTTCTTACATTTAAAACACACTGAAGGAGAGGGCTAATTTGTCCTGGGTGATTTATTCGCTCTGACAGATCATGAAACCAATCAAATTGGAGACGTCGATCAATGGAGGCTGTGACGTTAATGAACATCTCAGCTCTGCATACCAGATGAGGTGTGTTAAATATAATGATGGAGAATCAGGACTCACTTCTCTTATGTGGAATTACACTTTTTGGCTGTGATGACTTGTGAAGACACGCTGTAGCTTTGATTAATGTTGAAAAAATGAGACTTTGACGAGACCTTTGATAAACCTGAGTCTGAATTCAAAGGTTGAGCTGTACAGTTTGTCGAGCAACTCTCTGCTACATAACTCAAACATGATGTGAAAAGTTGGGGAAACAATGTCGATAAATGTGAATTTGTAGATAATATAGCTTTTGCATTTGAACAATTTGGCCACATTTACCAAGTTTTGAAGGTGTGCCTGCTCTTCTCTATGCTGTCTTTATATGTCCTGGATCTCAACAGCTGATCACATCTTTACTTTTGTGTGACTAAAGAGAAAAAATAAAGACAAAAACACAGGTCTTTACAGTTTTTCTCAGTCGCTTTGGTGCATTTCTCTGAACAGAATTACCATTCTTATAACCATTAGTTCAACCTCCAAAACATTTAGTCATTTGTGCACATCATAGTAGCAGTTTCCCATTCCTTACACCAAATTACAGATGTTTTTTGGACATGTATCACTTGTTATCATACATTTCTCTGCTGTGTTATAACATTAATACTTGCTTATGCCATGTCAGTCAAAATGAAGCATACTTTTAAATGCTAAACAGTGACTCCTTATAAAACTAACAGTCCTCATTTCATTACAAAATTGTTGTACTTTTTCTCCAAACCTGTCACGCAAATTTTAAACTTGTCTTTATTATTGATTTCCTGAAAATTAGTTGTAACCAATGTTGTCAATCACAATGGCTGAGGTTGGTCGAAGGGTGCAGTTAAATGTTGAGGAAAGCCCTGTAAACCCATCACTCAAATATTTCGTCAGAAGAACCGAGGTGTGTAAATTAACCAGTAAACAGTCTGCCCAACATTACCGTCATTGTTTTACACACAAAACTTACAGTGGGACAAAAACGTCACTTTTAACATTCTTACATTTAGACTGTCAGCTTTACTGCAGCATAGATTTACTGTATTGTAGTGAATAGTAGTGTTACAGTAAGAATTGCCGTATTTACAGAATGATACTGTAACGCAGGGGTGTCCAAACTTTTTCCCAAAAGGGCCGTATTGGAAACTGTGAAAATGACCTATAGGGCTGGTAGCTCTTATGGACATGTTTACTAACAGTAAAAGGTCAAAACATGTCAAACATGCTTGTGCTATTATTACAGACCTTTGAGATAAAACCAAACCTGGGAAAAAAATGTAACAATTTTATAGCAGTATCAGGATCTTGACTTTATCACGTTTGATTATACAACAATTGGAAAAACATTTTTAACCCCAAATATCTCTGATCCTGCATTCTGAACCATTTTATGCTTCAACTATTGTCTTTTTTTGACCATTTCATATCTTTAATTCAGTTTTTTGGTCCTCTCATGTGTTTTTGTTTCTTTTTTAAATTCTAAACAACTCATGAAAACACATTTTGCATCATGCCAAACGCAATTAAATGTCAGCTGTAAAGGTTGTTGAGTTTTGGAGCTTGTACAGAGCTTTAGCTTTATAAAGTTGCCCATGCACAATCGAAATCTTTGTGAAACGTTACCATATATATTAAGATTTATTTCAAGCACTTGACAGAAACTGTAAATGTAAACAGTCAGAATATGATTGATTTAAGTGACAAAACTAACACATGGTAAGATGAGAGCTGGGGGCCGCTTGAAAATGGACGGCGGGCCACAATTGGCCCCCAGGCCATAGTTTAGACATCCCTGCTGTAACGTTTTCTATGTGGTACTGTAATTTACTCCACACTACACATGATTGTAAGCTGTTTGTAAGCTGTTTCTCATGTTCTCATGTAAAGAAGCGTCCTTTGCAAATTGCTGTGAACAAATTAGAACTGCAAAAACCATATGCAGTAACAATTTGAAACAAAAGTATTCAGCATCTTTTACTGATTTACCTCGCTCAATCCAGTAATGTGTAACTTTCCTACTTTCTGTAGTTTTTAAATGACCGTGTTAATAGTTTATAGTTCTCTCTTGAGCGTTTTCAGGTAGTGTCACCAAGATCTGACTTTTTTTCACATTTTAAAACACTTTCAGAGTGAACTATCTTAATGAAAACATGACGAACTTATTTGAGTGTCTTGTTCATAAACACTGGTGTCAGGACTTTTTATTTTGATGACACTTCCATTGACACAAATACTTGCTTTTGAGGCGAGAACTATCTATTTTGAGCAAGAGACATGCTTCTGCAGGTTATCAACAAGGTTTTGCCGTTTGTACTAATTGTTTTGAGAAATGCACTAACTGTTGAGCAAATGTTAAGAGTGATGTGAAAAATGCGCCAAAGCGACTGAGAAAAACTGTAATATGGATTTGTGCTCTAGTAACATTTTCAGCCTTTCATACACAGACACAGGCATGGAGAAAACATGCATTGATTCCTTTATGTGCGGTGAGAAATCTACATTTCTGCAGCATGGAAATTTCCTGCAAATTTTTATAATGTTTCTCTGCTTTGCTTCAAACAAGTGCTGAGTTTGCTGGGTTAACAGATCCTTATAGCTGTTTTCAAATTCCATGTTGTTTAAGAGAGGAATGTCACAAAGAATTAGTTTTACACAAAAAAATAAATGAACCAGGAGGTTGTACATGCATTTTGTTTTCTAAACTTTAAACCAAAAGCTAGTTTCAAAGAGTTTGTAGCTTGCATACGCGGCGAAATCTGAAATCTCTGCTAGTGAGTTTGTCTTATTTTTTAGTTGAAAGTCTCTTATTAGACTTAATGTGAGCCACGAGCACCTGAAAGTGTCTTTTTTTCAAGACATTAAAAGACAAAAATGATGCCAGCATTGCTTGTTTAGAGTGAAAAAAAAAATACTAAGATGTACTGGTTGAATTTCTTATACACTGACCGGCCCAAAAAGACATCACACCCATATGTTTTGTTGGATTGCCCTTGGCTTTTCCCTGTAGCATTGTTTGAAAAGTCTGACCATTGCACAAAGTCTTCTCCAGAACATCCCAAAGATTCTCAATGGGGTTAAGGTCTGGACTCCATGGCGTGAAAAAGATGTCTCATGCTCCCTGAACCACTCGTTCACCATTTGAGCCCCATCCTGATATTGCCACCTTGGACTTGCCCGTGCCATTAGGAAAGAAAACTCCAGTATATTCAGGTAGTCAGCTGACCTCATTCTTTTGGAACATAATGCTGCTGAACCTGAGCAACTGCAGCAACCCCAGATCATAGCACTGCCCCCACAGGCTTGTACAGTAGGCACTAGGCATGATGGGTGCATCACTTCACCTGCCTCTCTTCTTACCCTGATGCGCCCATCACTCTGGAACAGGGTAAATCTGGACTCATCAGACCACATGACCTTCTTCTACTCCTCCAGAGACCAATTTTTATGCTCCAAAGGAAACTGACGCCTTCTTTTTCCAGTTAGCCTCACTGGTTAGTGGTTTTCTTAAGGCCACACAGCTGTTCAGTCCCAATCCCTTGAGTTCCCTTTGCATTGTGCGTGTGGAAATGCTCTTACTTTCCGCCCACATTTCTTCGATGGTTTACCACTATCCTTCCCATTTTTAATAATTCATTGGACAGTTCCTAACCCAATCTTAGTAGTTTCTGCATCAATCTCCTTTGGTGTTTTCTCAACCACAGGATGTGACTTTCTCCATGGTTGCTTAAGAAATGAGAAGTTACCCATTACATTAACTGGGGCGAAATAACTTGTTTCCAGCTGAAAGATAATCACCCATGCAGTAATTATCCAATAGGAGGCTTGAACTTATTTGCTTTGTTCTATCCAGGAGGTAACCCTTTTTTTTTTGACCAGGCAGTGTTTATTTATTGCTTTAATAAAATGTTGGTTGCACTAGCAGCCTTGATCACTTTAAAAAATCAATTTCAGTAGTTCTTAATTAAAGGAAAAAGAATCTATGAAAAAAACAAAGGCACATATATTGAAGAAAAGTGTCTATTGCAGAGAAGAGAAACACCAAGAAATAAAGTAGTCAGGTCTGTGAAGTGTTTTGAACTGTATAAGATTGTCGTACATTAACTGAACAGTCATGTTTACTCTCAAGTCATTTTTTCCAGATCTCATCTTTTATCTCTATGTTGAACTCTTCACCTCATGTCTATTCAAGACCTGAAATAGCCTCCTTTCGATGTATTTGCCTCTTTCATAATCCACGATTGAAAATTAGATTAAAAGTACCTAAATGGGTTGGTTGAATATAAGATTTCTCTGTATCTGTTGATGACCTGTGCACACGGCTCATATTAAGTCTAATAAGACGTCTTTTCAAAGAATTAAAACATTTACCCAGTCTTGAATTCAATGTAAAAGCTTGAAAACATGCATTCAGAGATGGAACAAAATGTGAAACTGTGTGTGAATAATTCTCAATTTTATTGTCAATCTGAGATTGCTAATAAAACATGTTTTCTGGTTTAATTTCCCATAACCCTTTGTACCAATGTTGTCCTCATTCGTGATTCTTTCATCATAATTTAAATGAGATGTCTCTTTACATTTGACCCAGCTGCCATTGAGTCATTTCATGAAAAATCAGTATTGTTTGAGCACTCTGTGGTGTAAAGTGACAGTGATAGAGTGTCAGAGGAGTCTGAGTGTGACAGATCGATGTCAGTGAGCTAATGTTGGCCTGGTGGCGGAGGAACTTCAAGCTTCATGACCTGCTCATATCTCACACGCAACCTGACCCTGCGGCCTTTGACCCCAACATCAATAAAAACAGGAGACTAACGCCATTAACAGGATGTGTCCCAGGGTCTTGGTGGATGGTTGGCTCTGATTGGCTGCAGGGTGTCCATCAATTTCTGAAAATGGACGTCCAATATGTAGGTCTGGTAAAGCCTGCGACCATTGTCCTCGAACGGTTTACTGACTTGTGTGTGAATTGATTTAAACATGAAGCAGTTTACAACCAAATATTTTACCTTACCTTACAGGACAGAAACGTCATAGCAACAACATTGGATTAAAGAGAGGAGCTGAAATATGAAATAAAATCCAACAGGAATAATCCTTCTAAACCATCTGATGGTTAAAAATTAGATTTAGTACAAACAACAAAAGGGTCTGTTTTGAGGAAATGGCTAAAGACTTGAGGAGCGTTTGGTGACCTGGCAGCAGATTAATACATAGGTTACTACACTAACATCAGTACAACACCTTAAAATATAAGCACAAGACATAATTTCATAACCTTAAATGACAAACTGAGTATTGCATCTTCATGTGTTGCTATCTCATATAAAGGTTCAGCTTAAAGAGGGGTAATACTGTACTTTACAGGTCCGCAAATTTCATCAGAATTAGGTAATAATGGGGCAAACTTTTAAAAATGTATCTATTTAAAAGTATCCCAAATTTCATGACAATTGGGTGAAAATTAGCGTGGAACTTCTTCAAAATAATGTCCTATTTTAACTGTAAGCATTATAATCTGTAAGTAATTTCTTTTTGTTCAGTTTCTTTAAAATTTTCTCCAAAATTTCAGGGTAATTAGGTGAAAATAATTTAATAATTTGTAGCTAATAGTGGACCCAGCTTAATACCGGTGAATCAATAATAAATACTCAGTGTATTCAATAAATCAGCAGCTATTAAGACCTGCTTCTCTAGAAATAGCAGAAAAGTGATGTCTGGATAATTGTGAATTGTGATTTGATTTATTGTAAGTTTTTCATTAATTTTCCACTTTTTGCCTTGAAATTCATAGGAAATGTCAAAGAATTCAAACAAAATAGTTACTCACCCATTATGACCTGCTTAAATTTAAATTTGGATATTACTTTAAAAGAGTTACATGCTTATTTAACCCAACTTTTATGAATTTTGGAAAAATTTCAAATAATCAAGGAACATTTTTTAAATTACCACCAAATACAACAAAGTTTGCAGACCTGTGAAGTATTTCCAGGAGGGTATAAGTATGTTTGGGTTCATTTGAGTCTTTTTTTCCATCCCTCTGATTATCCCCATTGTATCTTAACATGATTTATAGCTTAAAAATATTGAGAGTGAAAATCTACGTTCAATCCGAACATCCAGCATTGATGATACCCCTCTTTAAGCTAACAAAAACCAAGAAAGTGACAAAGAAATCAAACTTTAAAAGAAACATGTCCAGGGGAAGCTGAAATACCCAAAATCTTCTGGAGAATCTCCTGTTTTAATTCCATCTCTCACCAAAGATTTGGAAACAGACCTAAAAAACAGTGATTAGACAGTGTTGGTATTTAGCTGTGACATGACCTTTCATTTAATCATGCAAAAGACGATAGAGGATTAATGCTTGATACCCAGTTTGCCTCATTACTCTAGAAAATTATCCATAAGCTCAGTCATCGGCTTGTTTCAGAACCAAAAGGTTGTAAAAGCTGAGCTCACTGCTGCTGAGTTTTTTTTTCCAGATTTATTCTTGTAGAGTGGCTCAACAGGGCGGCTGTTCCTCAGCAGTGGTCGGTTGTCTCTCTTTCTCTCTTCTCCTGCAGTCACAACCTAAAGTGACCAGGCACTAAAACCCAAAGTGCTCCTGCTGTTGTGAAGCAATGTGTGAATGTGTAAGAATGAGATTAGCTTATAATGATGGTCCCTTAAAGCAATGACACACATAACGAGAGGTCCCCAAATGCATTCTACGGTTAAAAACTGTATTAAACAATAACAGATAATATGTGCAGTTGTAAACAAACTGAAACAGAGATCCAATTTTACACAAAATCATAGTGCGTGGTGGCATATGTCACCAAGTTTTTAGCAGATGCTTCTGAAGAGTGGTTGGGTGGGTGTCACTGAGTGATTGGCCAGTGTGAATGAGCAAATTGCAAGAGTGTCAAGCTTTTGGCAGTTGCCCCTGAGCCATTGGTAGGTGTCATAGGTTGATTAACTGGTGTTACTAGGATCTTGGCAGGTGTCATTTTGCAACATGTAGTAGCCACCGAATGATTGACAGGTGTCTCAGAGCATATTGGCCTGTCAAGTATATATACGCCATTGGATTGCATTTATTTCACGATATTTTCTTTGGTTCTGCATCTTAACAAGCATCACCTGAGAAAAAAGAGGATGATTGGCAGTTCACGTTTTCTAAAATTCACATACAGACCATAGGTGTCATTAGACATGGGTGTCCAGAGCTAAACACTGCAAAAGCCGAAATCTAAGCAAGTCACTGTCTTATTTTTAGTAAAATTGGTCTTACTGTTCTTGATTTGAGCCACATTTACTAGACAAGGTCATAAAAATGTCTTATTTCAAGTTTTTAAAAGACAAAAATGAGGCATCAATTGCTTGTAACGAGTCAAGAAAAAATCTGCCAATTGGATAAGATAAAAGATTCTTGTTTTAAGACATCTTTCTAATTTCAAGGAACTTCCCGGGCGAATTCGTCTTATCCCATTGGAAGATTTTTTTTGACTTGTTACAAGCAATTTACACCTCATTTTTGTCTTAAAAAAACTTGAACTAAGACATTTTTATGACCTGGTCCGGTGAATGTGGCTCAAATTAAGAACAATAAGACAATTTTTACTACAAATAAGACATAATGAATTGCTTAGATTTCAGTTTTTGCAGTGTAGCCCCAAATGTTTTCTCTCCAGCTCTGAATGTCAGTCAGGGCTGGACAATACAAGTGGCCAGCTGACCCAGATGAAAAGTTTCCAGCCAGCTGACTGTGCATTACGCTTTGGACAGTTAAATCAATGCCTGCAAAACTTAATGCATAATCTCATCATTTTCAAACAGTAGCTTACTGTTGTTGTCAGTGAGAGATCATGTCTTTATTGACTACTTCAGCAAACGTTTCATGTCTGTTTGTGTGCATGTGTAATGGATGAAAGACACCTCTGCAGACAGCTCTGCTGCTCTCTCTCCTCCTTCCCCCGGTGCGCTACAAACGTCAGATTACAGCAAGTAAAATGTTTTTAAAACCTCTAATTTTCAGCCAAGAGCTGGGTAAGGTTGCTCAAAATATAAATAAAAGAAAATCAGCTAAAAGTTGAGGGAGAATGACAGAGAATATGCAAACATCTATCTCTTCTAAGCTGTTAAACCTCAACAGCATGAAAGGGACTGTGAGGACTTTCTAGGTGATCCTGAAAAGTCTCATATTTAGATTTATGCCTGATCACAATCCACATCTCAAAATTAGATTATGAGTGCTAAAACAGATTATTTCTAAATTTTGACTCCTAGTTTCCCGATCAGGACTGGAAGTGTTGGATTGGACTGGATTAACTCATGGTCACACAATTGTTTGCTAATAAATGGCTTCACCCAACCACTAACTATGAGTAAAAGAATATATTTTGTGTTATTGCTCACTATCTCTGAAAAAAGGCCAAGAAATCATAAACATCACCTCATTGTGTTGTATCTGATTAAAAAATAAATCTCAGCATACAGAAGTTTAACTATGGGAATGTTTTTGTACTCTCTTGTGATATGAATGTATTTATATAATTAGTTTTAAAAATGCAACACTAAATTTGACTACTGTAGTGTTCCTGCCATATCAGATGAAGCATGTTTAATGTTTTTGATACATATCCCCCTGATCTTCTCAAAACGTAGAAAACATCGGTGATACTGAAACGATTAGATGTTACTTTGCTGTAGTTTTGATCAAATAGAACTAACGTTATGTAGAGCTATTTACATTCACCGAGAACTTGCTGCAAGCTCTACAGTGCTATTGTATTAGCATATATCCTACATTATCAGACTTACAGGAACTGAATATTCTGTTTGACATTGTCAGCTGCGAAAAATTGGGCCCTTATTTTCTTTTTTACTTGATTCCATTTTGTGTATCTTTGAATTGTAATGTGCCATTTTTTTAATTTCCCCATTTCCGTCATATAATAAAACGGAAATCATTCAAACCCTTTGGCCTGGACAGGGTTTTTTTCTGTATTGTTATTAACAAAAGAAGACAAAACCTTGTTATTAAAAAAAGGTGTATGTGTGCAACAGCTCAATGCTAAAAACCTTGAGGAGAAGTGTTTATCATTACTAGAATACTCACATGTTCCCTCCTGTGTGAAAGGAAAAACAGTTATTTGTGCGATGGTTAATCTGATTTCAAAATTTAATATGAGCTAATCTGTTCCTTTTTTATGTCTTCTCAGCAGAATAACGGCCCTTGAGGTGTCTCTGATAAGGAATTGATGGACCTTACACATTCTGGCCTCCACATTGTCAATTAATTCCTCATAATGTGAGCCTCTCCAGGCATTATCCCTAACGCAACATTTCCCAGCTCATCCCTTAACATATGTTCTTCCTGACAGCTTTTCACCCACAATTTCACTCGCCGAAGCAAACTCACAAAATGAATTACATTTATCAAGCTCAGCAGCGGCACTTCTTCAGAATAATCACTCAAAGTGAGATTTTTAATGAGCTCTATCTCTCATAGTCAGACAGAAAAACGGCTTCAGAGAGTGAAATCCTTCCTCCGAGTTTTCCTCACATGGGTGGCACTGATCCCTCACTCATCAGAGCAGAGACCTTCAAAACACTTCACCAAGCAGCAAACACCAAAACTGAGTGACTTTATGTAGGTAAAGCTTTATGCAGTCGTTAATCTGGTTAAAGGACAATACGCATACGTCTAAACCTAAGCAGCTAACCTCCTTCGGCAGTTGTTGTGTCTTAAACTGTCTTTTTAATCAAACTAAAGCTGCTTTAAGTGTTTGTTGTGGTCATATTAAACACATCTGCTCAGCAACAAAGTGTCCTGAAAAAGAAACTATTTAAAGTTTTCTCATTTTAACCTCGTAAGTTCTTACAGCCCCTGGTAACTGAGGTGGGATTTCATTTATGAGCTGAGTCACAGTTTGATTGTTGCCTCAGTTGCATACTGAAAAGGTCAACGGTGACCTGAAGTGCCAGAAAGAGCACAGTTAACATTTAGAACGATGTGATTATTCTCTAACTTTAGCCCAATCAGTTCCTGAAGCTCAATACATGACATTTCTGTCATATTAAAAAAAAAAAAGAAAATATAAAAGAAAGAAAATATACACCGGAACCAGAATTATCAGCAGTTGACTAAAATAATAAGTTGACACCATGACTGCAGTTGCATCACCAGATGACATCCTGGTGCAATCCCTGTGAGTCAAGACGGTCTGTAAGCTGTCACCGTTCCCATCCTCTCAGTGAGGACAATAGCTATTGGCTGTCTTAGTAGTTGCTGATACGTCTAACAGACAGCTGGTCAACAGTCACTGTTTCCACTGTTGCCGCGTAAATGACAAGCCGGCGTTTTCAGTGGAAACACTGATGTCACACTCAGCTTTGTGCCTGCACATTAAACCTCAACTCTGCCATGCATGAACCGAACAACAACAATAGTGACCTACCATGTCATGCTTGCATGTAAGCCTCCTGTTTACATGGAAAAAGCATTTCAGCTGACCTAAAACACAAACTTTTGAAAACGGCCTCCCGAGTGGAATTTTTCTGAAATGCTGTTTTCACTGTTGCTATGTAGGCGGTAGGCCAGAGTTTTCAGTGGAAACGCTGATGTAGCATTCAGCTTTGCATGTGCGCATTAAACTTCCGCTGTGCCACGTGCAAACTGAACTACAACAATAGTGACCTACCATGTTGTGCTTGTGCTGCTGAATCCACTGACTCCCTCCCAACAAAATGCACTTTTTGAGCAATCAGAAAAGAATTTCAAGTTCCTCAGCCTCTGAACTGTTGTCATATATACGGCTGCTACAGTTATATCGCCATCTACAGTCCTGACATGTGTATTACAGCGTTTTGAGTCCCTCAGCGTTTCCATGTTAACACTGATTTTTATCAGTGCGTTTTTTTTGTGTGTGTGTTTCACACCCAAAATACACCACATCCATCTGCATTCCGTCTCCCCTGTGTTATTGCAAAATATCAAATAAAATTCATTCAAGTCAATGTGTCAACTCAAATTGCATCCGTTACATTGCGTTCTGGCTGCGTCCCGACGCTGGCAAGATGCAAGTGACAGGCAGCAATCCTATTTCTGCTGGACGACGCTGCTGTGATGCATAAATACAGTGCAGGGAAGATCAAGCGGGACAGGAAGTGTTGACTGGAAACCATCAAAAAGAACCTGTGACTTTCAAATAAAACAAACCTTGTCGAAATTTGATCGTATTTAGCTTGACTACAGTGATAAACCATACAATGATTGGGGACAGGTTTGAGGTTTTGCAGCCCAACATGAATGAAGAGAGACTTATGTATGGAGTGGGGAGCACGGGAGCACGCTGTGAGGCTTTGTCGTGTAAACGGGGCCTCTATCTGACTGTTGGCTTGTCCTGTTAGCTCCCCTATCTTATTTATTAGAGATTTTAAGTTGCCCACAAAAAGAGAAGAGACACGGCTCATATCTCTTCACCAAAAGCTTCCATTGTCTTGCACTAGCTCTCCTCTGTCATCATTTTTGCTTCCGTTGTGTCTGCAAATATCCACAGTTCTGCAGGGATTTCCAGCCATTCGGCCAGTTTGAAGGCCTTGCAGGGCTCGAAAATGTGTTTTTGGAGTCAACAAAGAGAATTAAAATGGTTATATTATTAACAGTGAGTAATAATAAAGTAATTTTTGCCCTCTGTGAGTGGCCTTTAGGTTACATTCTGATTATCATCACCAGGGGATGCATTAAAAAATCCAACAAACTAACATGATTAAAGGAACGCTCCATGTCTTTGCAGGGAATGAAAACACCTGCCTCATTTATATCTTTAAAAAAAAAAAAAAAAAAACATCTGCTGATTCAGTCAGTGATTATCAAACAGCTTTTAATTGATCAAGCAAACTTCACAGCACGCCATCACGAAAGAGCGCCAAATGGGTCAATCATTCCTCTATCACTGCAGGATCTAATCAGCCTGTCTAATATATGAAATCTTATTAGTGCTCTTACTGCCTGATTAAGGCTCTGGGGCCGCTGTCTGCCATCTTTAATTTGGCTCAGTGAGGCGCCGTCACAGTCAGCAGGCAGCAGCAGCAGCAGGAGCAGATACCGAGCTGTCACTGCACGGCTCCACTACATGTTGGAACAAAAACACTGCAAGACACTGGAATCTAAGCAACTGTTTATGTCGTATTTCTGGTCAAAACTGACTTCTTCAGATGAGCTTTATTCACCTGGGAAATCCAGGAAATACATATTAAAAAACAAACTTTATTTTTCTTACCCCACAGGCACATTATATGATAAAATATTTAACTAAGACTGTACTCAAGGGTTCAGTCAGTGAGTAAAGAGATGTGAAAGCAAAAACACCTTACCTTGAGTATAAAAACAGCTTTACATTTACTGCCTGCTGCTGTGAAAGATGACTGCATCCTTGAAGAGAGCTGTGAAGAAAATCAGAGAGCTCTTTACAACTTCTCTCCCAGGTGACCTACTCTACCCTTCACTCCTCTCTCAGTTCCTCAGCTTTTTTTTTTTTTTTACAGGCAGCCAGAGTATGAATCTCTAAATACACATACAAGTGAGCTAGGACTAAGTTGTTTTTCTGGGACTTGAGTGAAGTCAGGTGAAGTGCAATTATTCAATATGGCCACCACCGAAGTAAGTTCTACTACCACTACTACTACTACTGCTACAATGACTACCACTACTGCTACTACTACTACTACTACCACTATGACTACCACCACTACTATGACTTGTACTACTACTTCTACTACCATGACAACTACTACTATGACTACTACTTCAACTACTACAACTACTACAATAACATTTACTTCTACTTCTACCACTGCTACTGCTACTATGACTAGTACTGCTACAACTACTACTACTACTTCTACTACTACTATTAGTATAATGATTCATACTACTACTTCTACTACCATGACTTTCACTACTACTACTACCACTATGACTACTACTACAACTACTACTACTAGTTTAATGATTTATACCACTACTACTACTACAATGACTTTCACTTGTACTTCTTCCACTATGACTACTACAAATACTACTATGAGTACTACTACTACTACCACTAATACTACGACTACTTGTATGATGATTTATACTACTACTTCTACTATAATGACTTTTACTACTACTACCACCACTATGCCTACTCCTACTGCTACTATTATTACTACTACTACTACTACTACTATGACAACTACTACTTCAACTTCTACTCCCACTTCTACTTCTACTCATAAAGTTTTTTTTATAAATGTAGTCTTAAATTTTTGATCAGCTGATGAACAGACTATTTCACTTTTTTTGTCCAGTTAATTGCTGATATACTCATTTTTGACTTTGTCTTGCTCCCTTTTCTTCTTTTTGCATTTTGAAACTGTACTTCGAACCTTTTTTAACATCCAACAGTGTAAAATGTAAATAAGTGCATTAATTTTTCAACAAGTCTTAACAGTTTCATTAGGCATGTATGAAGATGTAGAGGTTTGAAAATCAGCACGTTTATTTTGAACATCTACTATTGTTACTTTATCTTGATGTTTGAAATATTGGTTGAGAGAATGCTCTCTCTTTCTACGAAGACACACTCACACTCACACAGCACATCATGTGACCTGACCACTACTGAAGGAAAATCCATACCTTACTCTCAAACCAATTATATGAACATGTCATGCTCACTGGTCCACACTCAGAGGGTGTGTAGCATTACGTAGATAAATAAAATGGGTTTACTCTGCAGGGCTCAAACGTTGCCGCCTTTTATTCTCACGTTGAAACAGGTCCCAGTTTATTCACAAAAACAAAGTGTTTTTATGAAAACTGGCAGCTGCAGCTCAGTATCTCACAGTTTAGAGAACTCACACTGAACTACTGCTGGGTTTCAGGGATGTGAGCCCCCCCCTGAGTGGTTAAAGTGGCCAGCCCAGGGTGAATCTGCTGGGAGTCTTCTCTGTTGTTGTGGATAGAGCAGTCAGTGTAATTGATAAGTGGCTGCTTGGGAAGGAAACCTCCATAATTAAATTGAAATTTGCCAGCTCTTTCTCTTGAGCGTGCTGTGGCTGCGGTTGCTTTCAGTCTCCATGGCGACAGCAGGATGCAGAGAGATTCAGAGTCGGATGTTTAATTTTCTGATAGCGCGGGATAGCACACTCTGGGACTCGGAGCAGCTTTTAGTCATCTTCTGTGTGTTTATCGGAGCACTGGTAGAAACACACGCTGCAGTTCAATGTCACGATTGACTATTTTGAAGCACTCTCCACTTTTCTAATTGAACTGTGGTCATGCAAGATGGATTATTCCATTATGATCTCAATCATGTACAGGGAAATATTATGCTTTCCCCTTTCCTTGTTTCCAAGTAACCAATGGAAATGAAGCTCATGTGTTTCTCTCTCAGCTAAATGTATTTCCTTTATTTCTTCTGGTTTCAGACTTTGAAACAGCTGCTGCTGCATTTGAGTCATAGCCTACAACAGAAGCTGTAGAGGAATAAGATAACAATGTAAAACCTCTCAGGATAAAGGTCAAAACATTAGTCTTACATACTGAACTGTAGCAGTTACACAACAAAATTTAACCCAAAAAAAATGTGCAGCTTCATAAACACAGAGGCTCCTCAGTGTTTGGTTTACAGTGTTGGGTTATTATTATTATTATTTTTAATTTCATGAATAATCTTTTTTTAACGCTTTGCGAAACATTTTAACTCTCTTTCATCCATTTTACCACTGAATCATTTATAGTTATTATGCTGTTTGACCCTCAAATGTTTGTCTATGGCTTTTCAGGCCCTAAGAAGAATAAAAATATCCTGACACAGGCTTATATGTCCAATGTAGTGACCACTATGCACTACAGGGTTAATTTACAACAGTGCAAAATGCAGATTTGTGCAATTTTTCATCTGGTCTTAAGATTTTGATCAGGAGTGTATGTTGTAGAAATCCTTTTATCCCTTTGTGATCATCTTTCTCACATGACAAAGGCTTTGTTGCTAATTGGATCCTGAAGTGCTCAAAAGAGTCTATTTGAATTTCTGCAGCATTACGCAAAAAGCAAATGACGTGCTGTTTGCAATATGTAAATATAATACCTTTGGAGAAGAAAATGATTGGTGCTGTCCAGTTTGCATGGTAAACATGTTTATTGTTATGTTTGATAATGAATAGCCTGTACACCTGTACCAATTACTGAGATGATGAGTCACTGCTAAGCCTGACTACATACTAAAACCTTCAGAAAAAAAGTCTTATTTTTATGAAATCAGGGTATTATGAGTTACTTCTTATTTTTATAATCACATTGAAGCATATTTTAGTGAAAGCAAACATAGACCAAAGACTATTGCATTCCCACTTATATTAGAAAACCCTATGATATTAAACTTCTCCTGGAACAATGACTCAACATGAGAATTAGTTCTACAGCAGAAATTGCCTGAAAATAGGGCTAAAATAAGCATGGGATTAATTGTACCCATGTTGAGGATAAATGGAGGGAACTTGTAGCCTCTGGTGCTTCAGCTGAAGCATGAAGCGCGAGGTCCCTCTTACCTAATGGAGTAACACTCTTTGCAAACTTTACGGCTCATTAACATAGAACTTTTCCACCCTTCTCTACTTGGTCCATTTTTCAGGAACAAAAATGTCATTATTTGTAGCTGACCTGGATAAATGCACCCAGCATTTCAAAACAGTCCATTCAAACTAAGCAGGGGTTTCTCTGAATGGCTGGAAAGTTGAACATCAAGAGTTGAACAGAATCTGTTTGTCGAGCTGTTCCTTTGCTTGTTCGATACATTCTTGTTTCATTAGTTTACCAATGCCCTCCAAGCATTCAAACACAAACTACTCTATCATATCTATATTTTTTACACCACATTTTTGATCCTCTTTATCATCCTATTATTTGGCCTGTCACGATAACAAATTTTGCTGGACGACAAACTGTCCCAGAAATTATTGTGATAAACGGTAATATTGCCGTTTGATACCATTTTCAACTAATATAATAATGGTGGTATAATAATGCAGACACATTTGGCTTGAATACTTTGATTTGTCCTGTAAATCACCATATAAAATATTCAATCAAAGTCTTTTTATTCCAAACCACACTCTAAATAGTTACATATTTTTAGTTCCAGTAAAACGTTTCATTCAGATGTATTTATCTGGCTGAATGTACCACATGACTGTCTCAAGAGATTTCTGATATTACAACCATGAAGACCAAATAAAATTTGAAAACAACACAAACTAAAGTTGGGGATAACTTAATCTAACTTTCATTTCCATAAATCAGCTACCTGGATATTGTTAAACATTGTTGATGCTGAAAGGACTCTGTTAGTGATTTCTGTCTCTAAGCCTGGGCTCTCCATGTAGTTTTGTGGTGTAATGTTAGTTTTACAGCATGCTCTTATTTTGAAGGACACACAGGTCCATAACAGGAAGGTAGCCAAGCAACATTATAATGAAACGTATGAATGCTCCATGAGCCGTCTCTGGCAATCCTTAATTACAACACGACAACTTGAGGATTTCCCCCCTCCCTGCGTTTACTTTGCAGCTCAGAGTTTCATTTTGGGTCTATAATTAGACATTTGTATACGTATGTGGTGACGCTGTAAAACTTAATTAGTTTTCGCAAAACATCTCAGCTTGCAGTATTTTGGAATTCAGCTGTAGATAACACCAAATGAAGCTCATACAGAGAATCAGGCGAGGATCACACAGGCATCAAAGCCCAAATACGAAACTACGCTTTATTAAACGAGCCCAAAAATTCACAACCTGCGACTGATGAGATGAACAAGTACTCCTTTCCCTCGTCCCTCAATACAAAAACACGCATCCGCAGGAGAGTTTTCTGGATGGGTGAGGGAGTGAGAAGCAGCAGCAGAGAGTGAAAGAAATTTGACTAGGAAGAGAATTTCAAACTCACTGCTCAAAACATCCTTGCGACGGATACAGAAAGGTTAACTCATTATGCAGTGTCTTTGGTAAATAAAAATTTATCGAGCAGACTTATCGAGCTCATTTTTAGTTATCGTGCAATTAATTGATGTATTGATTAACACCACAGGCCTACCCATGTTGGCATAAAAATAGATTATAGGGTAACTGTTTTCTCTCCTTATGCCTTACTATTACCTTGCACAAGAGAGAACAGTAAACCAAAACAAATTTCTTGTACGTTCAAGCATACCTGTCGATCAAAGTTGATTCTCATTCTGATTCTGGAATCCACAGTTGTATGACAAACACCCACTTTGTCAAGTACACAAGCAAAATGTGAGCGCAGAACTTCTTCTTTAATAAAAAGTAGCAGCCTTTGAACACGATCGAAACACAAAATCCAACCTTGTAAAGAAGTCAGAATAACTTTAATCACTCCAGTGTCAGAAATATTAGCTTTCAGGGTGTGAAGGTGAGCAAACGTATTTGTTCAAGTCACTGATTCATCTATTTGAAAATGTGTATCGTTTGCTCTTTTTCTGATATTGTAGCTCAACATGTTTCAAATCATTGAGCCATTACTGTTTAAAGGGCAGGCCTTCCAGTTAGAAACAAAGAGAAAATGGGCTAATGGAACGAGAGAAGATTGAGTCTTTGAGTCCGAATGCCTCCATTGTTTTGCTGTTGTTTGCTGTATGTAAGTGCTTGTGAAAACGCTGAGGCTCAGAACTTGTAAACAAGAGATCGATATCACACAGCATGACTGACATGATGCTTTTTTCACTGCTTAGAGATACGATACAGTTACAGCAGAGAGTCCAAAGAGTGCAGCGTTGGAAGAAAATGAAGTGTTAGAGGCTTATATATGAGCATACAGTCATGAATAATGTATGTGAGAGGAATGTGTGGAGAATACAATCAAACAACAGAAATTTAAATGGACTGTGGGAGTCTCCTCCGGGTCATTACCTCCTCCTGCCATCGACTCTTAAATGCAAATATCACCATGAGGATGATAAGAAGTACAATGTTAGAGAACAACAAAAACATAAGAAATATTTGCATGGAAAATTTGACGGAGAATAAAGGTCAGAGTAAGCAGTGATGTCATCTATCAGCTTATTTTGGCTGTTCAGATCTGAATTTGTTGATTGCCACCTTGTTTTTATAAGCACTAGTGGTCTGTTTGCAAATTACGCTGTTCTATTCACCATCCAATTGTATTAATTTTAGCATGTTGGCACAACATTTTATTTGATTGACAGCCCAGAAACCCTCCGAATGGGTCAGTAAAATTAAAGGAATCCTATTTTTATGAATAAAACATTTTGATTAGAAGGCTTTTCAGCATAGATTGGCCAACTACAACACAGCTGAAGCTTTGTATTTGTTGTTTGAGGCATCTAAATCAGGAGATACAAGTTGAAAGTTTTGCTCACGATAGCTTTGAATATCATAAGTTGGAGGTTTATTGACAAACTACATAGAATTTTTTTTTTCATAATGATATGAGTCCTATGAGAGAATCATCTTATTTGGACTAACATCATACGTCAGCAATGAAGCTGACACATGAGCCTGAGTGCTTCTAAGGTTTACTTTTGAAGGACTTTGTGATATCATTTTTTTTTTTTATTTTAATTATTTGCAACAAACTCAATCTGAAGTTTAAATATTCAAAGTAGTCATTCTCAACCAAGTGGGCCACCGAATCATTTCTAAAATAGTCTGATTTTAGATGGAGGGGGGATTTGTATTCCACAAAACAAAACAAAAAATCTGGTTATTTTTTAAATGTTAAAACTTGGTTGAATTTAAAGGTGGAGTCTGCAGGAATTTCTGTTACTGTTTGTTGACACATTATCAAAACAGAGCTTAGTGTTAGCTTCTCCCACTCACTACAATTAACTCGCAAAGTCACTTGAGCACTGGGCGCATTGTGATTGGCTGGGGTCAGCATGCATTGAGACAGTCACTGACACACATAGATGACTATTGAGCAGGAATATTCTTGAAAAGTGGACATTTTATCTGTTAAGAAAAATCCTGCAGACCCTAAAATATTTTTTTGGCTTTATTTTATTTTGTCTTTCCTTCAAGTATTAGATGTGGAAAAACCTTTAAAACTATATATTGTAATACTGAAGGTGTTACAACATGTTATAGATGCTGTCTTAGTGAGAGAAAAAAAAAGCCATACTGGAGACAAAAGTTGTAGAGTAGAAAAAGTTAACAGACGTGGGCCAAGGTCACAGTAGGTTTGATAAGCATTCCCACCCCATCACACTCTTTATCACCAACATTGACATGAACCATTAATCTTCACTGCCCTCTAAGGTGATTTACCTTCTTCAGGCTTTAATATATTAAATCCTTCACCATCTGATCTACCTGTCACAGCAAAAGATCTGAAAATCACCAGAGGTTGCACTTTGTCTCTTGAAACACTTCATCTATAATTTTTCCTTCAAAACACTTTTCTTTCAATCTATAGGGCATTTAAGACTCGTCCAAAGAAACATGTCACCACAAACTAATCTGCGCCTTTCAACAATAAGTAATTACAGTGAAACTATCTGTACTTATTAAACCTTTCAGCACATGATGCACATTCACCACAGTTCCCTTTGTATGATGCATTTTAATTGCAGGGAGACGACACTCACAATAGGAATAATAATGACTCCAGAGATAAAAACCGAAAGCACCTTTTCTTAAATCGATTTCTGGATTAAAGCAGAATGCAACACAAAGAAAGAAATGAAACCAAAGAGCGTGTTGTTTATAGATCGTGTTTAAAGTGAAACTGAATTCCTTGAGATGTGAGAGGGCATTTTTCACTAAGGGTCTTTTGAGTCACATGAGAAGTGCTGATTGACCCCCAAGCCTCTAATGTGCAGTATTGCGTCAGAACATTAAAGAGGGGGTACATTACATTTTCCTCTTTTTTCAACATGGATATAAATGAACAATACTGGATGTTCTGGTAAAACGTGCAGATTTTCAAACCTATACACATCCATATGTTCCAGGAATCCCCCCTGAGAGGGGAGAGGGTTAGTGCAACAGGAGGCCTTCAAGAGACAGCAGCTAAAACTGATTGAAAATAAGGGAATGGAGGGACCAAGGTCTCAATTTAGTTTGAAATGTGTCTCTCTCTGCTCCCAGTGTTACAGTTTAGAGAGTTAGAGAGAGAGAGACGAATGTGTCAGTGGATAGATGTACAGAAAAATAAATATTGATGAAATTCTCCCGTCTCTGCTCTGTTAAGAAATGTTGTGTCCATCCCTTGTGATGCATTCAGGTACCCTTGAAAAATGTAGAATCTGACAAGAAAGCAAGTTTTTTTAGCTTATGGATCAGAATTTTGATGGTTCGTAGATGCCAGTCACTTGAGAATAAATTGAGTTTTGGCGCCGTCAACATTAAAACTCAGGAGAAAATTGGGAAAAATTATGAGACTTGCTGTCCATGCACCATGGTGTAGACCAAGGATCAGCGACTATATCACCTTGGAAGAATCACCTTGGAAGCCGGACCCTCAAATAAAAATTATATAAAAATGAAATTTTGGCATAACACTTTTATTTGATATTTATTATTTGAATATCTTTTCCACGTCATTTCAAAACTGAGGGCATTTTTAGCCTTTATAAGTCAGGCTCCCTTCACTCATACCATGGTCAACCATTTTTGGAATCCAGTCTTGGGCCTTATTGGATGGTTCAGCGGGCCGGATTTGGCCCGTGGGCCACCAGTTGATGATCACTGGTGTAGACCAACTGTCTACGCTCCATGGCATAGACTGGCTGCCTAAGATAACAGTAATTTTTTTTTTTTTTTCTGCAGAACTTTCAATGAAAATCCCTGGAAATATACTGTATTCGCACTGAATTTGATATCACTTATTTTTCTTATTACTCTAATGCTGCATTTTTGTTTGGCAGTCACAGCTACCAGTCATTAGTATTTGCCTTGGGATTTTTCTCTTTTTATTTTTAACAGTGTACTGTCTATTGGAAGTCACAGGTATATGTAACAAAATTTCTCAAGTAGCATAAATTAAGTAATTTTAGTTGTCCAAACTCAACTACAAGTAAAACTACAATGAAAAAAAAAAATCTATTTTACTTTATTAAGGTCACAAAGCCATGCCTACTAAGTTCTTTGAAGACAAATAGTTTTAGTTTTTCAAGTAAAGTCAACTACTTGGTCAAATAATGATACAGTGTGGAAGAGTCGTTCTGGTTGAAAAGCACTTAAAGAACAAAATATTCTTGGGTACAACATGTTCTTCTCCTCCTTAGATGTATGTTGTGGCTGAAACAGGCTCCATGTCAGTTATACCTTAACATGTATGGATTATGCGAAGATGAACCACGTAGTGAATTCATGTAGATCTTGACTGGATTTACGTCCTCATAGATGCAGGTGTTTAAAGAGAATGCTGCAAGGTGCTGCTGCAGCTAAACTTAAAACCACTGATCATCATTATCCGTGTTTCAGACGTGTCATGGACTCTATTGAAGTTGTCATGACTACGGAAAGCCCTGCCTGTTCACATCCAGCATGGCTCCAGTCGTGACTGCCGGACCGCTGATTGCTTTAATCCATGGGGCCAACCTCTGTGAGGGATTGGAATCAAATGCAGAAAGGCCTCATCGTTTACAGTGGGCTGCATGTGGACATAATGAAGGGGCTTACCCCGCAGCTTACATTTAGCCACCCACTTATCAGACACACACAGGGGTGGACTCTGGCCTGTGTGTGGCTGTCAGCGCTGATAGAGGCAGCTCTCACAAATCGCATGAGTAGCCCTACGGGAGCCGAGACAAAAGAGCCACTCACCAGCGACCGGCTGCCAGTCAGCTAATCACGACCTATCTGCCTCTCTATTAGAAGAGTCTGCAGCTCTGCCTGGAAATACAGCCACATGTGCTTCTTTCTGCCACACCTGAGGATGCCTAATTATACGGTCAACTGGTGGGAGTCAGTGGTGTAAGGAATTGAGGTGTTTTTCATCCAAATCATTCATTTTTTTCCCCTCAACATTTTCCATACTCCAACTTAAGAGCAGAATCAAGATGTCTGAATAGAAAAAAATCATGACGCTGATACATAAAGTTGTGCCAAACGTTTACACCCTCCTGCAGCATTTCTGATTTTTGGGCCTTTTCTCAGAAGATATGAATGGTAACACAAAATCCTTTCATGGTTAGAGGTTGGGTGAAGACATTTATTAACAAACCACTGTGTTTACTCTTTTTATATCATAATGACAACAGAAACTTCGAAAATAGCCTCGTTTCCACCAGGTACTCTGGTACGGATCAGTACAGTTTGGTACGGGTCAGATCGGTAAAGCCTGATCCTGTGCGCGTTTCCACAGCCAACCGTATCCTGCTTGATGGGCCAGATATCGAGAGCCGCGCGTGACGTCATTGCAGCGCTACAGTGTACCCTGCCAAAATATGCAACAAAGAAGAAATTAGCGGCAGCATTTTAAACAAAGAGCAACGATGGAGGACATCCAGCAACTCTGAACTGCTGCTGGATGACATCCTCAGAATAAAAAGTTCTGCGTTTGTACACAAGTAGAGATTTAAACATGGCGGGGTTGTGTGTTGTTCTTTATGAGCACTGTCACTGTGGTGAATC
This sequence comes from Thalassoma bifasciatum, assembly GCA_008086565.1. Classification (NCBI taxonomy): domain Eukaryota; kingdom Metazoa; phylum Chordata; class Actinopteri; order Labriformes; family Labridae; genus Thalassoma; species Thalassoma bifasciatum. The sequence continues at coordinate 261,876 of RPOG01000612.1, forward strand.
TTTCGACCAATCAATGCACTGCAGTGGTTATAGCCCCACCCCTGGGGTCGGTTTTGTACGGCTTGGCACCCTAATGGAGGGGTACTGAAAAGTGGAGCGGTATGGGTCGCTTATTAGGGGACCCATCCCGGTTTTAGTCTATGGAAACGCCACAAAATGCATGCCATACCGAGATGAACCGAACCGATCCGCTTGGTGGAAATGAGGCTAATGACTCTGTTAAGAAGTTTACACAACTCTGGTGGTTTTGGCCTGGGTCAGTTTTGAAGTTTCTGTTGTCATTAGAAATCAGAAAAGGCTGCTGGAGGGGGTGTAAACTTTTTGGCACAACTGTATCAGGGTCATTTTGGTACTTTTTGTTGTCATTATGATTTAAAAAGTGTAAACACAGTTGTTTGTTAATAAATTGCTTCAATTAAACACTAACCACGAGTGAAAGAAAAGTTTTTGTGTTATCATTCATATTCTCTGAGAAAAGGCCAAGAAATCAAAAATTCAGCCAGGTTATGTAAACATTTGAGCTCAATATATATACAAAGTTCTGTGTGTGTGTGTGTGTGTGTGTGTGTGTGTGTGTGTGTGTGAAAAATCACTCCTGATCAAACTCTTTATTCATGTCTTAAAAGTGCACAACTTAAAATGTTACATAAACAATTTTGATCTTAAAAAGGTTCATAAGCACACAGACCAGGGCCCTTAGTCATGAAGGACGCCCCCTGTAACATCTCCACACAGCCAGCTGCTGTTTGGCGCCCCTGCACAGCTCCATTGTTCCATTGAAGGAAAAAGAAGTTCATGATGCATCTGATTATTCTGTCCTGTTTAGAAACGCACGGATCACTTTACCAGTAAAACATGTCATTATCAGATCATTTATAAATTATTCATCCTTTATCCAGAGCGTATCTGATTGTGTATTCTGAAACATATTAATATAACCTAGTTATACCTAGTCTCAGGAACATGAGAATATTAATTCTTAGATGACAGGGAAAATAGAAATCATGTTACAAACCTGCTTATAAATGAAATATGAACTCCAAAGGAAATGGTTTTCTTTCTGGCAGATTTTTTCTCAGACTTAGAGTAACTAAGAAAGAGAATTAACAGAAAATTAACGTGGGAATTAACCGATCATAAACAAATATATCTGCTCTATTTCATTTAACTATATAAATTATTTCATACTGTTTCATTGATTTATTCGATGGTTGTGTTGATTATTTTGTGCTTCAAACTCACATCAAAAACTGTTTTTATCTTTAGACAGGTTTTCTAACCTGTTTCAAATCTTTCCTCAGTGACTGTTTTCAGCTCTGTCTATTGTCCCCTATCATTAAACTCTACTAATGTGAAGTTTCAGAGAAGTCTGAGCCTGCGCAGCGTCCAATCAGTGACTGATTTCCCATGTGGGGGTGTGTCTGTCAGTGGAAAGACCCTCCACAAAGGCAGCTCTCCTGTTACCTCAATAATCGCTCCACTGATCAGTCTCCTCTCTCTCCTCTCTTCTCTCCTCCTGGCACGATTATGGCTTTGGGACGTCCTTCAATATGGACAGAGACATGGAGTAGAGAGGAGAGTGAAGTTTATTGCTCTGAGACGTATCCCTGGTCTTTGAAAAGCCTCCGTCCTTTCTCTCTGGAATATATTTTGTTGCATTAACGGCTCTGGATCTGTACATTGTGTCATCTAGTGTCAACAGTCAAGATAAATCCAGCTGTTAAGTTTTATGCCTCTCAAATCGCTGTCAGAGCTCCCAAAAATTGCACTAACAATAAAAGGCAGGAGTCCACCAAGTTAGGTCCACAGGTCACTTCATTAGATAAAAAAGTGACAAGGAGTTCAGGTCTGAAGAAATGAGATCATGCATCAAACTGATTGGCTGTTTCTTGGGTTGTTTTCATTTCCAGGTATCTGATTGGCTATTTCAGACCTTGTTTACACAAGTACCGTTTTGGGTGAAACGCAAAACTTTTGTTGCGTTTTGGCCTCCCGTTTACATGGTGACGGCAAAAAAACATGGTGCAAACCTTTGACGACGCAATCCAGGGTGGAACTTTTTCAAAACGCCATTGTCAGCGTCTCCGTGTAAACACTAAGCCAGGTAAATCTTGGATACGCTGACGTCACGCTCAGCTCTGCGCAATAAGCCTCCGCTGTGCGAGGCACAAACGGAACAACAACAACAACAAGAACAGCGACCTACAGTTTCGTTCTTCTGCTGCTGAATGTACTGCCTGCCCTCTCCCAAAATGTGCATTTATTGTACTATTTCTGCTATAAATGAAGAAGTTTTTTTATTATAAACTCAAGGTGACCGGCTCACTTCTTCTTCAGCCTATTTACTGTTGTTGTGTATACGGTTTCTACAGTTATGTTGCCATCTACAGGCCTTACATGCGTACTACATTGCTTCAGTCCTTCAGCGTGTCCTTATAGACGCAGTATTTTTTTCATCACATTTTCATGCGTATCAGGGTGAAATGCTATGAAACGCTGCGTAAACAGGGCCTTAGGGATACCTTGAAGTGTGCAGTCAGGAGTCATTGCTCTCTGCAAGTGTCGGTGTGTGTGTGTGTGTAGAAAGCATAGACTGTATATTGAACGGACAGCGTGGCTCCGCCTGCCAACTTTCTACGATTTTGAAGCCAAAAAACCCCGTCATGGGAGCCGCGCTTGTGCAGCCAGAGTCTGCGCAGTAGAGAATTTCCAGTGGAGCCAAGTAAAAGAAGAGAAATAAAAATATTTATTTCTTCTTCTTTAGAAGGTTTAGTCTCCTTATGGCTCTTTCCTGAAGTTTCTTATATCTCCGATAAAAACTACTCACTAACGGCAGCTGTCAACTATCGTAAAACGAAACTTATATCGCGGTTTTTAACGTTCAATAACTAATGAAAAACCAACATCTCAGTAAAAAAAAAAAAAAACTTGAACACAATGCAGCCAAGTGACATCATCATACCACCTTAGTGTAAGGATGAGAGAAACGTTTCTACCATGTATCATACGTTTTTTAAAGTTTTCCCGGCTCATATTCGGAATGCATGGGGTGGGGTGGGGGGAGCTTATGACCTATACTGCAGCCAGACACCAGGGGGCGGGGCATCTGCATTACGTCCAGTGATTATACAGTCTATGGTAGAAAGGCAAAGGACCCAAATCAGGTTTCACAGGTGTGTGTGTAAGGTGCAGAGTTTAGCAGGGAGCAGATATCTCTTTCTGGGGGAGGTAGAGGGGGAAGAAATATTTCAGTCTGAGTCTCAGAAAACCTGTTAAACAATTACTGAGATACCACAAACGTATGTGAGTATATAATTAACTATATGGGGGAAAAAATGCATAAAAAGGTTAATAGCACAGAAATACAAGTTGATAGCTTCTCCATCTGTGTCCTCATCAGTTGGTCATATCATTGATTGGTATTGGGATAATAAATAGGATTAGAGGGATGTTTGTTTGATGAGTTAGTTCTTAATTTCTTCTGAAAAAGACACGATGAACACCAAAGACTATCATCACCATCATGCGCGCCTCTTATCTCTGGCAGAAACACCATCAAAAACTCGAAGCACTGATTCACGTTCCTCTAGTTGACAACCATTAGCTGAAAAAGAGTTTCAGAATAAATCCATTTAGTGCGTCTGCAGGTTTGTCTCAGAGGACATGAAAGAATCTCTCTCTGAACCGTTCGGACCCATCGATGACCTGACTCTGCTCATCAGGGTTCAAACAGTCACCCTAACGATCCAAACACTCCTGTTAATGACTCTGAGTAGGTGGCCCCCCGACTCTACATCCATATCAGGAGTGAAATCATTAGATGTAAAATGAAAAGGGAGTGTCAAGATGCCATTGTCCATTTGTGCCACTGCAGCTCTGATGAGGCAGAGAGAGGAAGAGGAGGAGGAGAATGTGTCACAGCTGCGCTTCCATCAGAAAAGGTTTCAGAAGACACCAGAAAACAGAGAAAACGCTGAATCTATTCGAGTCATAACGATTTGGATTCCCTAATAATGGCCACCTGGTCCATTAAAAAGCCTTCAATACTCTCCCTCACTGTGGTGTGCTTTGTTCAGAGAGCTGGCTCTATTATACAAACCAAAAACTGTGGAAAGGTGGCTCCTACATAATGGCTGCATTAAAGCCACAAAAGTCTGGAAGTAATTGTCTCCATAAAAGATTTGTGGGCTGTCGATTACCTGACAGGCTCAGAAAAGAGTCTGATCCATCTCACACTCTTCTGAAACTTTCAGCTTAAATCCTCAGGTGGATGATTCAGCGTACTTAAAGTAAGATGAAACTTCATGTCAGCTTTATCATGAAAATTCAGAAGCAGTTAAAAAGTGATTTGAAGAGGATTCTTTCACTAAAATGTGACCTATATCTGCTTTCTTTCTGACAGTCTGAACTGCACAGGTCACATTGACTCTGACATTTTCCAGTCACATTCAGGCCTTTTTCAAATGTGGTTCTAAATCAAATAAATGTCAGATATTTTTTAAGGTGACCAGGTTGCATTTATTACGACTTTGGGATGACGGTTGACTATGGCAGTGTTTCTCAACCTTGGGGTCGGGACCCCATGTGGGGTCGCCTGGAATCCAAACAGGGTCCCCTGTAATAATAGTTCATTAATAGTAGTGGATATATAAAAAAATTACCTACAAAAAATTTTGTGTACAGTAATCATTATTTTTTTTAGGATAAAAACTCAACACACCAAACAACTATAGTCTATACGCGTTATTTAGTTAAAATTTTATCATCAAGTATTTGCGTATTTTCAGCATTTTATCATCAAGTATTTCAGTATTGTAAGTGTTTTATATTTAAGTATTTTAGCACTTTGTTGTTAGGTATTCCAGTATGTAGTCAGTATTCTATTATTAAGTATTTGAGCATTTTAACCATTTTGTTATTATGTATTTCCATATTTCTAGTGTTGTACTCTCTAGTATTTAAGTATCTGAGTATTTTGAGTATTTTACTATTAAATATTTCCATGTTTTTAGTGTTTTACCCTCAATTATTTAAGTATTTAATTAGTATTTCTCATTTTTTTTGTGAATAAATGCAGACTTATTTTCTCCATAATACAGCGTCTTGTGGTTTCTTGGGCAGCTTGGACAAAGTGGCAGCATTTTCCACTGCTACTAAAGGAAATCCAGCATCAACAAGTATAATAAGACAATATTGTCGCTGTTATGTATCTTTTTCTATGTATGATTCTTTTTTATCAAATTGTTGACTTACTGACACACTGGAAAAAAAAAAGTCCCCATTGATGCTCAAATGATCAGCCACTTTTCAGTTAAAAAAATTGTGATGTCTGCATCTGTAAAATTCCAAGAGTCTCAAATCATCCAAAGCACAAATTTCCAAGTTCATTGCTTTCTCAAAAAGACATTTCCAAGAGTGTGAAAATCTGAAGATACAGCACCAATCAACAAATCCTTCTATCTCCATTTTGCCTGTAATCATCGGCCGTACCATCAGCATTCCACTTACAACCAATAAAGATGCAGAGAAATAGGTAGCTGAGAAAAATCATACACCCTGTGAATAAAAACCTCTTCTCATCAGATCCAACCACTCAACCGAGACAGCAAATTACTTCTTAATGGAAAAATTCAAATCACTGTGAGGTAACAGGGGCTCTGTTGGTTCCGTTTTGTGGACTTCAGAAAATGATTCAATACCATAAATCATACATTTGTTTTATTCAAGTTATCCACCTTTAATTTCCCTGCTGATGCTTTACGCAGGTCGAATCATATTTCTGGAACCAATATCAAACTGTGTAAATTATAATCACAACTTGAATGCAGTGTGCTTTTCTGCTGGTGTTCCACAAGGAGCCATACTGGGCCTCTTTTTGTTCTTTTTGTACATCTGTGACTTGCCTTCAGTGTGTTCTGAGTTTCACATCTAAATATACATTTTAAGTTTGAAAGGATTTTCAAAAATGATCAGCCCCCTGATGCTAACAGTCAGCTGTGTGTCCTCTCTTTTGTTGTTTTTTAACAAGTCCCTGACTCATCTCCCGAGGTATCCCAGTCTATTCTTCTTTGGCTAATCGTACAAGCTTCTTCAGAGTTGATGCTCTTTTGGCCTGGACTCTGATTTTCAATGTAGTGTGAAAAATGTATAATTCTGCTTTTAAAAAAATGATTGCATGGAAGCTAGCATTTACATTCGCTAAAAACTGTAGCCCCACCAGTCACTTTGACCTATAAGTCTGAATTTTTTTGTGCATGACTATCAAGCCTAGACCTACAAAAAGCTCTCTTACAATTATACTGAATTCCAAATGCAAAGTTAAAAAATTTGACCTAAATGTCAGAATTGGACGATTTTTAGGGTACCTATTTTAATGATCTTACACCACAGTTTTTTTCTGGTCATCTTTAAATTTCTCATGTGCATTTTCCCATTGGTTTTTCTTCTGTCCTGTATGCAACATGTTTTTAACATCCATCCATCCATCCAGTTTCTTAACCGTCTATCCTGCTATGCAGGGTCGCGGGTGGCTGGAGCCTATCCAAGCTGTCATTGGGCGAGAGGCGGGGTACACCCTGGATTGGTCACCCGTCAATCGCAGGGCTGACATGTAGACAAACAACCAGTCATGCACAAACTCGCACCTATGGGCGATTTAGAATAATCAATTAACCTAACGTGGGCATGTTTTTGGTCTGTGGGAGGAAGCCGGAGTACCCGGAGAGAACCCACGCATGCACAGGGAGAACATGCAAACTCCACACAGAAAGGCCAACCCTGCCCAATCAAGGAATCAAAACGGCAACCTTCTTGCTGTGAGGCTGGAGCGCTATCCGCTGCGCCCCCATGCAGCCCTATTAACATCCACTTTAAATTAATTTTTAGGTAGCTGATTTAACATGTGCCCAGGGACTACGGATGGAAATGAGCCCACTGGCGAAGTCTGGCATACTTACAGAGGGTCACTGTGAATGAAATCATTAAAACAAAAAACCCTCCTGTCTGATCTTTTCTTGTCCGGATGTAGACACCATGATTTCACTAATTGGTGTCCCGACTGCAGGATGAAAGCTTGAGTTTGGTATTCGGCCACCACCACCACCACCTCATTTCCTGGAGCCAAAAGTGATCATGATGATGATGATGATTAGAGGCTGGGAGAACAGCAGAGCAAAGGCTCCTCTAACACCAAGTTATCAAAGCTCAGCACTCATCAGCGAGATAATTAGTTTTTTTACTCCTGTTTGTTACAGAATGAGACTGTGTTTGTGTTGATGGCTGACCAGGGCTCTTTAATCCATCAGACTAAAGATGCTGAAAGAGAGAGTGACACAAAGCAGACTTGCTGCTGTCATGTTAAATGTCAGTTGGTTAAATAACATCCTCTGTTACTTTAATAAGGTTCTAGTCATCTCTGCATCGAGCTTTAATCAGCCTGAAGAAAAGCTAACATGAATCCAGAGCTCAGTGTACAGACAGACAAATTGGTGAATGAATAATAAACACTGACATAGTTAAGGTGTTATTCAAGGGTAATACAATTTATGTACAGAGAAGACAGAAAAGCAATTCTGTCCTTGGAACCTTTGCTGCATTTCATCTGTACTCTCTATTTCCATATCCACCTCTATTGACTGTTCAAAGCGTTATACCTCAACAGACAGTAAAAGCTCCCTCAGAACCATGAGCCAACATAAGCAGAAAGTTATTCACTGAAAAGCCTGAGACCAAACAGAACTGTAAAGAATCACTGAACATAAATAAGTAATGATGATAAATCACGCTTGAAGTCACAGTTACAATTCCATTATTTTTGATTTCTAAACTGTTTTATTTTGCCTCAGGTACTGTGTCGAGTGTCTCAATTTGAGAATCATATGAATCAGTATCTTACACGTAACCTCCTCAGCTCATAAGCAACAATCCCATTAGCAAGTCCTGAAGTTATTTTTTTGGTTAAGCATGAAACCACATCTGTGAATTCTGTGCTGAACTAACTACTGTTGCAGGCTTAAGTCGTCTATTCATGGTGTGCTTCTGTGTCTTATTCAGGGGATTTTGTTTGTTGTTTGTTTTTTTGTATAACAACCCTGTGAATCCCGAACTCACAGGTGGGCGCAAAAAAACACTCTTTAATGACAGGCATTTACAAACCATTTGTCCAATCCAAAAACTGGTGTAATCAACAGATACCCAAGTTTTCGATCATACCCGGATGTATCACAGATGATGTTGGCAAAATGTCTAAACTGGCTGGATAAGATGTGAAAATCTCACAATTCTCATGTCTTCTTTGAAAATCTGCAGAAAAAAATCTGCTTTATTTTGCTAAATTCTGTAAAATCACATATGATTCCACTCTTCTTCCTGCTTTAACAAGTCCTGAATGATAGATGTACACTCTGTAATCACACTTCTGAAATCCTTAAAGGTAGAGTATGCAGAATTTTCATAGAAATTAAAAATGTAGTTTTTACAGGAACAATCCTACTCAATTGTCATCTCTGGGCCTCTGTACTTGTGTGTCCGTGTCTGTGTGTGTCTCATCACCCTATAGACTACCTCTTTGCCTGTTTTATGAATGTTTTGCTTGAGTTGGGGACACTTCTGGGCAGAGAGCAGGAGTTATTATGGGTGATGACCAGCCAATAACGGCGCGCTCAATGTGCATGTGACCTTGTGTGTTGCTGGTAGCAAGTGGGAGAAGCTATCCCGAAGCGACTTTGTCAGCAGCCATAACACAGAGAAAGAATGATTCTATATCTGCAGTGTATTTTACCTGCAGGAAGTCAGGTGTACGGCTCTTGCAGGGCTGTTTTTTTACCATCTATGGTGTGTTTAGGCAGTGAGCATGCGCAGCTGCTGACGCTGAGCCACGGAGGAGGGGATGAGTTTGGATGCTCGTTATTGACAGAAAGTGCTTTTAGATGGACTCAATGCCTCTGACATGTTGGCTGTAAACTGTGTAGATATTTGTAACAGTAGTGACTGTAAATGGTTTATAACGAGTAAATTGCTAGTGATTATGATGTAATAAATATGTCAGTTTATAATCAACAATGTTATATTGTCCAGGAGACAGAGTAGAGTCACATCTGCCTTTAGCCATGGTTGTCCCGAACCCATACAGGTAAAGAATTAAATTAAATCTTAGTAAATAAAAAAAAATTGAAACGAAAAAATTGTGGTTTGTTTGAATGTGGCACCACCCTCAGCATTTTTGTATGTTCCTTAGGTTTGGGGGTACTTGAAAATGTGTTGTATACAATACATCCTTGTTTTTTTTTATTCATTTAAAGGATGAAATCGGTAAACTTCATTTTCTGTTTTTATTGTGTTCTAATGATTTGTAGCTATTAAAATCATTACACTGTATAAAGACATAACTGAGTTACATGAGCGTAAAGCCATGGTTTTCCTGAATCTATAGAAGTGCAGGACTTGACTTTGTAGAGACAAATGAGACCACAGTGAGTAGAAACGTGACAGAAGCAAAAAGTAGTTTGAAGCTGCTTGGGATTCAGAGGGTTAACAAACTCTGTGTCTATCTGTCTACCCATCTATCTACCTATCTATCTATCGAAGCAGATGTCTGTCAAACATGAGTCTAGTTCTGTCTGAGGTTTCTACCTATTAAAGGGAAATTGTTTCTCTCTATTGAAACTCGCTAAAGGCTGCAAAGTGCTGCACCCATGGTGGGTAAACAGGTTGAAAGCATTGTTTATTGTGTGTTTTTATGATTTATACTCCTGCTTGCATGCCTTTGTTATTTTTCTTTCTTTATGATTATTTTAAGTTGCTGAAGATGCTGATGCATGCGATGCCTTATGAATCTTTTTAATTCCATAAATCATTGTTGAATTTTCAGGGTACCTGCAGGTTTCAGCAAGTCAAATTAGACTAAAATATTAGACTCAAATAAGACTTTTTAAGACTTTTTTAGTGCCACTTTGAATGAAATTTAAGACTAATAACACACACATATATATATTTATATAGTCGATGGTGGGGGATCCTGCTGTATTACAATCAAATCATGGCATGTGTGTTTCTCTATGAGAGTCATTCAGGTGTACTATTTGTCTGTTTATTGAACATAAAGTGGTTCTCTCTGATTAATGGCTGTATGTAAAAGTGTAAACAGTGACCCAGGATACAGATAAAAAATTTTATCAGCAGTTTTAAGACAGTATCCACTTCACATCTTCTTCTCGAAAAGTCCCGCAAAAAAAATAAAATCAATAAAACATTAATAAATCCTTCCCAAATTTGAGACCTTTGAGTAATTTAATCAAGACCCGAATATAACATTTTAATGAGTTTAAGACTTTTCAAGGATGTGTAGGAACCCTGATTTCAGTGATTATAATACATTTAATTTTAAATCAGGATTAAAATGTCATTATTTTGCATTTCAAAGTAAGTATGTACAAGTATGTTGCAAATTGGGCAATCTTAAATAGTGTTTTGCTAACTTTTGTGGTACCTAAGTGGCAGTGTGTTACCGTAGCCACGTGGCAAGTTATGACTGACATGTCTAACCTTAACCTCCAAAAGTTTACCCATTAGATGTGATAGTTCATTAAATACGCATGTTGTATGCTTAAGTTTCTGCTCCTCAGTAGATAATCCTCCCTTTTCATCTGACGTTATGACTCAATTCTGTCTCTTTTCCCATGTTTGCAATAACAAACCAAACTTATCATCAGTCACAGTACAAAACAAAAACAAAACAAAAGATGCTCCGTCAGACAAATCACATTGGTATCTTCAGAAGATTCTTCCCTGCAGAGAACAAAGAGCATACATTCAGTGTTCTTATTTTGTTTGTGGTAGCATGTAGGTAAGAGATCTTTAATGTTCAACACAAAGAGAGAGGATAACAACAGGAAGCACACAGCTTTCATCCGCTGAAACTTTGTCAGACATGCAAGGTTTCTCTCAACAAAAGGCTTTCAACTTTATCATCAAGGTTTCAGCAAACACCTTCTTGTTTTTTTCTCCTGTGCACACACACTTTTGACTCTCACTGTCTGCTGGAGATAACAACACACCCTCATATCAATGATGGTCCAACAAAGACATAAAGGAGAGACTGTGATGAGATTTTTTATATGCTTCATGTGATGGAAACAGAACTCAAGGACAGTGACATGAGACAGTGGAAACTCCCCAGGGCACCATGGGAGGAATGTGTGGACTCAAACTGTCGCTCAGGTGGGTTTGAATTCTTCCATGTTACCTCCACATCAGGGATTAGCTCCTCTAAGTCCCTGTGTAGCTTCTTTATGTCAAGTGATTTTTCATGCCTCTCCAGATAAAACCTCTTTTGATGTTGTGAGAGCCATTTCTTCAGTTCTAACTGGAGAAGCATTTGCTCTTAATACTTGTATACATTAAAAAGATGACATAAGACCACTAATGAAATGCCAATAAACTGTCAAGTCGAGGTAAATACACATCACTCTTTATTTTTATTTTTTATGTCAGTGAAGATGTTTATCAAAAACTCACCTTTTAAGCACAAACCAATTCACAGCAGTCAGCGCAACACGTTAGGTAACAGCTCTTCATCTGACACTGACACGGTAAAAGCTTTCTGTACATGGCGACAAGACGGTGATGAGATATCACTTTTTTATTTTTTTCTTCTCTGAGGACTCTTGAAAACACAAAGAAAAGCCTCCAAACAGCTTCAGGAAGAGTTTTTATCCGTGACTTTTTGAAGATATTCTGCTTTTTTTTTGTTATCTGAGATGCATTTTGATGCCTTTCGTCTCCAAAGACTCACAGCAGCAGAATTTATCAGCTGAGAGTCAACTTTGCAAGTGTTGATAAAACTGGTTTAAATGTGAGTGTTAAGTGATGTTTGAGGATCGACTGATGATTGAATCTGTTTTCAAACTGCATTTAAACTTTAAAATGCCTTCAAATATATGCTTTCGGTCAGAAAATTTCAACCAATCAGCAGCTTTCTTAGAGGAAAACTGCAGCGCTTCAAATATTCAATACACAGCATGTAACTATTGCTTCCTGTAGGTCACATCTGCCAAGTGCCTCACACAACCCCATCCAAAAACTCAATTTCCAAGTTATTAAACACTATTTTTTTTATTTTACCAAAGCAGTGATGTCAGAGGTAATGTACAACATTTACTGCATTAGTCATTTAATTCATCTTTATTTATTTCACAAAAAAAAATCCATTCCAAGATATTTTACAAGAACATGTCTTATATCGTTAAAGTTGCCCTGTGGACTTCATTAGTGATCTTGAAATAGCCGTACTTTTGTATTTTCCTACTCATAATCCATGATTTAAACTTAAGATTATTAGCACCAAAACAGGTTATTTCCAAAATGCTATTACTGTGGAGCTGTGGATAGGTCAGATTTCCACAGGGAACGTTTATCCTCATATGGTGCATAGACCTAAAGTCTTTTTAATGACCCTATACGGACCAGTAAAGATGAGCAAGATCCGTCCTTTTTGCATGAGTTAAAGGGGCTAGTGAGCTAAAGGGGAGAGTGATAGAGCATGGACTAAAGCAGTTAATCTGCAGTGATCTGTTCAAACCTGAGAGTCTGTCAATAAAATGAAGATCCAGGTTATGTTAGCTGGTCTGCTTGGTGAGGTTGGAGTTGGTAGATGAGCACTGGTAGGAACCAAGATTTACTACCATTAAATATGACAGACACATCTCAGAAAAGAGTCTAACGCATTGACTAACATGCAGGAAAGATTTCATGCTCAAAGTTAAATACGAGTTTGAATATTGACAGAGCTTCTGTTTGTGTTCTGCATTGATTTTGTCCGTATTTCTGCACGTTTCCACAAAGGTTATAGATGGTGGAACTTTTAGAAGAAAAATATTATGCATTTCCAGGCCTGAAGGAATACAAATTATACAAATGCATTGAACCATTACCTTGGATTGTTTTAAGCTGGAGGTAGCCAGCTGATCACCGTCCCTTAGTTGTGTGTGAGTGATTGTTGGCGCCTTTCATTTTTCTCTCTTGGCATGTTTCTGTCATTTGGTTTGGATGTTTTGAGTGAGTGCTGGGTTCGAGCACCATGTGTATTATAAGTAGCCCCCCCCCCCAAATTGCAGTCACTAGCACACATTACATTTTTGTTTAGAAGCCCTTAGCCTGCAATACTCACCTTTAAATATTTACCTTATTGAATCCTGATTTAGTTAAGATCACCTACGTTGTTGTTTTTTGTTTTTTTTTACATTTTTGCAGACTTTTAAAGAGTTTGAAAGTAAATCTCATTTTTAAAACAGACGTCTTTTATCCCTATGTTTTGTAACACATAAACTTTGATTGTTGGAGCCTTAATCTTGTGTTTGCCTCTTATTTGTTACTGCCATATTTTTCTGTCCTTTCTTAAAAGTTAAAGTTTTTTTTTTAAATGCGCTTTTGGGGTATTTAATATAATCGAAATATCTGGAGCCTGGTCACATTTGCTTCTCTGTTTACCAGGCAGGCATCCCATTTTTGTCTCAATGTCATCAGCCGAAGCATGAAAAAACTGTTTGTGATTATTTTCTCTGCTGTACCTCGAAGCATTTATCAGTGGTATTTCTTTAAATGGTTTTAAATCCACTGTAATCTGAACCTCTGCTGCTGTTGTTCCAGGTTGCTCTGACATTGACTTCAACACACAGATCTGCCAACTGAGGTTTGCTTTGGCCTTGGGGGGGTGTTACATTTTCATGATATATGACTCCAAGGTTCTGCATAAATGTTGCAGTAGACAGGTGATTTGTTAAACCACTGAACATCCAACTCTCTGTTGAGCTTCTTTTCTGATCAAATGAGGCATGAGAAAAGTGCTTGTAGAGCGCAGACTTCTGTTGCTTCACTGTTTTAGTTCTTCTATAGCCTGATGCCACACATGTAGTGCTGAGAATTCTCCCAATGCTCAGTCACTGTGAGACAAGCTGAGTTGCCAGATTGGGCTGGTTTCTGCCCAATTGGGCGTCTTTTGAACACGTTGGGCTGGAAAAAGTAGTGTTTGGCTGGTTGAGAAAATTTGGGCTGCTTTTCAGGACATTTTTTAGTAAATAGTTTGAAAAAAATATTGAAAAAATAGTTGCCAATATGTGGCAAAACTCACGTATTTCAATAAACTGTTGTGTCCTTGCACTCATTGAAGTGCATTTATTTTGAAATGGAGAGAATGTTTTTGACTTGGTATCATCAACCAGGGATCATTATTAGTTACTGAAGTGTAACTGTGACATGGAATTGGTCCCTTGTCAGCTCCCAGGCAGGGTCATTGTGCATATTTGTTCATATTCAGTGTTTCCCAGTTTAAGAGAAGGCTATTTATGTTTCTTACATAGGCAAGATTACTGTATTGTTCTAATTTATGTGACCGTTATTAGTTGTCATGGATTAATTCTTAGCTGATCAAGGAGCCTGTTCATTATCCTTTCTAATTTTTTTTTTTTTTTTTAATTGCAGTTGTGTGCTGAAGGTAGGTACTTTATTACCCATGTAATACTTTCACAGTTTTAAGATGAGTTTCTTGAGAAGTTGAGATTTGGGCTGGCTTTTATTGAGTTGGGCGGGTTTTGCATTGTGTTTGGGCTGGAAACTGTTGGTCAGATCTGGCAACCCTGGGGACAACATTCAGTGAGCTCACAGGTTTTTTATTTTTATTTTTGGCTTATGTATGATAGAGACTGCAATCTTTGTCTTGAAAAACAGGAATCCATCCATCCCTGAAATTTATCTGACACTTCACTCAAGACGGTGGTTCGTGTGGTGCCACACCATCACGTTGGGTTCAACAAGTTTGGTTGCTACACCTGATTTGCCTCAAAGCATCACAGGAGCTCCAGCTGATGCAAAGCAAACTAAGAACTTTCTCATTATAACTCCAGAGAAGCTATGGAGCGACAGGTTATTGTCAAGATCCTGATTTCAGGGTTTTGCCTTTTGTGCTTTATTCCTTGGGTTTTTCAGTATTCCTTGTGTTGATTTCTTCCCTTGTCTTGTGTTCTGGTTTCCTGTGTTAAGTTATTCTTTGGTTTCCCTTGTGTTTCATTTTGGACCTGATCCTTGTGTTTCACTTCCTGGTCCTGAGTTTCCCTCCTTTGTGATTGGCCCTCATGTGCTTCACCTGTGTCTTGTGCCACACCTGGGTTTGATTAGTTCCTATGTATATAATCCCTGTTCTGAGCTCAGTCTGTGTCTGTTCATTGTAGTGTTGAGTCTTGGTGTGTCGTGTCAATGTGTGTTTCAAGTTCCTTGGATTCTGCTTTTTGAGGTTTGGATTTTTGTGTTTTGATCCTATTTTGTTTGTACCTGACCTTTTGGGTTTTTGGACTTTTTTGAGTTGAGAATAAAGATTTTTGAGTTTTAATCTGCACTCTGACTCCTATCAGCTTCGAAGACTTCCCCGTTGTTCAGCTCTTTTATTCACAGTGACAAACATCGTCTGGGCGTGATGGTATAGTCATTAGTCATGTAAAAATCAGCAGTTCACAGGCAGAACATGTTTGAATGGACATCATATCAGCACATTGTGTAAGCAGCTGATATCTACTTCCCGCATGAGCTGTTTGTTTTTGCACATCAGAATGATAACATAGATTACAAGCATAGCAGTACAGCATTTCTCCAACAGGCTCACATTCACGTTGGCTGATCGTTGCCCAGGAATGGTCTGAATGTGAAGTTCTTCCCATGTCTTGCCCATTCAACACTTGCAGATCAATATCAGTTGGTAGATCTGTGAAAGACCTTGTAGCTTTCAATCTTGCAAACTATGTGGAATATCCCATCAGTACAGAAGTGATCTCTTTTTATATCAGATGTCATCGTTTCCATCTTCTATTCTTTTGCCTTTTCCATGGTTTTCTCAGCTGCTTGGTGACAGTCTGACATTCTGTGACTTGAAATGTGGACCACCTGCCTACATTGTGCATCTGGCTCCCACATTGCATTTGAATGCATTTGAATTATCTCCCTTAACGTGTTTGGAGTTCTGCATTCAGGGTTATCTTGGTTATAATCTCCCTGGTAACTTAGGCCATCAGCATCACAAACACAATCTCCTGCTTCCTCCTTGTTCCCTCTTTACACTACAAAAATTATAATTACCTCACATACACTGATATAATGAGCTGTATAAATCCTTAATCTGTTGGTCCTTGGTTGCATGCCAGTCCCCATCCCTCTGCTTCCCTATTTCTTGTCTCTTTCAGACTTTCCTATCAATTAAAGGCAAAAAGCCCAACATATGATAATAGAATGATCTAACCTGTACCCTCTCTAGCTCTTCCCTCTCTTGTTTGCTATCAGGCTTTCTTAACACTGTTATCATCTAATTAATGAATAAATAAATGAAATAATTTATGTTGAGAGTGAGCAGGTGTTGTTTTGGTTCAAATAAAAGGAAAGTCATCAAGTCAGGTGTCCAAAATAGAAATGTTTACATGTTTACATTTTACTGACCAAACACTGTAACGTTGTTGCTGTCAGGATTTTCCCATAAGAAAAACATTGACAGCGCTATAAATGTGACTTACAAATTATTAAAAGCACAGCAACTTACTCTGAGGTATCAAGGGAACTGCATATTTCATGAAAATGCCCGAAATTTAGCAGCTTTTTGGCTGAAATTGGAGTTTCCAAACTTCCTTGTAATATCACTGTTAAAATACTCTGCTTAGCCAAAATAAAAAGTCACCACCTGGATTTAACTATGCAAATAGGAACAAGCCTTCCAATTGGATAAATACTGCATGGGTGATTATTTTTCAGCTGGCAACAAGTTATTTAAACTCAGCTTATGCAGCTTATGCTTATGAGTAACTTCTGGCAAAAGACACAACCTGTGGTGATAGAAAAGATGTTAGTCTGTTTAAGAAGGGTCAAATCATTGGCACCAGGCGGAGAAAACATCTTGGGAGGTTGATGCAGAAACTACAAAAATTGTGTTAAGAACTCTACAATGCATGATTAAAAACTAGAAGGATGATGGGAGAAAGGGGGAAAGTGGTTGGAAAAACAATCCTGCAGCCTTGTTGAGCTCGGTACAGCTCAGATGGCCAGCATGACTGGGCTCTTAGTAGCAAATGAGCCTGATTTCAAGCATAGACTGTACAATCAGTAGACGTTATGACATTCGGCTCTGAGTGAAGCTTCCAGCAGATTCCCTGACCCCTGGTGTCTGGCTGCAGTATATTTCATAAACTCCGCCTCCCCATGCATTCAAGATATGAGTCTGGAAAACTTAGAAAAATTACTACACCTGGCAGAAATGTTTCTCTCATCCTTACGCTAAAGTGGTATGATAATGTAATTTGGCTGCATTGTGTTCAAGTCTTTTTTCTTTCTTTTTTTTTACAGAGGAGTTGGTTTTTTATTGATAACTGGATGTTGAAAACAGATTTATAAGTTTGTTTTACGATGATTGACAGCTGCCATTAATGAGTAGTTTTTAAAAGGTACCCTGGCTACCAGAACGTCACTTTCCTAAATGATCAGTGTTTTTACCAGCTACATAAGAACGATAATAAAATCTCTCAAAATATCTTAGTTTGTATAAGATTTGAAAAATATTTTCACCTGTAGGCCGCCATTGTTGTTTACGCCGCAATAACGTCTGGGTAGTGACGTTATATGGTTGCACCGGGCTCGATCTCATACAGGATCATATAAGTGGACTTGAGTGGTTTCCTGAGGAAGTTTTGTGGGTTTGTGTTGGAAAAGCACAGCATTTGGCTTTAGTCTCCGTTTATAATGACCCACACCTGTCAGCTCTTTCATCAGCATGGGCCGGCTAAATGCAGCAAATGCTTCTGGGGAGAAGTGGCCAGAACATAGCCGCGGGTCCATCGGAGGTTGTTTACGCCCACAAGCGATTTCCCACAACTTCCTTCTTTTCTTGTCTTTTGGGAAGCTGTGCAGACTAACATCAGTCTCCTTGTTTCCTTTGGACTGAAAAGTTCACCCAAAAGCAGCCACATGTGGCATTATTATGTTTTTTTCCCTCCTCAAACCTAGTGACTTACGGCGACTAGTAGTGAGTAAACGGCCAAATCCAGATGCTTGGCACCAAGCAACCAATCTACGTCATCAACCCAGAATGCATTGCGGCAGTAAAACCATGGCTGCGTTTGAAGGATAGAAACTGTGTTTTAAACTGTATTTTTTTAAAAGAAAAACCAATTTGTTATGTCTTTTAACAACAAATTCTAGTTTGAGACAAACATTTAAGCGTATTCATGCCTATTAGTACTTACAGTCGGGGTTCCCTTCAACAGGTATACAAAAAAAATTGGGAAAGAGAGCCAAAAACAGACTAAATCTTCAAAATCTGAAGGAATAAATATCTGTATTTATTTCTTTACTTGACTCCACATGAAATTCTCTACTGCGCAGACTCTGACGGCACAATGGCTGCTCCAGTAACAGGGGTTTTTTGGCTTCATCATCCATCCCTTTATTAGAACAATCCATGTCACAAAGAGGGGGAAGTCATCTCAAACTGTTTTGCTGAACATGACAACAAGTTCCCTGTTCTCCAACTACCTCCACAGTCGCCAGATCTTAGTTTTATGGAGTATCTTTGGGATGTGGAGGAATGGGAGATTCTCACCATGGATGTTCAGCCCACAAATGTATTTTATTTATTTATTTTAATAGAGAATAGCTGTGTTAAGAAAGCCTAGTAGTGAACAAGAGAGACATGAGCTGGAGATGGAACAGGTTTGATCATGTGTGATGCTGGAGCAAAACCTCTGAGGAAGGTACCCCAGCACCTTGTTGAATCTATGACACAGAGAATTAAAGAAGCTCAGAAGGGAAAAAGGGGTCCAATCCAGAAGATAGACTTAATCAAGTAGCCGCTGTACGTGTTGACAGCAAGAAAAGATCTGAAACGAGTAGGCTCTCCAACGACAAAGGAAAGCAATTTTTCAGAATACAGCATAAACTAACATAGAGGAAAGTGGTTTGTTGGGTTTACTGAGTTATCTCAGTTATATGGTAGAGCTGACCTCATCTGCAGAGGTTGATAACCTCACGTGTCCAACTGTGTCCTCAACAGAGCAAGAGGACCAGCTGACCTCTGTAGGTGATGCACTATATTCTGACTGTACTTGATACTACCTTTCTTCAAAACACCTGAACTATTCCTTTATGTAGGTAACAGTGCAATCATCATTTTTTTTAGTAAATGATTAAAAGTAATCATTTCCAGCTCAAGCATATGGCAGAATGTCCCAGGCTGCAATTAGTCCTTCCTCATTAAGCCCCTCTTCCCTGCAGAACAAGGTTAAAGCAACTCCTTTGAAAAGCCTAATTAAACATTAAACTCTGGGAAGCACTGACCAATCACAGCTCAGCAGGGAGGATTTAGGCAAAGTCTTTGAAACTGAAAATATGAACCCTCCGATGCATGAATTATGAAAGTTAGCGTCAAGATCACTATCTTTCATCCATTTTAACACTGAATAATTTATAGTTTATAAGCTTTTTCACCCTCAGATGTTTGTCTATGACATTTTTTGAAATATATATACGTTTGGGGACAAAAAACTAAAACTATTTTTTCAGGCCCAAGGAAGAATAAAAAACATAGGTGTCCACTGTAGTGACCACTGTTTCACACAGGGTAAATAAATGTCCTCTGTTTGGAGCCCAAAGAGAAATTCTTTATGGTCTGCAGAATAAATAACTGTTGTCACACAGAGACACCTTGTTTCACAGAGACACACATTCTTTTATCTTGTTTTGTTAGAGTAGAGGTGAGCTGGACTACCATCACTGTCACACTCCTGTTTTTTTTGTTTTTTTCATTGTTGATAATGATAAACAAGCAAGGAAACAGTCAAAGGTGAAGACTCTTGATCCCAGCCTCACTGAGGAGTTTTTTCAGCTCCTTGTTAGCAGGTGAAATATGGTAAACATGGTCTCTAGGAGGCAGCGGGGGGAACGTGCGGTGATGTATCTGCTAAAGCATGACGGGGTTTGATACGTTGTGCGGGGTGATACTCTCCCGTCAGCTCGGCCAGAGGAAACACTGTGATGGCAACGACGTCCTGTGGTCAGAGAAAAATGGGAAGCAGTGTGCGGCCTCTTTCTTTAGTTGCTTGCAGCACCTGTTTTTTTTTTTTTTGTTGTTAGAAATAATGCAGCTTCAAGGAAATGCCAAAGAGCTAATGACATGATGATGATTAATGCTGCTTCATCTTGCGGCGTCTGTTCAGATGATTTAAGACTCTTCTACTGAGGTGTTGCGTTCATTTAGGTACCGCTGTGATTTGTGTTGTGACAAAATGAGCTGTCAGCAGAAACTTTGATTAGTGCTAATTAGCTCGTTCAGCCATCACTTTATAGTCCTCTAAAGATAGCGCCTGTTGATGGCGGGAACCACCCTGTTATGTGGTGGTGCATTTTAGTTTGTGAGAAGAAATGCTCCTAACAAAAGGTTTTGGGGAATCTAGGTTAGCTTTGATTTCTAATTTGGACTGTCAGAGTTTTAACTCTGATAAATCTCCTGTTTGGTTTAGAATACAGAACAGAAGGAAATCTTATAAATTCTTATTAGATTATTATAAAGTTGAACTA
>RPOG01000613.1:17478-282249 GCA_008086565.1 Thalassoma bifasciatum
AAACATTAGACTCTGGAGCAATAGAAGAAGATCATGTGGTCTGATGAGTCCAGATTTATCCTGTTACAGAGTGACAGGTTGCATCAGGCCGAGATAGGAGCAAGTTAGGTGATGCACCCTTCATGCCTGAGGTTCCTGATCAGTGACATAATGGGAGTGAATGAGTGCAAAAAGCAGGTTTGATCTGACAGTTGTCAAAAGGTGCAATCTGCTTAGATACCCCCTTGGTCAGTAGCAGCAAAAGCCAGGGAACATTTTTAACTGTGTCTTCTTTTTTTAAGTTATATGGGCAACATGAACTTCCACTTGACCCTGATCAAAAGTTTACATACTCCAGTTGTTAATGTCTTGTCTTGCCCTAATTAGCATCATTGACAGCTTGTAAACTTCTGTGGTAGTTGTTGATGAAGGTCTTGGTTGTCTTGGATAGAAAACCGCCCATGTTTCTTGGCAGAACCCTCCAGTTCCTGTAAACTATTGGACTGCCTTGCTTGAACTGCAGCTCTAGGATTTCCTCAGAGTGACTCACTGATATTACGGTCAGGAGACTGAGATGGCCACTCAGGAACCTTCACTTTATTCTGCTGAAGCCAATGACAGGTCAACTTGGCCTTGTGTTTTGGATAAGTGTCATTTTGGGACAACCAAGTCATACCATTGCTCAGCCTCT
The DNA here is from genome assembly GCA_008086565.1 of Thalassoma bifasciatum. NCBI lineage: Eukaryota > Metazoa > Chordata > Actinopteri > Labriformes > Labridae > Thalassoma > Thalassoma bifasciatum. The sequence continues at coordinate 18,149 of RPOG01000613.1, forward strand.
GGGCTGATGAGTATCAATTTTCCACCATTTTTTTCAAATGTCATGCTGTTTAAATCCTTCCATCAATCTTGAACAATTTTCCTCATCCTTTGTCGCTCACACATCCCCAAAACATCAGTAATTCACCTCAGTGTTTTACAGCAGGAATAGTGGACCTTTCATCGTAGGCCTTGTTGACTCCTTTCCACCTGTTATGTTCAAGGTTGTAGCCAAAAAGTTAAACTTTGGTCTCATCTCTTTTGATGACTTTGTTCCAGAGATGTGAGGCTTGCTTCTGTGTTTTTTTGTCATATTTTGAGAGGGACACATTGTGGCAGTTGCACAGAAATGACTTTCTTCTGGCGACTTGACCATACATCCCATTTTCCCTCAACTTCTTCCATGTGTAGATTTTGAAATTTATTTTCAGAGAGCCTGTATTTCAACTAAACTTTTTTGTGGGTACTTCTTTGCATCCCCCACATTTTGGCAGTTGTGGCTGAAACTTTTGTTGGTCTGCCTGACCTTCGCTTGGTTTCAACAGAACTCCTCATTTTCCACTTTTTAAATGAGGTCTGGACACGGCTTAGTGGCATCCGCATTTCCTTGAATGCTGAGTCAACATTTCAACATAAGAAGAGCATTCATGCAATCTCTGTACTGGAAGTTTCTGTTCCTTACATCGTAACACAAAGGCCACTGTTTGTAGGACCAGCACAAACATTTGGTGATTCCTCATTGGATAACCTTTAGGTTTTCGTCACACTTCACTGAACAAACATTGTTCAGCCTGAGCTATATATAGTGGAAGTTCATCTCTCAGAAAGCCAGAAGTCTCCTGAACAACCAGAAAGTTCAGTGGACCAAGTGCTTCTGCAAACCATAGGTAAGCAAGGCACCTCTGAATTTTAACTTCAACTGAACTTACGCTGTTCTAATTTACTCTTTATTTCACAGAGAAAATGAGGGTTCAGGTTGTGCTGCTGTTGCTGCTTTTGTGGCTGTGGCCAGTGCTCTTCCACTGGAACATGAAGTAGAATTGGAGATGGGTAAGTGAAAAAAGAAATTGAAAGCCTGTTAAGATATAATAATATATCATTTTTAACTAAAAAAAAAACACAAAATAAAGTTGTCAGTTGAAACTTGACCAAGTAATCATGGATGGGAAAAGTTCCATTATGCTGTTGTTTTGTATCCAACAGACTCTGAAGGTGAAATGCCAATGATGGATTCTCCAGACGATTGGTCACGAATGCATTCTGGTGAATACGACAGGCGAAGAAGGCACTCTGACGAGGATGATAGCTCAAGGATGGATTCAGATGAATATAACAGGAGAAGGTGGCATTCTGACAGATATGGCAGGNTTTGCCTCAGTTTCAAATTCAGCTGTTTTTGTGTCTTTCTATAATGAAATCTTTTAAGTTTGGTCTTCTTGTTTAAAAAAGATCATGAATGAATGAGATTAGTGATCATTTCAAAGTTTAGCAAAATCAAATTAAAGAAAAACAGCAGTTCTACTCAGGACCATGCTTGATAGTGAAAGTGAAAGATTTCCACAAGCACAGTGCCAAGGGAACTTGAGTGATTGGGATTGAACAGCTGTGTAACCTTAAGAAGACCACTTATCAGTAAGGCTAAATGGGAATAAAAGGCTCCAGTTAGCCAAGGAATATAAACATTTGACTCTGGAGCAATAGAAGAAGGTCATGTGGTCTGATGAGTCCAGATTTACCCTGTTACAGAGTGATGGGCGCATCAGGTCAAGAAGAGGAGCAGGTGAAGTTATGCACCCAGCATGCCTAGTGCCTACTGTTCAAGCCTGTGCAGTACTATGATGTGGGGTTGCTGGAGATGCTCAGGTCTAGGTTCAGCAACATCACGTGCCCAAAGAATGAGGTCAGCTGACTACCTGAATAAACTGAATTTCCGGGGGGAGGGTGCCAGTCTAAGTCTTTTGGACTAGCCAGTGAGTAGACTGTCCATGAGTCGAAAGAACTTGAGCTCCTCCTGAGCTTGCCATCGAAAACCTTGCCTGTGTAAAAAAAAACAGGTCCGATTACTATTTAAGTGCGCACACACAGTACATTCTAAATACTACACTTAAATTACACACGCCACGTGAAATTATCAGCAGTGTCTCTAAATTTCAGTAATTACTGTGCTGTACAAAACAATCAACCCGTAATTCATATATAAATGTGAATAAACAAGACAATACTTGTTACATTAAATTATTCATCACAAGAATCTCAGTGTCGCATCCATGATCAAAGTACATGTAAATGATCACATCTAAGTACATTGCATGCAAACACCAGTAAGATGAAGCTTGGCCTCAAAGAGCTTCAGTTCATTCAAAGTTTAGTAATACAAACAGAGTCATACCATCACATCACAGTCATACCATTTTATGCAGCTGAACATATTCAAAGAAGCAGGTATGAGACACCAACCACACCAAACAATCAACGGGTAGTAGGTAGCAGTTGGGCTAGGCTGACATTGTCAACTCACCGATTCAGAGATTTAAGCTATCAAAGGCTCAATTTTGGACAATCAACAGCTCTCGTGTTTCGACTTTAAGAATGTGTGACGTTAAGTTTGAGGTACATTTAACACTGTACCTGCAGCAAACATTTCCACATGTGCTCCTCTGACTACGGCACCTGGTGGGGGGCAGCAGCCAGGTTGCTGCAATAGGTTAAGCTCTACAACGTGACCGTGAACGGCATGTGTAACAATGTAATGACGTAATGATGTGCTAACATCGATAGGGAAAAGTAGAATAAATACCAGGGTTTGTCATCCGGGTCACATGTACCTTTCATCATAGGCTTTGTTGACTCCTCTCCAAAAGTAATGTTTATGGTTGTGGCCAAAAAGTTCAATTTTGGTCTCATCACTCTAGATGACTTTGTCCCAGAAGTTTTGAGGTTTAAATCTGTACTGTTTAAAGTTATTGCAAGGAGGACACTTTTTGACATTTCCATTGAAAAGGCTTTCTTCTGGCGACTTCACTCAACAGCCCATTTTTCTGAAAGTGCCTCCTTATTGTGCATACAGAATTTTTTTTTTCAGAGAGCCCTGTATTTCAGCTGCAATTATTTATTGGTTTTGCTATGCATCCCTCACATATGCCGTGGTGGTTGTGGCTGAAATTTTAGTTGGTCTGCCTGACTTTTGTTCAGTTTCAACAAAATCCCTCATTTTTCACTTCTTAAAAGGAGTTTAAACACTGCTGAGTGGCATCCTCATTTTCTTGAATACTGAGTCAACATTTCAACATAAGAAGAGCATTCATGCAATCTCTGTACTGGAAGTTTCTGTTCCTTACATCGTAACACAAAGGCCACTGTTTGTAGGACCAGCACAAACATTTGGTGACTCCTCATTGGATACCTTTAAGGTTTTCGTCATATTCTTCACTGAACAAACATGTTCCGTCTGAGCTATATATACTGGGAGTTCATCTCTCATAAAGCCAGAAGTCTCCTGAACAACCCCGAAAGTTCAGTAGACCCAGTGCTTCTGCAAACCGTAGGTAAGCAAAGCACCTTTGAGTTTTGACCTGGACTGAACATATTCCTCTGAGAACCTACCGTTGTTTCATTTTACTCTTTATTTCTTTCAGAAAATGAGGGTTCAGACTGTGCTGCTGTTTGCCGCTTTTGTGGCTGTAACCAGTGCTCTTCCACTGGAACATGATTCTGAACCAAGTTTCACCGATGTCGATTTGGAGATGAGTAAGTAAATGAAGAATTTTTAAGTTTGAGAGCTTATCATTCTGTGTTTACATGTCAGTGTGCTTTTTTTAATACAGAACAAAAAAAATAGGTTGTGGGTGAAACTTGACCAAGTATTCATATATGAAAAAGTTCCATTGTGCTGCCGTTTGTATCCAACAGGCTCTGAAGGTGAAATGCCAATGATGGATTCTCCAGAAGATTGGTCAAGAATGAATTCTGGCGAAGATGATCGCTCAAGGATGCATTCTGATGAATTTGACAGTCTACGGATGCATCCTGATGAAGATGATAGCTCAAGGATGCATTCTGATGAATTTGACAGTCTAAGGATGCATCCTGATGATGATGATCGCTCAAGAATGGATTCTGATGAATACTACAAGCAAAGGAGGAACTCTGATGAGGATGATAGCTCTAGGATGGATTCAGATGAATATAACAGGAGAAGGTGGCATTCTGACAGATATGGCAGGCGAAGGTGGAATTCAGATGAAGATGATAGCTCAAGGATGGATTCTGATGAATATGAAAGCTCAAGAATGGATTCTGGCCGGTATGGCAGGCGAAGGTGGCATTCCGACAGATCTGGCAGGGGATGGTGGTATTCTGATAAGTATGGCAGGCAAAGGTGGCACTCTGATGAAGATGATAGCTCAAGGATGAATTCTGACGAGTACAACAGGCGAGGGATGCCTTCTTACCATGATGCATGGCGAAGAAGGATGCATTCTAACAATGATGGATGGCGAAGAAGGATGCCCTCTTATGAAGACAGGTCAAGGATGTCTTCTCTTCAATATGAAAGGAGAATGATTGATTCTGCCATCGCAAACAACTTGCAGGAGGCACTTGAGAAACTTGCTGAGAATGTTCTTGAAAAGATGAAGTCAGAAAACCATTAAGATCTCATGGATAATGAATTAAACGTGCAGGACCAACCAAAAAGGGCTCATTTTCTCTTTCAGCCCTCAGATGTACTCTCATGATCAGTTTCATTTGGCAGGCCCAGTGTGATGTACAACATGCCCACTGCACAGAGCTGTTGTGGTGATGGGATGTAATTGTCTTTGACATAATGCAATAAAAACATTTGCTTCAGCTTCAAAATCAGCTGTTTTTGTGCATTTCTAACACTCATCACTCATACCTTTAGCACAAGCCTGTGGGGGTCAGTGCTATGATCTGGGGTTACAGGCAACTCTACCCAGCTTCATTCAGAGTCACTCATTGCAGCTCCACTGAAGTGTTTCAGGACCTGGCTGCGGTGGAGCGGTTCATCCAGTCACTGGAAAATCAAACCTGCCTATGGTGTGTGGTCAGAATCAAGTATAACTTTGCTACTTTATTTTTCACTACATAGCAAGCTAATTGGTTCTTTCATTAAGTCATGAGTAAATCATTTTTGTGGGATTGAGGGAGTTTCATGCTTTATCACAGAGTTGACTTTAAAACTGTGTCCCTGGAATAAAAATGGGGTTCATACACCTGTAAAGCATAAGAAGGTCTTAACTTCTCCCACCACTTAAATGACAGTTAGCATTTAAAACTACAATAGGGAGGATTTGGTCATGACCCTGATCAAAAGTTTACATACCCTGGTGATTTTTGCCTGATAACATGCAGGCAAGTTGACATTAAGTCTGAATGGCTACTAAAGGTAACCACCCTCACCTATGATCTATTTGCTTGTAATCAGTGTGTGTGATTGGGTGTTTTAAAGGTCAGTGAGTGTCTGAGCTCCTGACAAACCCTTGCATCTTTTTTCTGTTGAAACCAAACCACGGTCAGGTAGACCGACAAACATTTCAGCCACTAAAGGGAGTAAAAGTGTTTGGAATGTGAAGAAAAACCCACACATAACTTCAGCTGAAATATGGGGGCTCTCTGAAAAAATTTTTCAAAATGCACAATAAGGAGGCACTTGAAGAAAAATGGGCTGCACGGTCCAGTCGCCCGAGGAAAGCTATTTCAACGCAAATGCCATGAATTATCCCACGTACCATAAGCCAAATAGCACAGAGACAAGCCTCAAATCTTCTGGGACAAAGTCATTTAAGTTGATGAGATTAAATCTAATTTTTGGCCACAACCATAAACATTACATTGGGAGAGGAGTCAGCAAGGCCTTGTTGAAAGGTCCTTTAATAAAACACTGAGGTGGATTATTGATGTTTTGGGGATGTGTGAGCTACAAAGGCTCAGAAAAAAATTGGTCAAAACTGATGGTGAAATGTATGCAGCATGTTAACAGAAAATAGTCAGGTATAGCGCCTGGGCTTTTTGTAGAAAATGTTTTTTACTGCACAATGTATGACTGCTATAGCTGTGGAAAACACAAGCCCAATTCTGCTGAACATACTGCATTGCATAGATTTTTAATCTGTCCAAATTAGAAGGCTATAAAAAGTGCCAAAAAGGTAGGGCAGTATGCTAGTAAGAAGAGTGTTAAATAATAACTTAACAGGGACAGAGCTTTCTTGACAAGAGTGTGTAATGTCAATAAGATTTGTTCCAGTCAAAGTGAAGATAAACAGTCACCTGTGGATTATGTTAACCTGTGCTCGCATGATGACACATAAAGAAGCAAGAACAAATAGTCAAACGTCTCCCATAGCTCATAAAATCCAAACTCAATGTCAAGAGTCTGCAGAGACATACCTGAAACATCTCAATCCTTCATCACAGTTTTAGAAACTAAAAAATATGTACACACAGATTAACAAGAGAAAACTGAAGAGTATTCAGCGGCTGAATATATGTAAGGTTTATTTTTCATCTGCTCCTCCTTCATGTATCAATATAAATAAACTGATACACAATAAAGGAAAAGGCCTCACAAGCTGGTGAGCAGCTTTATTTATTCACAGCTCCTTTCACATCAGCTGTTGATCTGGTTTGTTTTATCAGGACCTGATTGTTTGTCTTGTGATGACCATGTGGCAACACTGAGGTCTGATAGACTATGTATTATTTTCTGCTCTTTTTCTGTCTAAAAGAGGTACAAAGTGGGGGAAATGTGTTCATACATACGTAGATATAGTATAGCCAAGGTAAATACTGTTGAAAATATTGGTTTCCAGTTCCAGTTGAGAAATAGTTAAACTGAAAGAAATCAATTAACAGAAAAGCTATCTTAAGAAACTAACAGGAATGAATCAGAAGGTCAAAGACCCAGCTCTTTGTAAAAAATTAGCACTGACTGTTGAATATTTTTGAATGATATTGTTGACACTGAATTATTAGCTGTGGTTAGCTTTGGCAACATTATATAAAAAAATCCCTCTGAGTCCCTTAACATCATCAGCAAATGTTGCAAATTGCATACTAAAAATATAGCATCTGGGTATCAAAAGTCCTGTGGAATCAAGAATAATTAAACCAGGGAAATTTTAAGCAAAGATGTAATTGAAGGGACTGTGAGGGAAATCTGTATAACTGGGAAGCTAGGAATTAGCTGTAAGTGTAATTAACAAGAGCGTTTATGTCAACTTGAACTTTCCGTGCGTTACATCTTAATACAAAGGCCACTGTTTGTCAGACCAGCACAAACATTTGGTGATTCCTCATTGGATGACATTTAGGTTTTCTCACACTTTATCACTGAACAAACATCTTCAGCCTGAGCTATATATAGTGGAAGGTCATCTCTCAAAAAACCAGAAGTCTCCTGAACAACCTGAAAGTTCATTGGACCCAGCGCATCTGCAAACCGTAGGTAAGCAAAACGCCTTAATTTTACTCCTCACTGCCACTGAACATAAACTTTCTGAAAACTGACTGTTGTTTCATTTTACACTTTATTTCTTTCAGAAAATGAGAGTCCAGATTGTGCTGCTGTTCGCTGCTTTTGTGGCTGTAGCCAGTGCTCTTCCAGTTACATTTCCACTACCTTCCACCACTCAAAGTTATGGGATGAGTAAGTAAATAAAGAATTTTAAAGTTTTAGAACTTATCATTCTGTGTATACATATCAGGGTATGATTTTTTTTTAAACTAAAAGTACAAAAAAAGTTTTGTCCAAACTTGACAATGTATTAATGTATCAATACGTTCCATTGTGCTGCTATTTTAGGTCCAACAGTCACTGAAGAAACACATCCAACTGATGTATCACATTCAACTGATGTATCACATTCAACTGATGTATCACATTCAACTGATGTATCACATTCAGATTCTCAGACCTCTAATGAAGTTTCACAAGAAGAGCATCATCTAAAGGTTGTGGTTGCAGTAGCTGAGATGTCAGTGGTGTACCCTGATGAAGAAGAGAGGCAGAGGATGCATTCTGTAGAATACGACAGGCGAAGGATGCATTATGGCAGAGCTAGAAGGGGAAGGATGCATCCTGTTGAATTTGGAAGAAGAAGCATGCATTCTGATGAATCTGAAAGGGGACAGATGCATTCTGATGAAGTTGAGAGGCAAGAGATGCAGTTTGGCGAAGACAGTAGTTCAATGATGCAAGCTGATGAGCCTAACAGCTTCATGGAGCAGGAACTCGAGGAACTTGCAGAGGATTATGCTGAACAGATGCTTTTGGCAGAATTAGAGGAAGAATGATTCTCATGATGGATGAATTATATGTGCAGGACCAATCAGATGAGGATATGTCTATGGACAAAATGATCCCCCAAATTTCAAACAGAAAAAGCAGTTCAGATGTATGATCATTTAAAACCTCTTGAATCTGATGTGGTAGCTGATGTTGTTTTTTTTTTCTCTTCCTTCAATTTCTGCTCTGCCTCTGAAGCTCTCATATGTACATCAAACTGGGCCTTGCCAAAAGAAACTGATCATGACTGTACAACATGTCCACCGCACTTAGCTCGTATGGTGATGGAATGTAAATGTCTTTGACATTATGCAATAAAAACTTTTCCTCATCTTTAAATTCAGCTGTTTTTGTGTCTTTCTACAATGAAATATTTGAAGTTGGGTTTCCTTCAATGAAAAAGATCATGTATTATTGTTATCTGCGATCACTCAAAAGTTTGAGAAATCAAATTGAAGAAAACCAAAAGTTTCACCCAGGACTAAGCTTGATCATGACATTAAAGGTTTCTCCATAAGCACAATGCAACGGGAACTTGAGGAATTGGAATTGGACTGCTCTGTAACCTTAAGGAAAATCACTTATCTGTGAGGCTAACTGGGGAAAGGGCTTCAGTAAGCTAGGAAATACAAACATTTGACTCTGGAGCAATCGAAGAAGATCATGTGGTCTGATGAGTCCAGATTTACCCTGTTACAGAGTGACAGATTGCATCAGGCCAGGAAGAGAGGCAGGTGAAGTTATGGACTCTTCATGCCTTGTGCCCAATGTACGTGGCTGCAGGTGTACTTTCATCTGGGGTGGCTACAAATGCTCAGGTCTGGGTTCAGTAGCATTGTTTACCCAAAGAATGAGGTCAGCTGACTCCCTTAATATACTAAATGAGCAGGTCAGTCTTCAAGTGCCTGTGTTTTTGAGTGTTTGACTGATTACTGTAAACATTTGTGTGGTCTATGGTGATGCAACATCAAGGAACAGTGGAACTCATTCACTCCAGACTCACAGCTGAGGTACAATGGGACTTTTTTGTTGAGGCAAAGCTCTTGAGATGCTGACCCTTTGCCAAAACCATGAGAGACATGAGAAAAAGGATGGCACCAGAAGGATCTGTAGTCTCTGACGATCTTTCAATGCTAATTGTATATCCGTGACATAAAAAATGTGACCAGGAGAGCAAGTCAAAAAGAAGTTAAGAATGGTACTCAGCAGAGGTTCCTGATCAGTGATGTCATGGGAGTTAATAAGTGCAAAAGAGTGTATTGTCTGACAGTTGTCAAAAGGTGCAATCTGCTTAGATACCCCTTGGTCAGTAGCAGCAAAAGCCAGGGAACATTTTTAACTGTGTCTTCTCTTTTTAAGTTATATGGGCAACATGAACTTCCACTTGACCCTGATCAAAAGTTTACATACTCCAGTTGTTAATGTCTTGTCTTGCCCTAATTAGCATCATTGACAGCTTGTAAACTTCTGTGGTAGTTGTTGATGAAGGTCTTGGTTGTCTTGGATAGAAAACCGCCCATGTTTCTTGGCAGAACCCTCCAGTTCCTGTAAACTATTGGACTGCCTTGCTTGAACTGCANGAGATGGCCACTCAGGAACCTTCACTTTATTCTGCTGAAGCCAATGACAGGTCAACTTGGCCTTGTGTTTTGGATAAGTGTCATTTTGGGACAACCAAGTCATACCATTGCTCAGCCTCTGGGCTGATGAGTATCAATTTTCCACCATTTTTTAAAAATATCTTGCTGTTTAAATCCTTCCATCAGTCTTGAATAATTTTCCTCATCCTTTGTCGCTGACACATCCCCAAAACATCAGTAATTCACCTCAGTGTTTCACAGCAGGAATGGTGGACCTTCCATCGTAGGCCTTGTTGACTTCTCTCCACCTGTTCCATTCAGGGCTGTAGCCAAAAAGTTAAACTTTGGTCTCATCACTTTTGATGACTTTGTTCTACAGATGTGAGGCTTGTCTCTATGTTTTTTTGTCATATTTTGAGAGGGATACATTGTGGCAGTTGCACAGAAATGGCTTTATTCTGGCGACTTGACCATACATCCCATTTTTCCTCAACTTCTTCCTTATTGTGGGTATTGAAATATATTTTCTGAGAGCCTGTATTTCAACTAAACTTTTTCATGGGTACTTCTTTGCATCCCCCACATTTTCCCTGGCAGTTGTGGCTGAAACTTTTGTTGGTCTGCCTGACCTTGGCTTGGTTTCAACAGAACTCCTCATTTTCCACTTTTTAAATGAGGTCTGGACACGGCTTAGTGGCATCCGCATTTCCTTGAATGCTGAGTCAACATTTCAACATAAGAAGAGCATTCATGCAATCTCTGTACTGGAAGTTTCTGTTCCTAACATTGTAACACAAAGGCCACTGTTTGTAGGACCAGCACAAACATTTGGTGATTCCTCATTGGATAACCTTTACGTTTTCGTCACACTTCACTTAACAAACATTGTTCAGCCTGAGCTATATATAGTGGAAGATCATCTCTCAGAAAACCAGAAGTCTCCTGAACAACCGGAAAGTTCATTGGACCCAGCGCATCTGCAAACCGTAGGTAAGCAAAACACCTTAATTTTACTCCTCACTGCCACTGAACATAAACTTTCTGAAAACTGACTGTTGTTTCATTTTACGCTTTATTTCTTTCAGAAAATGAGAGTCCAGATTGTGCTGCTGTTCGCTGCTTTTGTGGCTGTAGCCAGTGCTCTTCCAGTTACATTTCCGCTACCTTCCACCACTCAAAGTTATGGGATGAGTAAGTAAATAAAGAATTTTAAAGTTTTAGAACTTATCATTCTGTGTATACATATCAGGGTATGTTTTTTTTTTTATCTAAAAGTACAAAAAAAAGTTTTGTCCAAACTTGACAATGTATTAATGTATCAATACGTTCCATTGTGCTGCTATTTTAGGTCCAACAGTCACTGAAGAAACACATTCAACTGATGTATCACATTCAACTGATGTATCACATTCAACTGATGTATCACATTCAACTGATGTATCACATTCAGATTCTCAGACCTCTAATGAAGTTTCACGAGAAGAGCATCATCTAAAGGTTGTGGTTGCAGTAGCTGAGATGTCAGTGGTGTACCCTGATGAAGAAGAGAGGCAGAGGATGCATTCTGTAGAATACGACAGGCGAAGGATGCATTATGGCAGAGCTAGAAGGGGAAGGATGCATCCTGTTGAATTTGGAAGAAGAAGCATGCATTCTGATGAATCTGAAAGGGGACAGATGCATTCTGATGAAGTTGAGAGGCAAGAGATGCAGTTTGGCGAAGACAGTAGTTCAATGATGCAAGCTGATGAGCCTAACAGCTTCATGGAGCAGGAACTCGAGGAACTTGCAGAGGATTATGCTGAACAGATGCTTTTGGCAGAATTAGAGGAAGAATGATTCTCATGATGGATGAATTATATGTNGAAGAGCATCATCTAAAGGTTGTGGTTGCAGTAGCTGAGATGTCAGTGGTGTACCCTGATGAAGAAGAGAGGCAGAGGATGCATTCTGTAGAATACGACAGGCGAAGGATGCATTATGGCAGAGCTAGAAGGGGAAGGATGCATCCTGTTGAATTTGGAAGAAGAAGCATGCATTCTGATGAATCTGAAAGGGGACAGATGCATTCTGATGAAGTTGAGAGGCAAGAGATGCAGTTTGGCGAAGACAGTAGTTCAATGATGCAAGCTGATGAGCCTAACAGCTTCATGGAGCAGGAACTCGAGGAACTTGCAGAGGATTATGCTGAACAGATGCTTTTGGCAGAATTAGAGGAAAAATGATTCTCATGATGGATAAATTATATGTACAGGACCAATCAGATGAGGATATGTCTATGGACAAAATGATCCCCCAAATTTCAAACAGAAAAAGCAGTTCAGATGTATGATTATTAAAAACCTCTTGAGTTCGATGAGGTCACTAAATTTCCTTCTGACACCATGCTGGTATCTCTCAGGTTTGCACAAGTGATCCAATCAAACAGTTTTCAATTCAAAGATTTGTTAAAAAAAAAAAAAAAATGTTGAACTGGTGATTTTTCTCTCTTTGTTTAGTTTTTGCTCTGTCTCTGTAGCTCTCAGATGTATAATCATAATGAGTTTCATTTCCCAGAGCCCATTGCAATGTGCACTGCACAGAGTTGTTGCGGTGACGGGACATCAATGTCATGGACATAATGCAATAAAAATGATTGCCTTAGCTTCAAATTCAGCTGTTTTTGTGATTTTCTAACACTCATCTCCCATACATTCCCTGTTTTCAGTTATTAAATGTGTTAGCTACACTGCCTGACCCAGAAAAAGTTTTTTATAATAAGTTTTACCGTTCTTAATACAATTTTAGTAGTTTCACATTTATCTTCTAAGAGATTTTCTCTGCTTGATGCATGCTAATGATTTGACCCTTCTTAAACAGACAAGCATCTTTTCCATAAGCACAGGATGTTTCTTTTGCCATAGTTGTTTAAGAAATGAGAAGTTACTCATTGCATCAATGCATGCATCAGCTGAAAGATAATCACCCATGCAGGAATTACCCAATAGGAGGCTTGGCCCGAGTTGCTTAAATCTGGGTGACAACTATTTTTTGGCCAGGCAGTGTATAAACATAACCTGACACGCCAGATGAGCAGTTTTATATATCCATCATGGAATTATTTCACTTGTCCCTCTGGGTAAGGGGTGCTAGCCTGCATGACGTAGCAGATTTGTAACCTGACACCAGATAGAAAGTTCATATATCCACTACGGAGATATTTCACTAGTCCAATTTTGCTCTTCCCCTGACCGGTGAAGAGCAAAAACATCGTTTCCCGTCAGAAAGGCTTTCAAATGACGTTGTCGGTTCGTCTTTCTAAGAAGAAACCACACAACCGCATCCACAGACCGCTTCACACGCCGTCAAATATTCAGACGCTTCCCGCTGATGTCACGTCTGCTGCGCCCGCAGCTCCCGCCTCTCTTCTCTGATTGGGTCATCAACAACTCTGCCAGGTGAAATCAGTTGTGATGGATCTTAGCAAAATGGATCTGCAGGATTTCAGGAAATTAATCAGGTAGGTCCATTCACTCTGCAAAGTTAGTATAAACATGTTAAAATCAAATGATTTTAAGTTGTTATCAGACTTTTTCAAGATCACTTAGAAAGTCCTCACTGTCCCTTTAAGGCTAAAAGTTGGTTAACCTGGTGGAGTTAAAATAGCAGTTTGTTTAAAATGTAACCAGTTCTGACATTAAAAGGGAACGTGAGTTATTTAGAGAAGACTGTGGGCTGTAAGAACTGGTTGGGAATCACCGTTTTGAGTTTTCTTAAAAAAGAAAATCTACATCCATATGCAGTCTTTGGTGCATAACTGAATTATTCAGAAACACCTGGCTGAGTTTCCTTCTGCTATGTTTAAAAACTCCCACACTTCAACGCGCCAAGCAAACTTTTGTGCCAAGGTCAAATCAATGCCTGGGGAGGATTGAAGGATAAAAAGGGAGGAAAATATCGAGGATTACGGTTGCTTGCCCCCTGCTGGAAGATTTCAAACAACTGGAGCGATTCAGTCAGCTTTTGTGGGAGAGGATGAAAGAAAAGTTGAAAGGCCTCAGTGGAGAGCGTGAGCCGGTGGGTGAGTGGGAGACGGAGGGAGAAAGAAAGTGGAGGCTGCTCGACAACAAGGATTTTTCAGAGTGATTCAGCGAATGTTTGGCACTCCTGTGTACTCAGACAATTCTTACAATAAAACCACGAGTTACAGCTACCTTAGAGGCATCCTAAGGTTCAGTGTGTCAGGATCTTCTTCAGTGATTTGTTAATTTACTCTCTTTGCTCTGTGTTCACGGTATTTCATCCTGTCTGCTGTAACAACCACTGAGGGAGAGGAGCTTGTGAAGAGTGCTGCATCGCTGCGACACTGCTGGCTGCTTGCCTTTACTTAGAGCTCCCCTTGCTGGTGTACATTAGGATATTGCACGTTTTTTTATTACAATGCTGTAATCCTTGTTGGAGATGGCTGAAGAGGTGTGTCTGTGTAGGAGGGGATGAGGTCAGCTCACACAGCAGAATATAACAGCACTTCAGCGGCTGGCATCCCTCAGTCTTACAGAAAATGTGGAGGCTCTACAGACAAGTTGTGAAATATATAAATATTATCATCGTTTCAAATTATCTTAAAGCTACTGTAAGGATTATTTAGCCATGTATGAAACAGTTTGACATTTGTATTTGTCTCTATACGACCTACAAAAAACAAACCAGGTCAACAGAGTGCAAATTTGATGAATTGCAAACAGTTATTTTTGATGTCTGAAACTACTGACAGAGTAGTTAATGTTAGCAATTAATTAATTGTAGATAAATTTAACATTTTCCAATTGGTGTTTTCTCAACATTTCCTATGACAAAGATTTAAAGAAGCAATGAAGCAAGTTGAAATTTAATGTAAAAAAAATCTTCTTATTTTTACATTTCATTTGTTTTGGAAAAATAAACTAAAACAAATAAAACAATCAATTCAAGGGTATGCACTATCATAATGCCATACAAGTATGAGTAGGAATCAAGAACCAGTCCCTGTTAAGAATCAATAAGAAATGGATTGATCCATTTACAGAACTTGTTGCTTTGCTTAACGATTCCCTCATTGATTATTTGCATTACGCCAAACTTTATGTTGACTGTTCTGCCACAGCTATTTTAACTTTGTTTAACAGAGAAATGACGGTTTCCAAATAAAACGCTAATTCAGGAATTTCCCTTTTTTTTAGTTGAGAAAGTGTAAAGCTAAACACTCGAGGAAGTGTACATTACTCTCACAAAAAAATCATATTCAATTTATTCAACGTTATACATCCCCTGGTGTATCACAAAACAATATAGACAACAGCGCCAGCTCATGAACGCTAAAAACTCTAAATGTGAAAATACTTTCGGGCAAATGTTTTCCAAACAGGAGGATAAAAGACTACAGACTTCAGCACAACTACGGCAAGCTATAAGTTCCAAACTAGCCAAAGTATTGCAAGGTGGCCTACTTCAGTCAATAAAACATAATAAAACAATATATAGACATCATGTGACGTGGCATTTTTATTTATATATATCTAGAGATCTAGAACCCAGTGACCATGTGCAAAGATTTTAACTTACTTGTGTTAGTTATGCCTAGAGATAACCAGATTTATTGGCCAATCTTGATATAGAAAACATTAAAAGATCATTGTTTGTACACAGAAAATTCACAGGAAGAATTGAGGGAAATCTATAAAGAATCAGATCAATAAACAGAATCAACAAGGACTCCATGGTGTTAAATCAAAAAAGTGCATACTTGTTAAAAACACTTACCCCTGATTTAAAAAGTCAAGGGGGAAATCTATTCAGCTTTAATTGAAATGACTGTTTTTAGTCAGTAATCAGTCAGTAGGTTTATAGCAGTTAATGCTAAAAAGTACAGTGTTGGTGAGTGTACTTATAAAAAAGTTGTAATGAAACAAGTAAGGGAAAACAAAATATTGAGGAAACAGTTCTGGGATGACAATGATTAATAGTTTCAGTCTTTGTAGGAGTGGAAATATTTACACATTTGTTACACATAGTCATCACAGTGCTACACCTACAGCCGAGCTGTGAGACCTCACACTTTATTATGAATATCTGAATGAATGAATGGCTCCGAGTCTGTTTTAAGGTCACAGACAATCTACGATGTGAAAAAGAAACAGCAGCAGCAGTTTGTTTGTTGTTTTTATTGATTGGTACAACAATGAGACAACAAATAGAGCGTCCTGTGACATAATGTTCACAAAGTACACAATTCATAAACAAGCAACAATGAGACAACCCATATTTTTATTACATCTACGTCTTTAACTAGCCTCACCGTTCCAAGGCTCCCTTCACCTGCTCATATTGCAGTTCATCTGATACTTGCATACACATTTGTCAGACAGAAAACAAAGTCTGTAATTACATGTACCCGTGTACATATACATGATCTATACATACAATCTATATTAACAGTAGGTTAACAAAAAGTGCTGAAAATTCATGCTACAGTGCTGTGCTAAAATCGAGACCTAAAAGAACGCTTTTGTGGCCTAAACAGAAAAAAAAATGCAGATATTTTTCGTCTGATAAAACTTTTGTGAAGTAAAGTGAAATAGCTTTCTTAACCCATTTTACTGTATTTGAGCTGTTAAATAAATTCCACATGATGCTACAGTTTGATGTGTAAAATCATTGTAAACATTAATCTCACACAAGACATTCAACGCGTAATTCAACTATGCTTTCTACGGTATCTACATTTTATCATTAGATACTAAAAAACGTACAAAAAATAGTTCAAGCTCCAGAAGAGACATATGAGTAATGGTTTCGACAGACTGACGTGAGTTCAAACATCAGTGATATAAAAGTCGTACTCAGTAAGGCAAAGAAAAGACATGCCTCATGACGCATGGATTCAAATCAAAGTTTCACTCGACACTGACATGAGAGAAAATAAAATAAAGTGCCCGTTGTGTGGATAAGTTGGATGAGCAGAGGTTTAGAGCAGAGTTGTTTTCAGTGTGTGACAGCAGGTGGAAGTGTCCTCAAAGTTCAGCGCAGTGAGTTGGTGGGCATGCAGTCGCAAAGAGCCCTCCTCTCCGCCCTCAGCACCAGCGTCTCCGTCTGGAAAGGAAAAAAATGTGAATGTTAGTATTGAGTTAACATCCAAGATTTGGCTTTGGCTTCTTGCAGTTTTACTTTCAGTAGATCACTTGTCATTATCCAACACTAAGAACACTGGAATGAAAAACTTCTGTGCTTAAGGTTCTTTGCTGGAATTGTCACATCAGGCATAGTACAAGCTGTTATTTCCTCTTTACAAAAAAAAAAATCCTAGCTATTTTTTCTATTCAAAACAGTTCTTTTAAGAATCGAATGCATCATTACTACAATTATTCAGAGCTTCTTTAACTCCGCTATCCTGACTCAGAACATTTTCAAAACAGAATTTTTTCAAAAAATGTTAAAAAATATAGAAGTTTAAATGAAATTTTTTTAATTAAGAAAAGCCCTTCAAAGCTCTTGTTGGGAACCTTTTGTTTGTGGTGACTCTGGCGCCCCCTATGGAAGAAAATATTCTGCTTGAATTGTATCGATAATGGCAAATATGTCTCTGAAGGGGATAAAAACTCATCCTGATGTGTTTCATAAGCCATATGTTGCACATACTATCTATATTTTTTGTGAAAAGGCACATGATTTGTCTCGTCTGACCTGTCAGTGGTTACAAAATGCTGACTTGAAATTGTTGAAACACACTTAAATCCCTCTACATCTTAGCTTCCTGCTTAAAAACCTGAGAGATGTGGGCTACAAAGTGTTTTTTGTGAAACACTTTTAAGATGTAGCAGAACACTATTATGTTACATTGACAGGGATTAGTTTACATTTAACACTGCATCTCAAATAAGAGTTACTCCAGTAACTGACTCCAGCCATCCTCATCCTGTCCAGAACTTCTTGTTCAATCACGAAGTCATCATCGTTGACAAATTGTTCCATCAAAGACTTGTCATCTGGTGAATCACGAGCACTTAACACTTTGGTATCACGGGACGAGAGCAGCACTCAAACAAAAACTTCTGAGAGGAAAACAACAAGGCTTTGGTGTCTTTCACCTACCCTGGCGTCGAGGTTGAAAGCCGTCTTCTTTAAGTCTTGAAGTGCTCTCTGCATGAACTCGAAAGCATGACAGTCCACACATGGGCGACCTGGGAATGAGGAGCAGGAATCATAAAAAGGAACAGATACAAAAGCACATTTTCTTGGTCGAACACAAAAATAAACTACCTAAATGTGGATTTATCATAGAAAAATATTGAACAGCAAGTAGCCACACATTAATATTTACCCAAGGTCTACTTAAACAGAGCCAAAAAAGAAAAAAAGGATAGTTGCAGTTTACTTGTCCCATAATCACTTTGTTAGTGAACCATTGTTTTCATTAACAAGAGCAATATTTGATGACTCATGATAAATTACTGTAAGGCAACAGCTAACACTCAGGTTTAACAATCTCCTAGCGTAAATCAATGTCTGATTCAAGATAGGAAATGAAAGCTATCAAGGCCTCGCAAACTGTTGTGATAGCTGGCTATGAGTCATGTTAGCAAACTGTGATTTTAGCAAGCGAAAGGTTTTTTACTTTATGATAATGTTAGCTCGTTAGATTAGCATGAAATAAGCTAAAATCTTTTGTTATCTCCAGTAACCTAATTTCTGTCAAGAAAACTAAAAAGTGAACATGTTATATTAGCACAGAAATAGCTAAATGCTAACATTTGCTGTAGTAACTTGATCACCATGAGTCATGTTAGCAAACTGTGATTTTCGCACGCAAATTTTTTTTGTTTTTACTTCATGGTAATGTAAGCTTGTTAAATTCGCAGGAAATAAGCTAAAAAAAAATATTATCTCCAGTAATCTAATCTCTGTCAAAAATACTAAAAAGTGAACGTCTTTTAATAGTTATATTAGCATGCAATTAGCTGAATGCTAATATTTGCAGTAATAACTTAATCACTAGTGAGAACACTCAAAAGTGGAAATCTTTTTGATAGTTGAATTAGTTCACGGCTAGCATTTGGAATAGTAAATTCATCGCAAGCAAAACACTAAAAGGTGGACATCTCCAACCTGCTAAACAGCGCAATTAGCTAAATGCGAACATGATATCTAGCAACTCAAGTCACTTGCTAGGAAAGTAACACAAGGTGGATGTCCCCAACAAGCTACATCAGTTAGGAAAATTGTATTTCTTAATAGTAGTTTAAGTGACCGGCTCACACAGCTTGCTAAACTGTAACTAAACTTTGAATGTGACCTACTGACAATCTTTTGTATTAACTATTTTTGACCCATTCAGAAGCATTACAGCTTTAACTGTAAGATACCAGGTATCACACTGGTAGTAAAGTAATAATAAAGTGATAATAGCAAAAGCTCCAGGAAGAAATATGAAACAAATCAACTTGATTCTGTTACTTAAGAAAGGTGGACATTCATAGTCTTTATTAAAGGAAACAAAATTATGCAGGGGTCAAATTTTATATAACCAATTTTTTCCATAAAAGGAATCACCTTTAGCTTGGAAATGGTTTGCATGTATCAGAAGTGATAAATGAGCTTTAAAATAGCAGTGTAGACTCATTTCCCTGCTGTGATGTATACACTAATTAGCATGACCTACTATTCCAACCTCTTCAGGGACCTGCTGTCATGTGACCACAGGAAACATCACACATCACAGACAATTTATCATCCTACGTGTATTAAAAATCAAACCACTAAACAGGGTAATAGATGCATATTTCATATTTAATTCCACCTACTTTCGGCAGGGATGACAGTCCCAGTCTCCTGATCCGCATCAGCTGCACCGAGGAAGAGGAGCTGGACCGTGAGCAGGAGCATCGCTGCCTGCAGATATCCACAGTATGCCATAATGATGCTGTCTTCAATAACCTGGAAAATTAGAGAGGAAAAAACTACTTACAAACGTGTGCTACGCTTTTGGTAACGTACAGAGGTCCAACATGACCGTCACGGAATTAAACCTGATTGGCTTTATTAATCAAATATTCCTGTTTCCACCTGTGAATAATGTTTTTCTTTCAAAACACAGTCCACTGCGAGAAAAAAATGTGTATTCGAGAAATTGAATGTGAACCTACCGTGAATAAATCGATAATATGATGGACAGAAGATCCGCGCAAGATGCCCACCAAGGATTGTTTTATGTCGAATAAAGGACTGCGCATGCGTGCAGCTCATCTGAGCTTCTGCTTTGGGGGACTTGAATTAGGACTTCCGGTGCCAAAATTCAGAATAAAGGCCTAAACAAGCTTGCACAGTGCTTGATTTCATTCAAAAAGCGAAGAAGGTTGGTAATGAGTATTATGAAATAATTTTTTTTTTTTAATTATCATATAAGTGTTTTGAATTATCTACTACATGTACTTTTCAGTGCGTATTAAGTAATGGTGTGTTACATATACTATGACCATTTCAGAGCTTTAATATGTATCAATGTTCTAACAAAGTGAATAAACTTAAATATCACGTCTATTTCTGCAGTTTGCACAATGACTTACTTATCAACAGACTCGAAAACAAAGATGAAATGATAAACTTTCACTCATGGTTTTGCAACACTGTATTCTTTATTGGAAAAGATACAAACATTTAATAAATTCATCCAACAAGTTGCTAACTCTGAGGTGTAGTTTCACGCTCATTTGATTGATAGACATAGCCACTCAGGTCACTACACTGAATATTTTTATACCACTTCAATATGATGACTTCACATCTTAGTGCCGCAAATAATCTCGAAAAGGTAAAGCAATAGGCAGATGTTTCAAGTTTATTATACATATTTTTTCCTGTCACAACTCATATCCATAGATTTTATAACTGACATAGGATCCCTGATGTCACCCATATGTGTTTTGATACAAGTTTGTGAAGCAAATTGATGGAAGGGGCTCTTTGGTTTAGTGTGAACATGGTTTGGTCACTCTGTGGTTGAACCATAAAGTAGCACTTTTGGACTTTCTCTGTAGCTGGTGGCCGCCACTTGGTCCAAATCATAGACTGTACAATAGATGGAGGTCGTCTCCGCGCATCATCCATCTGTTTCCGAGGCCAAGTTTGGTAGCAAAACAGCTGGCCTGGCCATATCGGAAATGGGATGGATGATGAGTGCACCGTCAGCTGCATGATTTTAGCATTGCTGAAAACATCTCTTTTTAGCTTGGTGTATATGTGACTTCTAGTACTTCCAGCCTCAAGCGGACACTCAATAAACAGCAGATTCTAGCACTTCCGCATCATCTTACCATCATTTTCAAACCTAAGATTGCCGCTTGGTCATATTACAAAGAGTTTTACAAATTTATCAGACATATTCTTCATACTACAATATCCTTCAATGTCCCTTAATATAATGATTTAGTTTTCTCAGGACTTATTTGTACACACTACACAGTATAAGGGGAAGCCCTAATACTTTATCCTCTTGTTGGCAGTGGTATTTCCAAAATTATAAAAAAAAGTTCTTAAAGTTTCAAGACATCTAAATTGTTCTTCTTCTACTTCATAGATCTGTTTGGTCAAGGAGATTTTTCAAGCTACAAAGTTGATTAATGCCCCCCTTCCCAGTGTGGGCGGGGTCCTGACTGTTTTCTTAGGTAGCCCGTTAAAATGCCCGAACTCAAAACACTTCTTTTTCCAAGATGGCGTCGATGAAGGACAGCGACACCGGCCTGTGGCTTCACAACAAACTGGGATCAACAGACGAGCTCTGGACGCCTCCGAGCATCGCTTCTTTGCTCACTGTGTCCGTAATTGACAATATACGGCTCTGCTTTTCGAGCTTATCGCCGCCTGTGAAGCTTAAACTGCTGCTCGGGATGCTGCACCTTCCCCGGCGGACCGTTGACGAGGTGGGTTACTGTACGTTAGCTTGTTGTTAGCCTGACAGGTAAGGAGGAGAAAACTTGAACAGACAGCCTAGAAAAAAACTTAAAATCCAGCGTGATGTCCAAAATCAGTACGTCCTTTTCGTTTGAATATCTTATTTTTCCATCCGTTTGGTAAAACGGTGATATTCACCCGGTTAGCAGTTGTTAGCTGCCTATCTGTGACTACGGTGCACGTCGTTAACGACCGTTAAACGCTATTTACGCGATTAACTTTGTCGCTCTTACCTCAGTTTTGACAGCATAGCGTTTATACTGAAATAAATTAACGTTCTCAAGCCGAATTACTCATCTGAGTTAACCAGAAGATGCGTTTTTATCCGTTTTTCGGCCGCGGCGGTTAAAGTTAGCCTGGCGGTTCTCGTTCGGACAGACATTATGGTGGGATGGGCACGAGACGGCTAACAGAGGCGGGAGGGCGGTACCAGCACGCGCACTCAGACGGATCAACCGTTGAGGTGTTGATACGTCAGGTGTCTGCTACCTGGGTTACCTACATATTCACGATTTATTTGTAATCCTCATTATTTTGCTGGCCAAATTTTACATCCATAAATGTTAAGTTTTAAAAACTAAACCTTCCTTTTGTGCCTTCAGAAAGGAAATGGAACTTTACATTCAGACACTAACGAATTCATGCAACAAAAAATATACTAAAACTGTAACCTTATGCTCAAGATTTGAAATTTTCTTGTAAGTTCCTGTTTATTTACTTTAATGATTTTAAATGTTTTTATTTTCTTATCTTACTTATCTGTCTGCTTACATTGTTTTGTTTTTATTTTGTCAAAACTCTGGCACTCTGTCTATATGTCTGTTTCATTAGTACTTTTTCCTTTTTGTAACATTGTTAATACTATTCTAATAAAGCATGAGAAAAAAATATTCATGATTTGTTAAACACACAACAATTGATTTCAGTTACTACTTCAATGATTTTATTATGTCAATATTCGATAAGTGTGTATGTTAAAAGAAAAAAGAAAAAACACTATATTTAGCAAAGAAACAAATGGCAGGAGAAGTAGAAATATACCTAATTCAAGCATACAGATGTATTCACTTGTGTGCACATACTCACACACCTACATTTACACATATACATATGTACATGTATGCTCGCATACATACATGTACATACACATACATTCAATGATAAGTAGACATTCATAAATACAGAATAATGATTAAATGAGGAGTAGATATTGACAATTTTTTGTCTCCATAAATCTTGTGCTGTGCACAAATTGATGGTGCTGACAGTCTAAAGTAAAGGGAATAAAAATATATTTATATTGTTGTTTTTTGTCACTCTGTTTTGTTGAGCAGTGACTCAATATACCAGTCAGTTTGTGTATCAAGTTCATGCATGTAAATATACATGGTTTTGTTTCCCTCAGAGTTTGAGATAGTTATTAATTTTGTGTTTAAGTGGACCAAACATCTTTAAATACAGTAATTTGTTGAACAGTCAGCAGGTGGCTCTTTTGTCCTTCTAAAAGTCAGCACTAGAAGAAGAGAGTTACAAAGTGACTCATTCCTGTGGTGGATTGTGTGTGTCAATAAGTTTTACAAAACAAGCAAAAACTTTTTCAGCTCATCTTGTGCTGCTTAAAGCGGTTTCAGTAACGCTGAACTTCTCTCCTCTCGGTTTAGATGAAAGAGGCCCTTTCAGAGATTATTCAGCTGGCTACAGTGGACTCAGAGCCCTGGGTGCTGATGGTCGCGGACATCCTCAAGTCCTTTCCGGAGACTGGATCTCTCAATTTGGACTTAGAAGAGCAGAACCCGAATGTGCAGGATATTCTTGGAGAGCTGAGAGAGAAAGGTATGAAGTGTCCGATGGCTCTATTCAAATCTGTACCCGCGCTTTAGACCTCTGGTTGATTGCACAAAAGTCAAATTTTGTCACACTTGACTGCGTTTCAGTTTCACCCCTCCAGCTATGAAAATGTTTTAACTGCTCACATTTGGTTTCCTTTTGTTATTTGAAATATATTCATTCTCCTTTAAGCACATTAAAGTGAAAAATCAACGCAAGTTTTTTCATTTTTTCTCCTGCTCAGTGGGTGAGTGCGAGGCATCTGCAATGCTTCCTCTGGAGTGCCAGTACCTGAACAAGAGCGCGCTAACCACCCTGGTGGGACCCCTCACACCCCCTGTCAAACATTTCCAGCTGAAGCGGAAGCCCAAGAGCGCCACCCTCAGGGCAGAGCTGCTACAGAAGTGTAAGTCCTATGTAATTTTGCAGGACTTGGTAACAGAATAGTACCATGGGCTAGAAGAGAAATGAACTTGTTATAGCAGTTAGTTAGTGAAACAAAATGAAATAACAGTATGATCAAGAATACTATTTTGACATTTAAAAATGTTTGTTTGCATTTGTACAATTTCATTCTGAAGGTTTAATGTCCCTACTCTCTCAGAGGTCAAGTGGAATCATAGAAACTTTGTAGTTTTTCATCATATATATTTCTTATTGTTCTTTTTTGTTCTCCTTTTCCAGCCACAGAGACGGCCCAACAGCTAAAGAAGACGGCTGGAGTTCCTTTTCACGCCAAAGGGAGAGGACTGGTTAAAAAGATTGATACGACAAGTGAGTTAAAGTTATATTCTTTCTATTGGTCAAAGAGGATATTTAAAGAAGGGATATTGTGCTTTTTTGGTTTGTATTCTGCCAATCTGGTGCCCCTATGGAAGCTTTACATGATTTGAATGAATAAAATAAAATCCCTATTTTTCTCACTCTGGTATTTTAGAAAACCTGTATTTCAGCCTCTATATGAGACACTTTGTTTTAGCTAGTGTCCCTTTAAGAATCTGAGCTTTTCCAGTCAGCTTTATTACTTTACAACCATGTTAGAAAATATGAGAAAGCAGAATGCCCCCTCTTCAATCAATTGTCCCCCTTTAAACTTTTACTCAGACAAACTTTTCTGACATGTTTTATTTTTTGTTTGTTTGTTTCAGCTCCTCTTAAAGGGATCCCCAAAGCACCGTTCCGCAGTCCCACAGCACCCAGTATGTTCAGTCCTCCCAGTAACCGCACACCCATCGCCCCCGCACGGACGCCCTTGAGGAAGGAGAGGGGGGTGAAGGTGATTCATCCACCTGCATCTACTCATAGAACTGTGTTTCGTCATCTGTTTCTTCTTGTTAAATTATCTTTGTGGGTTTGTTTCTCATCCTCTGCAGCTGTTAGATATTTCTGAGCTGGACATGGTTGGTGCTGGAAGGGAAGCAAAGAGGAGAAGAAAGACTTTGGGTAATTATACCTTCGTCCTTTTTCACATCTACCCGACCAGCCAACAGAACGTGTTTGTGTGATTTTCATTTTATCTCTTTTCCTGCTGTAGAAACTGAGGCCGGAGAGAAAGCAGCCAAAGAAGAGGCCGTGGTGGAAAACACGACGCCCGACTACGCTGCCGGCCTCGTGTCTGCACAGGTACTTGACTCAGCATGCTTTTTCCTCTTTTTCTGACTCTGACAGTCTTGATTATCCTGTTTTGTCTCATATTACCCTCTCCTTTAAATGTGTCTTTGTGCTAACTTTACAGAAATTGGGGGCGTTAAACGAGAATCCCCTTCCATCCACCAGCTACCTACCCGCCACACCCAGCATGGTGCCCTCCTCCTCTTACATTCCCAGCTCCGAGGCACAGCCAGGTTAGTGTTCATATACACACCAGAAAACATCAAGCGTACAGTCATTAATCCGGAGGTCAGTTTTTCAGTGAAGGGTGAGGAAATTTAAAAAACAAAACAAGAATTCCTGCCTTTTTTATAGAGCTCTTAAAAGTAAGTTGGATATTTGCTGATTTGTAATTACAAAAAGGACCTGGAGAAGTTTTAAGCTCTATAACTTCACATAAGACATTAAAATGGGACTTTGGTGAAATTTGAACTTTTATTTTGTAGATTTTTAATATCATCAGAAAAAAGACACCTTGGGTGCTGTTGCTCTTGAGGTGTCAGTGCGTCCCATGTAGAGGGAAAAGTCCTCTACTATACGCTGGGGTATCAAGAACCTGTTCCCATTAAGAATCAATAAGAAATGGTTCCATTCATTGATATCATTTGGCTTTTTTTGTAACAATCTCCTTATTGATTCTTTACAATAAAGCTAAGCTAAGCTAACTAGGGCACAAAACTCTTCCAGTAAGCTTAGCATAGCAGAGAAATGACAGTTTCAGAAGAAATGTCAGATTCAGGATTTTCTGCTCGAAGTTTTTCGTAACAAGCTGTGAAATTGAACACAAAAAATGTACATTACTCTCTCACAGGAGATTCATATTCAATACATTCAACGTGTTATTCATCTCCTAGCTTACCAATAATGATATCAAAAACTTAGTGCTAGCTTGGCGCCAACACATACAGGGTGACAGCCATAAATATGCTAGCAGTTATCACACATTGATGGAACTTCAATTTCCAAAAATAATTTCAACTTTCATCACAGAGACTTATCACAACTAATTTTTATGACCAATACATAAAACTAAAAAATGTCAAAATACGAACAGGTAAATGGTTAATAACAGGAAGTGAAGGGTCATGGCTGACATCAGCATAATGTTGCTTGGTGGCCCAACTAGGTCAATAACATGCAATTAATCAATACATAATTGCCCCTTAATGTGTGATTTTACTCATTTTATTTACATCTAGAGATATTTAAATCCATTGACCAAGTCATTTTTATATGAAGTCAATGAAATGTCATTGACATAGTTAACCTGTAAAACTACTTTTTGTTTACTGATAATTTGTCAGGAGAAATTGAAAAGGGAATTATTATAGAATCAGATTGATCGGGCTCAGTAATTGACACTAGTTGGATATGGGGACTTATAGAACCGAACCCCTCACAGTTTTCTTTCTCTGTCCTCCTCTGAAGCGAATGCTGGTGGTTCGGGTCGGGACACGCTGCAGTCGGCCCGCCAACCAGAGGAGTCCGCAACAGCAGGCGCAGGCGCCAACGCGACCTTACCAGGCCAGTACAAACAGAGGACGCCGATGTACAATGCCAGCAACACGGCCAACCCTGCGACCCCCACGTCCCCCAGCACGCCAGCCTCCACCCCGGCGAACAACGGGCCCCCAGCAGCTGCAACCGCCAGCCAACCAGAGACCCCCACCCAGCCTCCCACCACACCTCAGACCCCAACCCCAACACCCACGCCTACGCCTCCACAGCCACAACCCAAAAAGAACCTGTCGCTCACGGTAGGGAGGAGTTGACAGCGTCCACAACATGAAAACATTTTTCAAACCAGATGCTGTTATAATCTTATTCATGTCTTTGTTCCTACTCAGAGAGACCAGATGTACGCCGCCCAGGAGATGTTCAAGACGGCCAACAAAGTCACCAGACCAGAGAAAGCTCTCATCCTGGGCTTCATGGCTGGATCCAGAGGTACACACGTCACACACAGACGCTCACTCCAGACCGGTGTTAAATTTCTGTCTCAGGCAGTCCTCGGCTCATGTTTCCCGATTGAATATTTATCTTGTCACTGTGAGGTTTAACCAGTTTTTTAACAAAAGGGCAGTGAGAACAGAAAAAAAAAACCCTGAAGCACAAAGAAGGTTTATGTAAGCATGAAAGTGGAGCGCCTGTCTGGTCCTGTGCAAGTTCAACATACAGATACATCACAGAGAACTCTTTGTTTGAAAACATGAAAAAAACAAAGGATTTTTATTTGTCTATTAATTGTTGTGTTGGCATCCCATTCAGAACTGAAAGCTAAGAAATTAATACAGTTGAAATTTTCAGTTGGTTAAAAGGTGAACAAATACAGTATTAAGCGTGAAATGCTTTGTAGTTTTCTTAAGAAATCTAGCTGCTGCTGAGCAAGATGCAGAAGATACAGATTGCCTGTTTTGTTATAAATAAATGTATTTGAATTGAAATTGGAGGTAGTTTTGAATTTTTTGCCTCCACATATTTTTAAAGGTGAAGGAAAGCTTACCTGAGATCACTAATGTTTCGACACGGTCGATTTTGCATTTTAAGACTTCTGCACTGGACTGAAATTGCATTTTATATTTAAGGAATAGAGACTTGAATTTTTAAGCAGGTTGAATACAACATCAAGCAAATTATTTCAATTTCGAAACCTTATATTCAATTTTAGGAAATGCTTGCCATATTCAATAAAATATTTAAACTCAGAACACAGTCACATTGGCCAATTTTAACATGCTTAAGCACACTTGAATCTTAAAATTCAGCTGGTTTGACCAGTGTGACTGCAAGTGAACCGTTCTCAGGCCAGATACACTTCTCTACTTAACCACACTTTGCAGTCGGTACATTATCCATGTAATCACCGCAACCACTCCTCCACGACTTAACTGAATCCAAAAAGTAATAGAAATCATAGCCATGTTCTCTGTGTTCTCTATCTCAATCCAAAGTCATTTTTGTCTTTCAGTTTCTTTAAATAAGACATTTTTCTGAGCTTGTCTATTAGGCTTAAAATGAGCCACATTTACCTGACAGTTCTTACTAAAATAAGACTTAGCTCTTGCTAAGGTTTCAGTTTTTGCAGTGCACATGAAAACTTTCTTGCAGAGTAACAGAATTGAAGGTATCGTCCGAGTGAGTTTAGCTCCAGCAATAACCATCTTTCTCCTCTCCTGCGTCTCACAGAGAACCCGTGCCCGGAGCAGGGGGACATCATCCAGATCAAGCTGAGCGAACACACGGAGGTTCTGCCCAAAGCCGATGGCACCGGCAGCACCACCATGCTGGTGGACACTGTGTTCGAAATGAACTACTCCACGGGACAGTGGACCCGCCTCAAGAAATACAAACCAATCACCAACACCTCCTGAGGTGCTCGGTTTCTCAAAGTCACACATACGAGTTTTCATGTCCATGTCACACAAACAAACACGTTTACACACGTTCATGTATTTGCATACACATTCGGGCCAAATGGAGCAGGGGGCAGGCGAGACTTTGTGAAGGAGAGAACGGTCCTCCCTTTTCTTGCACCGCCAAAACGCAGGACTCTGAAGAATATTTCTGTACTTTTCTTTGGTTCTTTTCCTTCTTGTTTCTGTTTTAAATCACCTCTGAATGACTCTTTATTCAGGAGAGGTGACAGGTTATATACGCGAGTTACTCCGACGGCAGGCACCATCTCAACATTTGTACTCTGAGCATGTGGTGTGTCTAGAGGGGAGAAAAGAAAAGACGAGCCGTCTGTATTTTTCTGTACGAATGTGACTTTCACAGCTTCTCTTCGGCCTTTCAGAGCAGAATCATGTGGAAAGAAAAGAACAGTTAAGTCGGTGAAAAGTTCCTGTTGTTCGAGTTGTGTTCAGAGCGTTCTGGTAGATGTCGAACATTTTTCATCCTTTTTCAAAGGAAGGGAAGAAAATAAAGTGACAACAGATTCCAGTGACCTTTTTCATTTTTGGGATCATGCATACATTCACACCTGTTACATCATCCCACGCTGACTGATGTGTCGGTGAGGGCTTGTAAAATTCTTCTGTATTAACAGGATGGGACACGTTTCAGCGGGGTTTCAAACATTTTAGCCCCAAAAGGAAAACTTTTCATGAAGTCTAACTTTTTGAATGTGGTGGAAAGGTTAATTTATTTCAGTATTCCAGTTCAAAAAGTGGAACTCAAATATAATATCCATTCAGGGCACAGTGAGTGAACATTTCAAATGTTTATTTCTTTAATTGCGGTGATTATGAATTACAGTTAATGAAAACTTAGAATTCAGTATCTCGTGGAATAGGAACTATACGCAAAACCAATGAAAAATGATTTTAACTACAGAAATAACGGGGCTTCTTTAGCATAAATTTCTGCATCAATGTTAAGGAAAACCCTTGATACCGACCTCAGCTTTGGCTCATGATACCACAGATTATCTAAGGGGGTATAAATCTGTTTAGTTTTGGTTCTTTTGGAACTGGAGGCAGGATCATGTCATGTTGGAAAATGAAATCTGTATCTTCATAAAGCTTGTCAGCAGAGCTAAGCAGGAAAGGGTCTTAAATTTAGCAGATTTAATTTAATCTGTGCACCTTGGTCTGGTGTGTCTAATTTTCTTTTTGACAACACCCCATAGACTTTTTCTGAAATACTGTTTCCACCGTTGCTGTGTAAACGGCAAGCCGGCGTTTTCAGTGGAAACACTGACGTCATGCTCTTATTTGAGTGTGCACATTCAAACCTTTATTGTGCCACTGTTAAGGTGTATGCGCAGATGTTTTCACTGCGCTTTTTTGATTTTGGTTGAGACGCTTTGAAACGTTGTGTAAATGGGGCCTAAAGTCATGAGTCAACACTGTCGTTTATCTGGAAATTTTGGAGCCTTTCATGCTTCCTTTGAAGTTTTATGAAGATGCTAATTTCATTTTCCAGCAGGTCTTGTCTCCTGCCGACAGCGCCATAATGACCAAAAGCTGATTAAATGTTTATGATATTACTATGCTTTATCAGCTACTCCAAACTGGTGTCAGCTACACATGGCGTCTTTACTAAAATATTCTTGTTCATGCACTTTTCACAAATTCACAAATGCCAAAAACATTCAGACATGTTTTCTTTTATTACTCTGAAACAACAGTTTGCAGCAGAAAACAGGCACCACAATTGATTCACATCTGTTATGCAACGTTAACATTTCCACACAGCTAAAACTGCACGTTTTTGTAAGTGGATTAAACTTTGCTTTTAATTTTCTAGGAACCTGCATCATTTTATTGATTAGCACTGCTCCTTTTACATGTCAAGTAAGCGTCTACACAGGTGTTGGATTATTCTGACCACAGCTTGATTGTCACCTTGAGATTAGCTTCACCTGTAAGTGCAGGATCATATCACACCTTAATGATTCTTTAATGTTCAAAGAGTCAGGTAACACTTGAGCTCAACGTGCGTTTAAAAGCTTAGCTGGTTTTCATATTCAAACAGAAGAGAATAAAAAAGTAAGCAACAAGTTTCGAGGTATTCTGAAAAAGCTCTAAATTTTGGTGACGAGGGAAAAGGATGCATTATTTAACATTTTCCATTAAAACTATTTTTAAAGCTTGAAAGATAAAATCTCTATTTATATATAAATGAAAAAAGTAATCTCTTAAAACGTTCACATTCAACAATCGGATTGTTTCTTTGTGTTCATTGACAGGCAGCACGGCTCTTCACATTCTTACATCTGTTCAGGACCTGTCAGGAGTGTGTGTGTGTGTGTGTGTGTGTGATTTCAGGCGGCTTGAGGCTCCTTCCAGCCTCCGAAAGTCTTCTCCAGGTACAGCGCGACCTCCAGGCTCAGACGGTCCTGCATCTTCCCACATCCCACCTGCACACCGATGGGGATGCCGTCCTTGTTCAGACCCAGAGGGCACTGAGTGACCGGCAGCCCCAGAACGTTTATAACACCTGTAGTGAGAGGAAAACATGGTGGATGGTGGTTAAAACAGAGCTCTAGGGGCTAAGAGAACGTAAAAAGTATCTAAACTGACCGGTGTAGGAAAAGTCGAGAGGTCTGAAGAGTGGGTGGTGGGTTACAGGAGCCACACGGGGGTGGGTGGGGTACAGGAAAACTCCATCATCCCCCAGCAGCTCCTCCAGCTCCTTCTGCAGCTTCTCCTTCTGCTGGAGGATGAACGGTGAGGGTTTGGAGATGGTCATCTCCTGCAGGGCCAGACCTGAAAACATGACAAAACATGCTACTCTGTTAGCAGAAATCTGAACAACCACCGCTTTTTTTAAATACTTTATTTATAACCAGGGTTCCTACACATCCTTAAAAAGTCTTAAATTCATTTGTTTAAAACTAAGGCCTTAAAAAGTCTTAAATTCATTCAAATGTTATATTCTGGTCTTAAATAAATTACTCAAAAGTCTTAAATTTGTCAGAGCAGGATTTGTCCATGTTTTATTGATTTCATTTTATTTTTTGCGGGACTTTTCACAAAGGAGATTTAGAGTGAAAACTGTCTTACAAGCTGCTGATATAATTTATCTGCATCCTACGTAGGCAGTCTGTGACTATGGGTCAGTGTTTGCACTTTTACATACAGATATGAACCAATGAGCAACTTTAAGTTCAAAAAGTAAACTGAATGTAAAGGACCCCCAAACCATTAACCATATTTATGTGTTTTTGGTCTTAAATTTAATTCAAAGTGGCATTAAAAAGGTCTTAAATAGTCTTAAAATTGACTTGCCAAAACCTGCACGTACCTTGTATAGCTTTTTTAAATCCAAGACAAGGAAAAAAAAGACAAGGACACTCCAATATCACACAAAACAAGAGAGTAGAGAAAAGAAAAAGAGGCAAAGGACAGACCTCAAAATGTTTCAAGCTGCCAAAAGACAGGAATACTAGTTTGAAACAAGACAGCCTTTCTTTTCAAAAACTGTCCTCGGTAAAAAACAAAAAGAACACACACTTACACAAATTGAGACAAACAAGCAAACAATAAAAGAAAAAGCTTTAACACAGTTGTGCAAAATTTAAACTCAAGCTGCTTGTCGACCCATTCACATTTTAGAAAGGTCTCATAATTTTGTGACACATAAGCAACAATTTCTGGGACATTTTTAGTGTTTACTACAAAAGGTTATTTAAATACTCACAGAAAATGTTAGCCATAATTTTTAGCTAGTTGTAAGCTCTTGAAGCAGCAATGCAAAAGTGCAACTGAGTCAGCAAACCACCTTCTGTTAGAAAGGTCTCATAACTAGAAAATAGAAGAGCTTCTCTTTTTTACTGTGTTTAACTGAAGCCAGTTTATTTATTTATTTTAACTCTGTTGTGTTCCTTGTTAAATTTCATTTAGGTCCAAGAATGTTAATTTTACCCTGAATAAGTTTTAAAATGCATCTAATAATACATGAAAGAATCTCGTTAGATGAATTCTGTACCGACCCAAAATGATGATAACCATGTAAAGTCACAAATATATGCAAAATAGAAGTTAAAAACTAATTTTAAAAAAAGGTTGCCACTTGTAAGAAGCTGTTCCCCTACAAAACAAACACAGCTCTTTCACATATTACTGATTATTCTTTGAAAATATTTAATCTTGTATTTATCAAAAAAAGTTTGAGAGTATGTGCTAATATTATAATGCATCCAAAACAATTATGAATGTAAATAAAATTGACGTACAGATAGAGGCAAAGGTGTGAGTTGATCTCCCCACCAGCCACTTCACGAGCTCCCATACAGGTCTCACAGGATATCCTGGTGGACCCAAGATGAGGTTGAATGCCTCTGGTTGCTATGGAGTACAATTAAAACTCTGTGTTATTTGTTTTAAAAGTGAAGTTCTCCAATAATCATCCATCAGTCATTACACATCTCACCAACATGGTTGTTGTTATCAGATCACAAGTGAAGAGACTGGTTTAAAAAGCATCTGTTAACTTTAATCCAGGTCTACTCTCCCTTTCTCTGGCAATATAAGATGCCAGGGCCCGGAGTCACCAACCTGACTCTTCTCCTCTGTTGTCCCCTAGTGGTGGAGTGAGTTAGCCAGATATATTTGATCTGCAGGGGCCAGTTGCTCCAAAAATTCAATCTGGACCAAAATTATCTTTTTTTCAGGATCAGTTAACGTGTTTAGGTTTCAAGCTGTTTTCTCAAAGAGATTGGATTTGACCACCGTGATCCAGAAACACACTTTTCAAGATATTAAGATTTCCAGTGCTCCAAATGGGACAACATATTGCAATGTGGGCTAGCAGCTCTGTAAAGAATAACAGGTAAAAGAGTCAACATGGGGTCACTTTTAGAATTTCTTATTTTTAGACAAAACACAAAAATAACACAAACATCCATTTCCATTTATAACTTCTTTCATGACCCCTTAACGGAGACGCAACAAATAAAAAAACTGAAACAAATACATTGTGGATATTTTGAAAACATCTTGGATAAAAAAATGTGAGTATGAAGGACTGACTAGATGTAATAAGGAATTCAATCATTAAAATTTATTTTTGTTAGGTTTATCTCTGTTGAATGTTTCTTTGAAATTGATATACAGTCATGGCTGTCAGAAAACTGTTACTAAACATAACAATGACAACATTTTTTTTTGTCACATTGTTTCTGGCAGAGTAGACCCTTCAATTATTTGATCTTAATGTCCAAGTAAGCAAAAAAAAAAAAAAAAGTATGGCAGAACATGTCAGGTTCAACACATTTCGAGCCAGTGGATCTCTGACTATAACCATTATCCAATCAGTTTGCCTTTGAACAACTGGCCTCTGAGTTAATCTGACATTTGGTATTTGCTGCTGGGATCTGGATTCTGACATTGGATCAGATTCTTTAATTTTGTTTTCTTGCTTGACTTCCTGTCCCTGCCCTGTGAAAACTGATGCATCTTTATTCCAGCATTCAGTAAAAGTAAGAGGCAAAGGTCTTAGGATGAAATGCAAAGGTATCATGTTTTGGCCTTTAGTTTAAACGGAAATGGCATTTTAGCATTTCTTCATAAATGCACATTTTCTCACTGCCTGGAACATTGTGAAATGTTGTGTCAACAGGGCCTGAGAGTCTTGTGTATCTAGGATGGAGGGCTCACAACAGAGCAGAGGCAGTGGGAGTTAACAAAGTCAAACCCATCGGAGCGGAGACGAACACAAGACAGATCTGGTGGAATTAGGTTGCGATACCAACATCATGCTTTGTTTGGGTTACCTCACCAACACGCAGAAAACAGAAACAGGACATGGCAGACAAAATGTGGTAAATCAGTTTGTCTACATGAAATTGTCTGCAAGATTTGATCTCAGGATTTAAAATCAGTTTTGGTTAACAATAACAGAAATTGGGGCAGATTATCGTGGCTCTCTGAACTGTGTCTGCAGGATCTGAACTGCAGGAAACTCCACCTTTTAACGGTCATAGGAGTGTGTTTGTGTAGTGAAGACAGCAGTGCAGCATTTCTAAGCAGCCCACCTGAATAGGAGCTGTTGTCATGACATGGCGTGTAAAAGTTTTGACAATGCACCAACAAAAGCCAGAGTAATAACCGTCTTACCCGTTTATCTTCATTCTGCTTACGTGAGAAGCTCTGAAACTCTTACTTTCTACTGTACAGTAACAGTTCACACGTACCTTTCCACTCCTGTCCGGGAGATTCATGTAGGTGTTCCACATCTGTACGCTGTGGCAAAGCTCGGGGAACCTCACTTCCTCCACTTTCACCCCGAGGTCTTCCTCCAGACACTGCACCACCTGGAGAACATCACGTCAGGTTAAGAACTTCTCAATGCGAGATGGTTTCTAAGAATTAATTTAAAAAAAACAAATGGACTCAAACCTTCTTCTGGATGTCGATGAGCTCTTGAGTGACGGGAGGCACCAGCAGAGAGCCATTGTCGTCGGGGATCGTGAAGTACCGCAGCGTCTTCAGGTCGACCTTCTCGTCTAATTTCAGCCTGTGGACACACAAATAAACCTTTTTTCTAAATCTCCCCCATTTTTGTCAACAATCTCACCCTTACCCGACAGAAACTTGCAGATCGGGTAATTTAAGGAAAATTTGTGGCATTTGACGTGTGAAGCTGAAGAGTGGTCCGGACCTGTCAAAGTCACGTAACAGAAAAACACCTGTCCCACTTAAACGTGCCTCCAGGAGTTAAACTTGACAGCGAGTAATAGCAGGGATTTACATATTTGCTTTGCTTACCTCAGCATGTACGTGACAGCTTGAGGTCAGAAAATACTCGGGAGGCCTCAGGAATCTTTGTCTTTGACAGAGGGAATTTTGAGCTGAAATACGATATAGAAATCCAAATATTCTGATCACATGATCACTATTAGCGCTTATAAAATGACTTTGGAACATTTTTTTAAGGCTTTGTGATTTGCTGTGGAGCATAGGTTACCAAACCTACCAGCCTGTAACCTCAAAAATATCAGTGCCAGAGACCAGTGACCCCTCGCTGTATGAGAACAATCAACAACAAAAGCGCACTGCAAAAACGGAAATCTAAGAAAGTCATTATGTCTTATTTGTAGTAAAAATTGTCTAATAGTTCTTAATTTGAGCCACATTCACCAGACCAGGTCATAAAAATGTCTTATTTCAAGTTTTTTTAAGACAAAAGTAAGGTGTAAATTGCTTGTACCAAGTCATAAAAATCTGCCAATAGGATAAGACAAATTTGCCTGGGAAGTTTCTTGAAACTAGAAAGATGTCTTAAAACAAGAATCTTTTATCTTATCCCATTGGCAGATTTTTTTCTACTTGTTACAAGCAATTGATGCCTCATTTTTGTCTTGAAAAAACTTGAAACGAGGCATTTTTATGACCTATGAGAAAAAAAATTACTTTAGGACGTCTGTATTTCAGATGTGAATATTGAATTGATCCATTTATGGTTGGAAAGAACCACTTCTTATGCAGCATTTTGCTTCTAAATCTTCATTTCAAACTGTAACTGTTCTCATTTTGGTGCATTTGTAGGACTGTGTTTGTTTTGTGGATTTGAGTCATGTGCGCACTCTCATCTATGTTGTGGAGCTTTCTGTCCATCAGGCAATCGAAGGCATCCAAACTGACAGCCACACTATTTTGCTGTGCTCTGGACCTACAAATGTTTTGCTGAAACTGTAACGACGTGTGTTCTCTTTTGTTTTGTTTCACATCACAACTTTCAGTCACAAGATTCTGACATTTAACAGATGTCCCCATTTTCTCCAGTTCATCTTGGTTCATGTTTATTCTTTCAATTTCAAAGTTTGTTTTGTTTGTTGTTTTGGGACTTGGCCTCATTTTTCTTTGTAAGTGTTTGCAGAGAAATTATCTTTTACTCATGATTCCACCTGTGGTTTGGGGATAAGAACTCATGAGTTCAAAGACATACATCAGCGTACCAGTGTCTGCTTTATTTGCATATTAGCAATCCTGTGTGCACACTATGGGAACATGGCAACGTGTCCTCTGCAGAACGAGTTCTTCTACCTAAAAATGAGCCACTCTTGTGACATTATCTAAGATGGTTCATGTTTCGAACAAAAGGTTCTCCCCTCCCCCTCTCCCCAGCAACACACGATCATGTTACTTACATGTGAGCGTTGGGCCCTGACATGATCTTGAGCACAGGCAACAGGTCTTCAGCATAGCGGCACATGGGACCGTTGCTAACGTACTCCTCGTGTCTGCCGGTGGTGGGAGGATACTGGTTCTCAGAGGTCACTACGCCTGCGGGGGTGAACCACACAGCAAACATTACCATAAAGTTCAGTTTCTGCTCCTCAGAGCCTGTTTTTTCACTGCACTTTGTTCTCACCTGGAGTCGTCTTATGGCCGAAAATCCCGTTGAAGAAACATGGCATACGGATGCTGCCGGCGATGTCGGAGCCAATGCCAATGACAGAGCCAGCTCCGCCCAGGATGCTGCCCTCCCCACCTGAGAGATGGCGAGATGAGAGATTAATGAAGAGAACAAACTTTCTCACAAGAGTTATAGTAGCTTTAGAAAATCAAATCTGCAGTAGAAATCAAAACTCTCAAACTGCACACAAAAACATGAATTCTTCTGTGGGACACTTGGCGGTTAAGTTATCAGCACAGAGCTCTCAGAACAAGTTTTATTTTTTTATCTTTTTTTGGAGGGGTGGGGGTGGAAAGCATTTACAACAACTTTGTTTCATTTCATTAAATAAAAACTAGCTATCATACCCTTGGTTTACTGCTACGGATTTCTTTATTTAATGTCATCTAATGTTGGTCTGTGTGTTATGTAAATATTATTGCCGCTAATGTCATTATTAACATAATAAGACAGAACCCTTTTGTATTGATTTATGTGTGTTTATATTTAGTCGATATTATATTTCTCATTTACGTCTTTGTACTTCTGTTTTTTCTATTCTTTCTTCTTTTCTTTTTGTTTCATTTTTTTTGTAATTCATTGTTTTATTTTGGTTCCCTCCTCTGTCTAATTTGGTTGATTGTAAAAAATGAATTTTGAAGATGGACCTGTTAATTAATTTGATTGGTTCCTATACTGACCAGGGAAAATGTTGGGTTATTTGGAATTGTGGGTACATAAAGACAAGCTTTCAATGGAGGTGATAATGACATTTTGTTAGCAGTAATCATAAGGTTGAATAAAAAAATAACATGTTATGATTTGTTAAAAATAAATTAAATACTGTATTTGTGATGCATGGGAAAAGGGGGAAATGAGAGAAATATTAAAAAAAGATTAAGTAACTATTGTTTTTTTTATTGAATAGTACTGGCTGGAATTTCTCATACTTATAAGTCATTCAACCAACTTCTGCTAAATCAAATGGCGTCACTCAATGAGGCTCAAGTGTAAATCACAGGAGCTTCTCTCCAAAAGCACAGTAGAAAATTTTCTGTGTATGTGATTCCATTCTGTGCTGTAATATGATTATCAGGCCTAACTGGGGCTGATCCTGGAGACAAAAACACTTCTTAACTTTGAACCTGAGTTAAACAACACACCTGAGCTCCCTCCTGGTGTCCTGCACAGGTCGTACGGGTTGTTAGTGATGCCGTACAGGTGGTTGTGGGACTCGCCCCACATGCACAGCTCGGGAGTGTTGGTGACACCAAGCACGATGGCACCTGATCTCTTCAGAGAGAGCACAGGTGGGGAGTCAGCGGTGGCTAAGATGTCTTTCCTGTGGACCAAACCCCCTGTGAGAGGCATACCTGCGAGACGGAGATTCATCAAGTACAGTTTGACTTCTCATTAAGAGGTGATGGACAGTATGTAGAGGGAGGTTCAAGTTTCTCTGCTCAACAATGACAGGGTGTGTATACGTTACCAGAGGCTCGTTATCGGGTTATTTGATGTACTGTATGTAATCATGGGCCTGGTGTAAAGTGACTGACATAAGATCAGATATCTGGTAGTTTACCCTGGACAGCATACGACTCTTTGACAGAAAGAGGGACTCCCAGCAAAGGCAATTGGTCTTCAAGAACCTCCTCTCCTCCAGTCTCCTCCTCAACCAGCTTGTCAGCCTTGGCGGCCTCTTGGAGCGCCAAATCGAACCTGAGAAGAAAAGTAATCATTTGACTTCTGTTGAAATTGAAGTCGAAGTTTTGTTGGTGTTGACCTCCAATGCTTGAAATGATGGTCAGTATTAAGGGTGGGCCATAAAATATTGTCTATGATGACACCATAGACTGTATAATCAGTGGGCGTAACAACGTTCAGCTCAAACTGAAGCCTCCAGCAGGTGCCCCGCCCCCTGGTGTCTGGCTGCAGTATAGGTCATAAGCCCCGCCTCCCCATGCATTCCAGATATGAGCCGGGAAAACTTAAAAAAATTACGATACCTGGTAGAAACGTTTCTCTCATCCTTACGCTAAGGTAGTATGATGATGTCATTTGGCTGCATGGTGTTCAGGTGTTTTTTTTTCTGAGAAGTTAGTTTTTCATTAGTTATTAGACGTTAAAAACAGCGTTAAAAGTTTTGTTTTACGATAGTTGACAGCTGCCAATCGTGAGTAGTTTTTACCGGGGATATAAAAAACTTCGGGAAAGAGAGCCAAAATGAGACTAAACCTAAATAAATATTTTTATTTCTCTTTTTTACTTGGCTTCACCGGAAATTCTCTACTGCGCAAACTCTGGCTGCACGATGGCGGCTCGGGTAACGGGTTTTTTGGCTTCAGAATCGTAGAACGGTGACAGGCGGAGCGACACTGTCCATTCATTATACAGTCTATGGATGATACCAGTACAATCTTTGATGATAAAAATTTATCATTCAGTGATATTTACGCTGTAGGGATGCAATGACGTATAACATTCACGACTGCATCCATAAATAATGACTAGAAAATTTTGAGGTTGAGGTTTCGATTCAAAGTGTCAGATGACGAGCAGCAACAAGCGTACAGTAAAGAATATCAAAAACCTGATGCCTGAACGCTGTCACACAGGATGAGACAGAAACAAAAAGTGGTGGCAAGGGGACAAAAAAACCCATAACACTCCTTTCCTATTGGTCAAAAGTGCACCACATCAGTTGATCACAAAATTTTGTGGTTGCTAGGCAAAAGGGGAAGTTTTGGGGCTTACGGGGTAGAAGAGAAAAAGCATGCGCTAAAGTGAGTTTTGATTAATTTGTGACCTTTAGCGTGTTTGTATTACATTCGTGGCATGTATAGTTTTTGTTTGTGTGTCAGAACAATGAGGCCAATTATGAAAATATTTCTGTAAAGTTTTCCAAAAACACCTGGGAGTTTAATGTTTTTTAATGTAAATAGATGTATGTGTTGCTTACTAAATTTGTACATTAGTTTCTGAAATTCGCAATTTATATTTGCATCATAAGTTCTAAAATGATTGTTATATGTTGGTCATTTCCTCAGTAAAAAGATATTAACTTTGTCTAATACAATTTTGTCCTTTTTTTTCAATCTAAGGTTGGATTGCATGCATCAAAGCATTATTTCATGGCTAAGGCAGAATATTGAGTTAAAAATCGTGATGTAGCCTGAAAATGTCACCCAGCTTTAGTCAATATTCTTCAGCTGTGACTCCACGAATTCCCCGATTCTTTTTATTTAAGTCTCAGCCTCCAACTCGCTGTAACATATATACCCCCCTCAGGCACCACAGCGCTATAATTTGTACTTGAAAACGCTGAAGTAGGAGATGTCAGATTTGACATGTAAGGGCAAAGGAACTTCTTCTTTTTCAAAGAGGTAAAGTTACATA
This sequence comes from Thalassoma bifasciatum, assembly GCA_008086565.1. Lineage (NCBI taxonomy): Eukaryota > Metazoa > Chordata > Actinopteri > Labriformes > Labridae > Thalassoma > Thalassoma bifasciatum. Next base: position 58,690 of record RPOG01000613.1, read on the forward strand.
AGACAGGTATGCCAATTTTGACAGGTGAGGGCAGAAGAACATGTTGTACAGAAAGGAAGTTATATAAGCGACGCTGCAGGATCATAAAACGTAACATTTGAACCACAATTATTTAAGTAAAGCCCATTAAAAGTAAAAAAGTGCAATATATAATCTAATTTGACTAGCCGAAGCTATTAAATATTAGATAGAATTATTACTTCATCAACCCAGGACTTTCACACTCATTTTGTCCTTTCAAAACCAACGAAACAAATATTTTTCTGCATCCCAAAAAAATGTATCTTGCCTTTCTATCACAATAGCGTTCAGAAGAGGGTTGACTTCCTGGATCCTGTTGATGTAAGCCTGCACCACCTCCACACTCGTAACCTGCAGCAACACATACATTTACAGTGTATGAGAGAGAGGATGACACACAAATTATACAAATCACAGAGCACAGCAGCAAGTCAAAAAGACAGATTTGGGGGGAAAACTACAGACAGTACATGCCTGCAGGTAAACCATAAAACAGGTTTTTTCATAACTTCAGGTATTTTCTTGAACCATTTTTCCTCCTGGCAAATACCTTGATTTGAATATTGACAGATACACCCCCTTTTCAAACCTGGTGAATGTGACACACACTGAATTTTTATTGTACTGCATCATATTGTTCTGCGTTATTCTGTATCATATCCCATTAAACTCTCTACTCTACTCTCACTTTTAACTTTACACTGTAAACTGAAGGGTTCTTGAACCTTAAAAGTACTGTGTCGTTTCTTTGTTCCATGGCAAACCCATTCCCTTCTCCGCACAGAATATTTTACCCGCAATATATTTTTAAAAACTCAATTTTCAGTAAGAAGCTAGCCGAGTTCAAAATGTAAACAAGAGGCAGAGGAAATTTCAGTCACACCGCCAAAATTCCTGGAGTTGGCTGGAATACCATGCAGATAATAATTTAATCTTCTGTTTGAATCTGCCGATAAATGTCAACATATGCAGATGAGTAAGTTGGATATGAAAAATATAGCTGTTTTTATTTTTTCAGGACAATTTTGCAATGACTTAACCCCTGATAATTCCCAGACCTTGTGAATTGTAGTGTTTGTTATGAGAAATAACAGCCCTTTAGAAAGTGTTAATGTTGCACCGACAACTATGACTGACATGGAATGACATTGACTGGTTCAGGAAAACGTTTGAAGAGTATTTGAGAAAAAATCCTTGTTCAAAGTCCTGGTAAAATTAGGAATGGGTGTGTCGCATGGTGTGTTGGCAGGTGAGATGTGCTAAAGTCCCAATGCTGCATCATGAGCTGCACTTTACTTTACAACTTTATCCATAGTGCCAAAAAAATGAAGACAAAATATCTTCTTAGATTGTAAAAATGCATGAAACTGGTGTGTATCACACTTTTTTCAGCTCATTGTGGAACATTTTGTTCAAAAGTTGCATCTTTGGAAGTTTTTCCATTTTGCACATTGCAAAGTTTTCACATTTCACAGGTTAGAAAAAGTGCAATAAAATCAACTTGGATCTGTTTTCTATTGCTGACAGAATGATAAATGGAGCAGCTTCATCTGAGAGCAACATCTGCACAGCATACTGCAGCCATGTGGACCTGCTCTGTGGCTCTTTACAGCCTGAACCATTAAACCACAATTGTTAATGCTGCATAATACAGAGTTTGCAAGTTCTACGTCTTCACTGTGAGCAACAGGTGTCTCAATTAAATAATGATTGTTTCACGGCTGCAGGACAGTTGTTGGGTATAAGATAAAAGTAGATGAGGTGTTGTTACTGTAAAAGTGTGATTTCAAAGTGGGAGAACGAACCACAAGGAAACAGCTTTAACCCTGTGGTGCATAGTTGTTATGACAGTGGACACCTATTTAAAAGTTATTTACTACTAAATTCAATGGTTCATGTGATGGAAATTCATATCAACCTGTGTCAGGATATTTTTATTCTTCTTGGGGCCTGAAAAAATGTTTTCAAACATATGTATATATATTTTTTTACAAATGTTACATAGAGAAAGAGAGTTAAAATGCTTCTCAGAGCATTAAAAAAAGATTATTCATGAAAAAAAAAAAAAAGAAAATTAGTCAAACAAAAAAAATGAGTCATGTTTGCATCAAGTTCACGTGCTTTTATGTTGAATGCTCAGTTACAATTATTTGAAAACTAAAAATGGAAAAACTTTTTTTCATGTCTTAAGACAAATAAAAACACTCAAGGGAAAAATCCTGACACTGACTTTCATAATTCATGCATCAGAGGGTTAAATAATGAGTTTCTACAAAGAGTTTACCCTCCACAACACAGATGTTAAAATAAACATTCAGCAGCATGTTTAACTTTTGTGACTCCAAACAAACATTTACCTGCTCCAGTTTAGAAAAACATGTTTAGTCACTGTAACAAAAGCCCTTGTTGTGGTTTGGTCTGAGGGTTACTCACCTCTTTTCTCCGGATCTTTGTCGCCAGCTGCCGCGCAGACATCAGCAGCAGAGGGTCGCTGACGGGCGGAACCTTCTTCCCAACCAGATGAGATCTGCTGGGAGCAAATATCTTATACATCAGGAACAGAAAGCTCGTGACCACCTTGAAGATGATCCACTTCAGCAGGTTTCCCAGACACATGTTTGCGCCGCGGGGGAAGATGGGAAAGACAACGGATGTTCGGCCGCGTGCCAGCCGCTCCCAGAGCTTCTTCAGCGGGGAAACTCCGCTGAAACAGCGGCATGTACAGGAGATATGAAGTTTATATAGGTGCTACGTGAAGGAAGCACAGGTGAGAACCGGAAGTTTGGTGTTTTTCTTCAAAATAAAGTTCAAAGGAGAGCAAGTTTCAGGAAACAAATACTCTTGATCTTTTGTGTTTTAGCCTATAATCTGTGTCTTTGTGTTTGTTATTATTATTGTTTCGTTCCATGTTTTTTAAATACTGTTCTCTTAGATGGACTTCTGAGTCTGGCAATAAAGGTGATGAAGATGATGATGACTATACACTTTTTTTTATTTGAAAAAACACAATAGCACTTTAATCACTCCCTAACTCATACACCTGACATTGAACAAGAAAAACTTTATTTATTTAGTCATTCTTAACTAACTATTTACTTTGAACAAATTTCATAAATACAGGTTTTCTTTCTTCAATCTTTTTATGAATAACATTTACGATAACAATTTTGTTATTATCTATCTCCATTATAATAACACTTCTGTTAAGGGGGATACGGGCCACGCTAAAAAGAAAAAAAGTAAATTTACGTGGCTAATCTAGAAAATTTACGAGATAAAGTCATGAACTGGCAAGAAAAAAAAAGTTGTGAACTGAGAATAAGTCATAAACTCACGAGGATAAAGTTGTAAACTTATGAGAACAAAGTCATAGAATTTCTCCAATGACTATGATTTTGAGGCTAGTTAAGTAAGTTTACAACTTTAGTCTTGTAGGTTTCTGAGATGTAACTCGTAAATTTACTTCCGTTTTTTTTTTTTTTTGCGTGGCCCTTCTCTTCTGTCGTAAACTTCTTATGTAAATCTTAACTTGATTTTTTTTTGAGGATTCACCTTAGAGATGTATTTTTGTTTTTATGTTTGTGCACTTGGATATGTGGTTATGCATTACTTGTGTTTGTTTATAATTGTTTATGATTGTTTAAATCATTATCAGGGAAAACATAATCACATAAAAGCCTTTACAGATGTTGTTCCTGATTCATTGATTGGCCATGCACAGTGTGGTATGGAACTTTTACCTGCAAATTATGAAATATTATAAAATGTTGTAGACTTATCTAATATCTAATTCATCAGACTGTGAACAGACGTTTTGCTCACTTAAGATTTTGTGTTTAAAATCTCATTTCCAGGTTACATTTATAGGCCAAGTGTCAGGTTTTTGTTTTGACTTTACTTTATTTTGAAAGGTAAGACCGGAAGACGAAAAACCTGAACTGTCTGCCTCCTTACTGACCGATATTTGCCTTCCAGATTATCAAAGGTAAAGTTTAACCCGTGCATCCATCAGTGAAGTGAATGGTTCCTTTGTTTTAATGCTGGACTCTTATTTGACTGTAAAACGTTAAAACCTTTTTGATGGAGCAATAAATTCACAGTAAGAAAATAAAATTCTTGTTGCCCTTAATTTGTAATCACTGAACAAAAAGGTATTGTGTGGGACTTTAAAACTTAACAAAATTTATACACACTAATTTGGGATTAATGTTGTGGCTCTGTGGAACAATCAGATATAAGAAGCTTAGAAGAAAAGAGTTTAGGGAAAACTTATTTCTTTGTTTTCTTTTTTGGCCTTGAGATTTCATGGCGAGAATTCTAGAAATAGTATGATAAATAAATTCACCAAAAATAAATTAAGTTCCTCAAGAAAAAAAAAAAAAAAGTCAGAACAGTCAGGTGATCTCTTCTAAATGTTTCCCTCCAGGACATTTCACAGAGGAGAGGGCGTGACAGAGGGTGTTACAGAGCAAAGTAAATTATCATTATTATGAAGATGTTATGTTACGTTAAGTCTTAAGAATAAACTTGTAAGGGAATTTAAAAACAGTTTTCTCAGGAATGCAAAACATATTGTAAGGGGAAGCAAAAGTATTTCGAGGAAATCCAAACATATTGAATGTTAACACTAAAGTAATGCGAGGAAAGCCAAAACATATTGGGAGGGAAAGCAAAAGAAATGTGAGTTTAAAGAGCCTGGGGGAACACGAGAGTAGTCCAAGGAAATTTACAAGTGTTGGAGGGAACAAAAACATGTGGTGAAATATTAAAAGTTAAAAAAAAAGAATTATCAATGAATCAATATAAAGTAGATAATGTTACTTCTTGAAAACAATATAATTTAAATACAGTTATATTACATGAGTGTGTCCTACATTGTTTCAAATATATATACAATGTGATATAATTGCTTTTTAATACAGTACAATTTAAAACATTTTCTGAAATATTATGTAATATTACACTACAAAAACTGCTTTTTGAAACTTAAAACTTCAAATTTTCTTTCATGATTAATGCATCAGAGGGTTAATTTAGTCTTTATCTAAATTTACTTACTTGGACACACAGGGAGCTGAGTTTTTCTCCCACTAAGCATTATATACAGCAATAATCCAATTACAGTCAAAGGTAAATATCATGCATTTGACAAGAGGATTTAAAGTAACTGACACTTAACACTAGGGGGCAGCATCACACCGGATTTAAAGTCCCTCATTATGCACACAGAGCACGTAGCAGCAGAGAAAAAAAAAGTGCCTCTGCAATGCAGGTCAGTGGGTTAGTAGAGAATCCATAGTGTCTGCTGCTGCTGTGACTCTGCACCAGCAGCACCATCGTCAGGCTGTGCACACATGTCGGCGCTTGTAGAGAGGTTTGATGTTTCAGAGAACACAAGGCCTGCTGGATCTTTATCGGGAACATCTCTGCTGTGTTTTTTTCTCAATTGTGTCTTTTGATGCTGTTTCTTTGAATCCTGAAACAAACGAGCTGATAAGATAAAAACGTTGCTTTCTCACTGCAGCAACCTATGAGTTTATAATAAATGACCAACTCCACATTTTTACAGCTGAAACCACAAATTTACACAGGGATGGTGAATTTTTTTTCTCTTGTATTTGTTCCACAGTGCAGTTTGGTGAGTAAATAGATGCGTGCAGCAGTTGAAAATGTCATAATAGAGCTTGACTGAGTGCACAAAAGAAATGTGAAATCAATAATATCCACAGACTGACAGCAGCACACACCCTGCTGAGCTATTTATTGATCCGATTATTTCAAGAGGGGCCTCATCCCACAGCCAAATAATCTGTGATAACACTAAGAAGACAGAAAATTCTAATTTAGGGCAATTTTAATCATAAATTTGATGTTTAAATTCTGCAACACAGGTCAATAGAATGAAAACACAGTTTCTTTCTGCTCATCTTCGCAGTCAGAGTGATAAGTAGCTCACACAGGGGTTTGTAAAAACAGATCATTCCTCACCTGTAAGCTGAGACTTAAAGCTCAGAGACATCCCGGGCGTGTAGAAACACGAGGGGAAACAAGGGGGAAACACACATTTGACAGTGTTTGTAGACCTCAGAGAATCTGCTGTCTGCTGAAGTGCATTAAACAAACATACCTGGTGATTATTGGGGGATTATGTGGAGTCAGTAACGTGTACCGTGGTGTGTTTTATGGGAACTTTTAAGTCTCGGTGCATGCAGGCCTGCAGGGTAAAATGATCCAGGCTCTGGATTGATTTCTTTCCTGGCTCTGTTGTCAGTGGACAGCATGTAATTCACCTTTAGTTCAGGATTTTTGACTCTCAATGTCCATCTGTTCTCCTTTAATTACTCTCAACCAATCAGCACTCACAATATTTCACCCAGGCTTTTAATTTTCCTAATGAGATAAGAGGAGAAACTCTCCCGTCTGGCTCCGGTCATCTCTGAGTGGACGCTAATTTACTTTACTGTTCCCTGTTGGATGAAGCAGCTCTTCGCTCTGATCCACTTTCCAGCAGCTCTGCTCGGCCTCAGGGACACACGTGGCCTGGGCTGTCTGTCCCTGGAGGTTAGAAAGAAGACTGTTTATGTGCCTAAGTGACTTTTTTCATTACTTAGACCTAAAAGTGTTCAGTCTTTTACTTAAGGTGATAAATCCTGTACTGACATTTTGATAAATGAAGGAGAATTTTTGTTGGTTTTGCTTCTTCAGGATGCAAGATCTGCTGTGTGGTGCATTTATTAAAGCTGACAAACAAACACAACATTAAACAACTGAAGGCTGTGAGAAGATAGTTTCAAGGTTTTGTTGATTGAATCAGATTATAGAGTGTGATACCACATGGGATTGTCACATATTATAGTATTGAATTGGCATATTGTTTCGTAATGTTTCATTTCTTTGAGTTCCTTTTGCATTGTGCGTGTGGAAATACTCTTACTTTCACTATCAAACATACTCCTGAGTTCTACTGTTGTTTTTCCTTGATTTGCTTTGATCAATTTTGGTCATCCTTCCAGTTTTTCATAATGTGTTGGACAGTTCCTAACATAATCTTAATGGTTTCTGCATCAATCTCTGTAGATGTTTTCTCTGCTTGATGCCAATGATTTGCCCCCTTTTAACCCTCTGATGCATGAATGATGAAAATCAGTGTCAGGATTTTTCCCTTGAGTGTTTTTATTTGTCTTAAGGTATAAAAAAAGTTTTCCTTTTTTTTTTTTTTTTAAATATTTGTAACTCAGCATTCAACTTAAAACAGTGTGAACTTAATGTAAATATGACTTATTTTTTGTTTGACGTCTTTTTTTTTTTTGCAATTTCATGAATAATCTTTTTTTAATGCTTTGTTAAACATTTCAACCCTCTCTCATCCATTTTAACACTCTACAATGTATAGTTTATGAGCTTTTTCACCCTCAAATGTTTGTCTATGACATGTTCAAACATATATATTTGTTTGGGGAAAAAACTGAAAACCTTTTTTCAGGCCCTAAAAAGAATAAAAATATCCTGACACAGGCTAATATGAATTTCCACTACATGAACCATTGAATTCAGGAGTAAATAACTTTTAAATAGGTGTCCACTGTAGTGACCACTATCCACCAAAGGGTTAGATAGACTGAAATCTTTTCTACAACTACAGGATGTGTCTTTCTCTATGGTTGTTTAGAAATTGAGAAGTTTTTCATTACATCAGTTCGGGTTGAATAACTTGTTGCCAGCTGAAAGGTAATCAATCACGCAGTAATTATCCAATAGGAGGCTTGTACCTATTTGCTAAATTAAACCCAGGTGGTGACTTTTTTTTTGTTGGTCAGGTAGTGTATATTGCAGGATTTTCTGAAGTTTACATTCTCTTTTTTTATGTTGAATTTCTAGTTAAATATGTATATATATTTCATTTTCTTGTGATATAACACACTTTCTTTTATTATATGGTATCTTATGGTAAGTGTCACTGTTCATGTTTATCTACGACCCTCCTCATATCCATCCCTCTATCTGTCTATTTAGCATCAGTCTTTCATCTTACTTGGGATCTGGGGGAGGTTGAAGAGCGAGGTGGGACATGTGGCCTCTAAACCCCCCCCCCCTTCTGCTCCTCCTTTGGGAGACAGGCGTGCAGGCACATGAAACAGCTGTTGTGCTCCGAAAACCAATTATGGAGGCCCCTGGACCCCCGCCTGGCTGCTTGTAAGGGCCAGGCAGGGGGGGCGTGTGATTGTTAGCACCCACAGATGAGTTTTAAAGAGGGGCCAGAAGTGGGATCATGGTATGGGGGGGTCAAGGTATGGATTTATACAGCCAGGACCTGAGTGTATGGGTGGATATGGGGGATTTTTAATGAAGTGGGCGCTATTTTATATTTTATACACATTGTATACTCTGTATTGAGGTTTATATGGACTCAGGTGTGAGGCAGAACCACAGTCACTACTTACACTCCATCTCAGTTGGATTTATTTTAATGAGACAAATCCTCGTAGATTCCTTTAACTTTGGAAGCTGATAAAAAAAGATATATACTGATTGGAAATATAGGCAACAGATTTCATCTTTTACCTTATGGGTGAGTTATTGTTCCAGTTCCCCTCCTGTGTTTCTTCTTTTTTTTTCAGATTAGAATCCCATGGTAAAGGACTCGAAACTGCTCAGGTGTTTGGAAGCTATTGATCCTTTTTCTAACGGGTGAATTTCAGTGGGGGATCCGTATGAAAAGCCACATGAGCCAGCCTCATTAAAATACATTTTTTTGTCCCTTGTGAGGCTTGAGAGACCTGGACTCTCTTTGTGAAGCTTTACTGCAACAAGAAAAAAACATGGAGGGCTTTTTTAGTTTGGAGAATCAAATATTGTTTTTCAAGACTACCATAAACATACAGAATCTGTCCTATTCTTAAGAAAGTAAAAGTATAATGTATGATATATGATTTTATCTACAACACTGTTGGACTCATGTAAAAACTAATAGATAATAATGTCAACTTTACTCATGATACGACATAAAAACTGACACCTGTCTCATAGATTCAAGTATTTCATTTATTGCTAATAGCTTACATTTATATTATTATAAATTATATATTATATATATTTACAGTTACTGTAAGTTATTTTTTGGCGGGTTTTCAGCTTTTATGGAGAGGTGACCTGTCAGAGAGTAGGAACCAGGAACTCGAATGTGGAGTTACATGTCACCCACTCGAGGGCTGGTAGTCCATAACAAACTTTTATCCCGTTGAAAATTGATGAGAGATTTCATTGCCAGGTTTCTTTAAACAAACAAGAAATTTTTTTATGGTAAACTGTGCTCTCTTGTACAAGGTAGTGGTAAGGCATAAAAGGTAAAATAGTAATAATAAAAATTTGCATGAAGAGTATTATCAACAACTATAAACATAAAAGAATAGCAAAGAGACAAGACTAGTATTTACAGGCTTAAAAACATGATAGTAGTGCAGTCGTGAGTGGTGCAAGGATGCAGATAGTAAATGAGGTAGTTTAACAAGTTGCAAAGTGCAAGTGGGTTAAATAAAACAATAGATAATAAAAAATGTACATTCTGTTGTTGCATTAATTATCTGTGTTTAATCATATCTATGTGTTTAATCATATAAAGACATAAGAATAAAGCAGAATGTTGCACTGAATTGAACATCAGAAGATCATTAAAACTGGACGGATCCATCCCCTGAGTAAAAATGCTTCAAACACCATGTAAAACTATACAACAGATTTTGAAGTATGTTAATTAAACTTTGTGGGCTAACATGCTAATTAGAGTTAAACTGTAGAGAGTAGGAAAGCATCTTTAGCCACACAGAATTTCCTTTAAAAATGGCACAACACAAGGGTTTCATGTTTTCCTAGAATATAAACACCATAAATGAATAACAGGATCTACATTCCACCAGTGAGCACTATCTTTAGCCTTTAGCCCTTTTGTTTTGGCTCAAAGTTAAGAAGATTTACTTTATCTTTCTGTTTGCTCTTCACACAGATACCTGAGTCATTTGAATGATTGGTCAACAAACGCAACAGAAAGTAATCATGTGAAAATCTTGCCCTGTTAGTAACTTTAAAATCAGTGAGGTCAGCGGGGTCAACATGATCCACGATTACACACCTACAGAAACACACACACACATATGCATAATCCTCACAAACATGCTCACTGAAGCCTGACACAGACTCAGAAACAAATATAACAGTCAGAGTGATAAATAAGTGATCAGCAGCTCTAAATTATTAATGGTATATATTATTACCAGCAACAATGTTGTGACTTTTTTTTTTCTTGGGACAGAAATAATAAAGCAATGGATAAATAATTCAGCGAGTGTCTGCAGCTCTGTTCAGTCATAAAGCAGCTTGTGGAGAATCACACACCTCCGACAGAATGTGTTAACGGTGTGTCAGTATGTAGCTGCGAGGTGTGAGATGGCTGCATGACACACTTTTTTATGGCATCCAGCACCTTCGGGTGTCCCACGCATAACGTTCATAATCAGGTGTGAAAGCTTTAACATCCATGTCCATGAGCCAGAGCCATCTCATAAATCTTCCCTCCTACACAAAAACATACTTTTATCCTCAATTATTTCTGCAAACACTAAAGCTGCTGTGACCTACTTTAATTTGGTCCAGAGAAAGCCTCTAATTGATGAAATATTCCACATTAAATCCCAATTTTCTTTCTTGATGTTCAGCATTTATGCCGACATCATCGTGACTACTTTAATGCTAATTAAATCAAACCCTTCAGAGTAATAAAAGGTTCTGTGAGGACCTCAAAGCTAACTTAAAGCTCCTGTTAAGATATTTAAGCCAATTTAAAAACTCTTGCGAGGAAAGTAAGATGAACTTAAAGCTCCTGTGATGAACTTACAAGTACCTAACATATACTTTTGTGGTGCAAAATGCAAACTCTAAGCGCCTACAAGGAGCTAACTGCGAACTTGAAACTATCTTAACGCTAAATCAAAGCTTCTGTGAGAAACTTGAAGCTAACTTAATGCTAAATAAAAGCCCCTGTAAAGAACCTGAGGCCATCTTAAAGCTAACATGAGAAATGTAAAGCTAATTTAAGTCTCCTGCAAGGAACTTTAAGCAAACTAAAAGCCAACTCAAAGCTCCTCCGAGGAACATAAAGCTAACATACAACAACTAGATAGCTTTACACAATAGTGAGAAACTACAATATAACTTAGAGCTACTGGGAAGAATACTGGGCTAACTTAAAATTCTCGTGATGAACTTGATGCTAACTTGAAGTCACTTGGTAGACTGACCCTAAATTAGATTGAGTCAGTGTTTTTAAGCATTGCTTTAAAACTCCACTTCAGAAACCAGTGGTTGATGTCAATCAGAATATGTCTGTTTCCATCAGTTTATGTTTTAATAAACTTTGTCTTGGCAGCTAAGTCAGATATCTGCATACGCTGGTAATGCTATTTAAATAGTCACCTAAAGTTAATGCCACAGTATTTATCTATATCATGGAGTTGTTTAAATCTTTTGGCCTTTGAAGCCAGGTCGGATATCTTAATACGCAGATGACCTCATTAAATTTTCTCCAAAAAAAGAGGAAACCATGTGTAATACAAAAATACATCTTGTGTCCTTTTTAACAGGCTATTAACCAGCTCGTGATCCCTCAGAATAAACATGCACCCCTTAGGGTATCACCACCCCCAACCAGGCCTAGATTACCAACTCAGCAAATCCGGCGACTGCCCTTAAAGCTCTCAGTTCACTTCAGGTCACTTCAATGTGATAATCAAGGAATTTGCACTGATACAGAGCGATATCAGAAAGAGTGGTTCTGGATCGATCCTCAAGGCACTATGCAACAAATTAATCATTAAGTGGTGTGTGTAGGTGTGTGTGTAAACATGGTTACATTCCTGGATGGAGGTGTGTTTAGGGTACAGGTTATTGATCGGCCTCAGGTATGAGGTAATGTGTTACACTCACAAATGCTCAGCCCATTGGTTGTCATTGAGCTCTTCCTGAATGAGAGATAATGTGTAATCCAGTGGTTTCCAACCTTGTTTGAAACTGTGACTCCAGTTTCACACCACTATTTTCTGGCGACCCCAAAGAAATTTTCTTTATTGAATGAATGTCTCAGCAATAGTATTATAGTGAAGTTAGTAGCCAGCTACATTTAGCTTTACTCACAGTCTAATGATCTGAATACTGATGTTTCAGTGCTGTTTAACGTTACTGAATCATGGTTATGTCCTACCAGTGCTCATCTACCAACCAGAGCAAAGATAACGTGGCTCTTCATTTTTTTACAAGACTCTTAGGTTTCAATAGATCACTACAGTATGACTGCTGCATGTAGGTGGGAATGATTATCATGCTAACGTTTTAGCCTTTAGCACGTGTTCTAGTCTTCAGCTTGTGATTAAGCCTTTAGCATGCATTCTGGTTTTTAGCTCATAATTTTGCCTTTAGCCCATGTTTTAGCCTTTTGCCAATATTTAAGCCTTTGACATGTGTTTTAGCCTTTGGCTTGCGTTTTAGTCTTTAGCCCATGTTTAGGTCTTCAGCCCATATTTTAGCCTGTGTTTTATTCATTAGTTTGCATTCTGGTCTTTAGCTTATATTTTTGCATTTAGCCCATTTTTTTAGCCTTAAGCCTGTGCTCTATCACTCTCCTGTTTAGCTTTCGTCCACTTTTCTGTCCCTTTTCTGCCAGACAGTCCAGCTCTTATTTTCACTTTCACTACTAAGCATATCAAATGCATTATTTTCAGCATAGAAAAACACAGATCTCTCTTCTCACTGCTAATCTTTGTCAGCCATCGTGGCGTTGCCATAGAGACTTGAACATGCTGTAAATCAATCAGGTCCAACCTGACTTGCCCAGTCCCGATTGGGGAGCTAGGAACTAGCATTTAGATATAATTTACTTTGACACTGATAATTTCATTTCAAATTTATGGATTATGAGCTGCCATATATCTATATCAGACTTTTCAGGATCATCTAGAAAGTCCTCACAGTCCCTTTAATCTGGACATGGGGTTTGGCTGAACTATTCAGTGACACTCAACAAAAATATAGATAATATGTTTTTTAATGGCTATTTATGGCATTTTCTCTGAAAGAAAAAAGGCTTCCTAACATATTCATTCTGATCCTGCAGCACTTCCAGCCCTAAAGGTGAGAACCAGCTCAAGCGCCCCCACAGGTGATTTTTTTGCAGTGGTCACGTGTGGACCCGCCCCGCCTCATTGCCTCCAATAAAACACAGCAAAAGTCACCGCTTCTCTGCCTTCATGCCCAGCGAGGGAGACGCGCAGGACGTAAAACGAAACCGCGGTGTGTTTCATTGTGTGTGTGTGTTTCAGAGTGAGTGTGTGGTGGTGGTGGTGGTGGTAAGAGATGATTAATTAGTAAAATATAAAAGCTCGCGGTAACTGGACCCCGCGGCTCAGCAGAGGACACCGGCGCATGAGGAGGTTGTGGCATTTCAGGAGAAGGCCAGGTGAGTAAAGCACGCGTCCCTCTGCTCGGTAACAGTCCGTGCGTCAGCGTTTTTCACCAGGAACCGCAAATGTTCATATTTGGATCTGCGCGGTCTGTGCGCGACTTTGATCCGTGACAGATGAGCCCACGAAGTCGGCTCAGTTTGGCATCCATAATTCACGAGCCGCAGTCCTGGCAGTGTGAGGGGGGGGGATCCGCGACACGCAGGTTCACGCTGGTTCCTGCAGAGCATCAAAAGGCTTCTGCACACATGGGCACATCTCTGAAATATGCTCGAGCGGTTTTGCTTCAAATCTGCCCGTGTGATCGATCATGTTTCGAGCGCGTGTGTGTGCAAAGTGCAGGCAGAAAGACGCGATATGTTGCCGCATCCACGCTGTTATCACACATGTAACTGATAACATGTTACACAGCCTCTCAAACTCCCTCTTAGGTTTGGGAATCTGATATTTCCTCCTGAGCTAAATGCGGATCAAATAGGGATTTTTTTTGGAGCTGCGTTCAAGAAATGCGCGTCATTACGCAAACGCAAATATCGCATTGTTTGACAGCTAATCTAGAAATCAAGGCAATGTTTGCTGTGTGTCAAAACCCTCACACACCTCTCTGAATGATATACTGAACTGACGCCCCTGTTTCCGCCCCTCTCTTCACTCTCCCTCTTCAGTTTTAACAGGCCGTAGCGTCACCGAGGCGGCTCTTGCGCACTGGAAACCCGGGATTCAATTGGTGGAAGCAGGAGGGGAGCCCCGGCCTTTTTCTACTGCAGGAGGAGGAAAGCAGAGCGAGGAAACAGAGGAGAGAGCAGCAGCAGGAGCCTGCGCAGCTCTTTACGGCATGAGGGACTTCACCCAAACTGCGCACTGACTCTGCAGGATGCGCCGCTGCAGCTGCGTAGTTTGTTAGACACACACACACACACAAGCACGAGCTGGTTCCGGACTACAGGGACGAACGAGGCCCCCAACCGGGCTCGAAGTAGCTGCGACATTCCCATTGAGACTTGCATCTGCCTCCTCCTTGTGCGCTGTGGCCTTGCAGCGAATCATGGGAAATGTAAACATTTAGTCGGGCTGGATTTTAAACTACGCACACGTCCCACGTCCTCCAACTCCCTCCTCCTCCTCCTCCCGGGAAGTCCGAGATGGAGATGGGGATGGAGGCGGAGAGGGTCGAGCCGGAGCCGCCGGAGCAGGATGGAGACGCAGAGCCGCCCATGCACAGCGTGCACGGAACCAACCGGATCAGACCGTCCTCCTACCGGGCCCTGAGGAGCGCAGTGTCCAGCCTGGCGCGGTTGGACGACTTCAGCTGCGAGAAGATCGGAGCTGGGTTCTTCTCTGAGGTGTTCAAGGTGAGACCAAAACCTCTTCACCTGTGCATTTTTAATCTCATGTTTAAAGATAACATGACAAAGTGAGGTTAACTTTTTACTCGTGCATCCTAAACCAAACCCAAAGCAGGAGAAGATGCTAAATAATTACAAGAGGAAGTTGTTAATGATGGAAATGTACACCCTCACTGTCCCATCTCCTCTCTGCACGTGTTTGTCCTGACCCACATGCTGTGTGCGATGGACTCACAGTGTGTTTGTGTGTTTTTGGTGTGTAAGGAGATACGATCAGGACAGGTAGCTCTGGCACACATGTAGGTAAGAGTACACCCCCTTTGTCACGCTGCTGTTCACCTCCATGGAGACTGTTCTGAGGATCACCTCATCGGTGACCCGCACTGAGCTGTCACACTGAGCGCTGTGATGGTGTGAGAGATAAATTACACACTGTCAAAACTATCAAGTTCTTACATTTGAAGTGTTAGGGTGGCTTCTTTTTTTTTACTTCTATAGAAAAAATGGATTTTTTAGAGCAGTGACCCCCCTTTGGATACCAGACAAGTCAATATATGATGAAGTGATCTGTAAATGCAGCCTTTGCTGTGTAATTATCTTCAGGGTGGTAACAAAAATACTGGAGGTAATCACACTCTACGTGCAGAGGTGACTGCTACTGGTGACGCACACTTTCACAGTCGTCACAGACAGTCGCTCACGTGCACATCTGGATTTCCAGGTTCAGAGCATTTACGCTCATATCACAGAGGTGTCAGTGTGTTCAGCAGGCTTCATGTTTCACAGTTTCACTGTTTTATTTTTCCCTGTATTGCAATTACGATTTAGTTTAACTCATTTCTAAGGTCCCAATCTTCATTCTTCACTCCAAAGAGTTGGATTAATTAAACTAGGAATCAATAACTTCACTTGTTTTGCCACTTTTGGACTAATTTTTTGCAACTTTCTGACTATTTTCCAAGTTTTCTCCCAATTTTCCTGCCATTTTTTGCTGCTTTTCGGCTAGATTTGAAATCTTAAATATATTATTATCGCTACTTTCTGCTGTTTTTGCCACTTTACACTGCTTTGGTTGTTTCTCTTGCAAAGATGGTTCTTTAAACAATTTGTCTCTTTGGTTGAGCAGGGTTGAGTAACACTGTTGTAGAACTTAAAAAATCTACTGCAAAAAAAGATTATCTTGTATTGTGACTCATTTGAGATTAAGGAAATATTACTCTCTCTGCGATTAGAATATTGCGATTTGATCTATTTTGACATTAAGAGCCCAGCCATGGTCTTATTTTTTTTTTTCCTCCAAGGGAAATTGTCTGATTTATGAAAAGATTCTGAAACTTCCAAGTCTGGGAACACTGACACACTTTTGAAAAATGTAGACATTTTTCTTGAAGTTACTAAAATTTCTCAAATTTTGAACCATAAACTTTTCAGGAAGTGGAAGAAATTTCCCCTCAGCTTTTACAACTTCAAGAAAATGCATATTTAAAGTACAAAAATGATTGGAAAGTTCAAAAATGTCAAATTGCAAAATTTTGAAAATTTTCAGTATTTGTCCAATCAAAAATGTAATCAAAAGGATGATTTCAGGAACAAAAAATCTCTAGTTTTTATTTAAGAACTTCTATAAATACTCCTCAGGGATCTATGAAGAAAATCATTTCAAGTGTTTATTTTGTTTTGTTTTTTTGAAAACTGCCTAAAAATTTTCAGCATTCTTTAATCAGTTTCTTGAAAATTTGGGGGAATTTTGAGAAACTTTCAGAATAATTTCTGAACCTTTCCCAAACTTAAATATTTTGGGGGAGACTTTTTACAATTATTAAAAACTTGTCATCAATTGTATCAATTTTCGAGCCCTGAAAAGGGGACAGTTCTCTCCTGAAATTTTCTGAAGCTTAGAGTTTTTCCATGGGAGATTTTCTGTGAAATTTTCCTTTTGAAACTTATAGAAAATTTTCTTTTTCAGAATTCTGTATCTTTCCTGGAATTTTTAAAGAAAATTTCCTTAAATTTTCAAGACTTTTCCACACTCAGTGGTCACAGAAAAGCTTTCCTTTTTAGACTTTTTCTTTGTGCAGCTTGTCACGTTGTCCAAGAATCCTTCATATCAATGAGGCTGCAAAGAGCATGTTGATATTTCTCTCTCTTCTGTATGAAGTCTGTTAATGTTAATGCACCTCTAAACTTTGAAGCACCTGGAGATTATGTCAATTATCTGTTCAAATACATGAATTCAATAGGCTTAATCCCCCCATCACTTTGTTTCAGACTGTCTGTGCGGCGACTTTCGTGCTTGTCTGCCTCTAAAAGAAATAAACCAGCACGTACAGCTGAAGCCACTCCCTCTGCTGTGCCCTTTGAATGGCCAATGAGCATGCAAATGTCACTGTGTTTACTGCCACTTTTTCAAGCTGGCACTTACGTTTGGATTGGTTTGCCCTTTTGATGGCACCATATAAATGCATAATTGTTACCGTGTCTATCAGCTCTATTTAAAAAGTTTGCTGACAGGGCTGACTGGACGATTGTTCCTGGATTAGTTGAGAGGAAAGGGCCTGAACGTTCTGCAGAAGCCCCCTCTCTGATGTTTGTGTATTAGATTTATCGGTCACTCAAACGTATGTGGAGCATTAACTTGCATTCAGCCTGTGAAATGGATGTCTCGCACTTAGATACAAAGGCTCTGGCCTTTCGCCATATTTGTGTGTGTGTGTGTGCATGTGTGTGTGTGTATGTGTACCTCCACTGCTGTTATTGAGCTCCAGCTCCCTGTGCAGATCAATGGAGGCTCACGGCAGGCAGACAGGCAGCCATTCACCTCTCCAGTGTGCAATTGTGCAACCTGAAAAAAAATAAAAGAGCAAGACAAAAAAAAGAGGGTGAAGGAAGGGAGCACACGTGTCAGTACAAATCCTTCAGGTGCTGTTTTTCATCTTCCTCATAATATTCTTCAAAGAGAGGCTCCCGATATTTGCGAACGCTCGGCCTCGAGCAAGGTCCTTCTTTTGTTTTGTTTTCTATGGCTCTTAAAGCAAAGTTAAAAACCTGAAATCAATAAAACCCAGACTCACAAATAACACCCAGCAGTTCAGATCACAACATGAGTTCACTAATTATTTATCCTCAAATTTATATTCTCTTTGAGCTCCCCAAGGCTGGAAATTTTGGACCAATCTTTTATTCTTTATACATCAAACTGGCTCAATAAGAAGTTGATTTTTTTTTTTTTATCCAAGTGTGGCCTTTTTCAGCTGTTTCTGTTCTAATAATAGATCTGCAGCTACACCTGCTGTCAGAGGAAAGTGAAACAGTGCAGTTGTCCTATATTTGGTTCCCATTCAGCCTTTCTCTATAATTTACATGAGACATGGAAATTTAAAAAGGTGTCTTGTCAAAAGCTTCTGCAGCACTGGAGAACTACATATTCAAGAAGAGAAGTGCTGTGTGTTTGAGATGATGTTTGATTTTTAGAAACGGAGTTATAGCTTGGTTATGCTGATTTCACAACACGACTTTTGACTATTTTAATGGCTTTCAAACAAATAACCTATCCAAAGATGAAAAGAGTGACATCATGTCATCTGAAGTTAAAGCTAAAATCAAGTTATAAACAGAACCAAAGCTGAGCTAACTGTTTCTACATGTTTGCTATTCTTGTTTTAAGCTGTGGTAAGCTAACTGTAGCTGCTATTTAACTTTAAGCAAGTCATTTAAAAAAAGCAGACCTCTCTGACAAACTGTTTCCATAGATTAGTTTTCACTTTACATGAAAAACTTACTGTTAGCGTGAGCTTCATTTCCAACAAACATTTTGAATAAAGTGAACATTAAACTTTGAGTAAGTTTTCATGGAAATATTCATGACACTTTTAG
This sequence comes from Thalassoma bifasciatum, assembly GCA_008086565.1. Classification (NCBI taxonomy): domain Eukaryota; kingdom Metazoa; phylum Chordata; class Actinopteri; order Labriformes; family Labridae; genus Thalassoma; species Thalassoma bifasciatum. The sequence continues at coordinate 77,435 of RPOG01000613.1, forward strand.
TAACTGTTACCATGAACTTTTTCATCCATATCATTAAAATTCAAAAAGTTATCTTGTAAAAACTTTTGCTCCAGGTTTTAACAACTAGAAAATTACTGTGTTTAAGTTTCATCAGCTAGTTTTATCAGATAGCTTGATGTTACCATTATTATTCTGGATTTTTACATCATATATGTGAAGTGATTATTAAGAAGTGTAACACATACGATCACAGCAGAGTTGGCCGTTACCTCAAGTTTCCCACCTTTGCTGTTTGCTACACTTAGCTAACTGTAGCTTCGATTATAAGCTGCGTTTTCATCAGACTTTGACATAATTACATACTTGTCAAATTCATTTTAATCAATCGAAAACAAACTATTTAATCAATTTAGTTTGTTTCTGACCTGGAAATTTGTCTTGTCAAAAGCTTTAACAGAAGGCGAGCATTTTAGCGGTATATCTTTGAGAAAAGTCTGAGTTTATGTTTGAGTTTTAGAAGCAAAAAAAAATAACTAGGTGTTCGCGCAAGTTATTCTGATTTTCCTTCTTTCAATAATTCATGTGTTACAAACTCAAATTGTAGTCTGTGACCTGAGAAATGTTACATGTAGGATCACATTTCTTGATAACCAAAGGCAAGCAAGCTGTTTCTTCATGTTAGCTTACTGTAGCTGCTAGCCACTGCATCATTCAAAATCTTATCTTAAATTTCTTGCATCACTGTTTCTGAAAGCTGCACTCATTATTACACAATGTGATTGCATAATGATTTTATTATTTCTGAGAAAGATAATGATTCTGGACTTTACCCTTGTTGCTGATAACAGAATGATATACACAATGCATGTAAACACTCACACACACACACACACACACACACACACACACACACACACACATGCACCACAGCAGTGTTGTGCGAACCCCCCCCCCCCCCCCCCCCCCCCCCCCCCCCCCCCCCCCCCCCATGTTACCTCCCTGTCACAAGCAGCTGCCACATACACTCACATGCACAAAGACATAAACACAGAGATTTACACTGAAACACAACCTTTTATTCACGTTGACCATGTTTGTCCTAAAGTGACTGTTTGAATCACTTCTTCATTTAATCTCTCTCCTTTAGCTTCTCATCATCACGTCTTAAACGCGCCCATTAAAATACGACCACACACACGCAGACTAGCTTAAACTTTCATCACTAAACTCTAATCAGGCTAATTACCATGATGACTGCTTCTTCTCTATGTGACTCACAGATATGTGTTTGAAATTCAGTTTCACCTCCCACTTTTTCCATCAGTTACACTTGATGCTTGAATCAGACAGAGAATGATCAAGAACGTTGAGCTACAGGATTGAAAAGATAACCTAAACCCCAAATTGTGCGCCTTCAGCGTGGTCCAAAAGTCACCAAACTAGGTGACAAAATTCAGTCATGGGAAAAAATTTGAAGACTTCAGGGCTTTTGTGCTCCACAGCGCCCCCCAGCTTAGAAAAATGCAGCTCATCCAGGCACTTTGAGCCACATCTCTGAGCTTTTTTTGTGCACAACTGGCATATTAAGAACCACAAAATAGTCTCTTTTCCAAATGGCAAGTTCCAAATGGAAAGTCTGTCAGATTTTAATGATGTAAAGGATATGTATCCAAATGAACTCATCCCCCTGATTTTTTCTTATCATCTTCAAATCAATATATGTGTATTAGACATATCAACACTAAACACTTGTTGCTGAACCTAAACCTGAGCAACTGCAGCAACCCCAGATCACAGCACTGCCCCCACAGGCTTGTACAGTAGGCACTAGGCATGATGGGTGCATCACTTCACCTGCCTCCCTTCTTACCCTGATGCGCCCATCACTCTGGAACAGGGTAAATCTGGACTCATCAGATCACATGACCTTCTTCTATTCCTCCAGAGTCCAATCTTTATGCTTCCTAACAAACTGAAGCCTTTTTTTTCTGTTAGCCTCACTGATTAGTGGTTTTCTTAAAGCTACACAGCTGTTCAATCCCAATCCCTTGAGTTTCCTTTGAATTGTGCGTAAGGAAATGCTCTTACTTTCACTATTAAATGCTCTACTGTTGTTTTTCTTTGATTTGATTTGGCCTTATTTGCCACAGGGCAGTTGTCTGTCAGTCTGGTAAACTAGGCCTCTGAATCGGCAAACTGGTGACCTTTATCACTCCAACAAATCAACCAACAAATTATCAACATCCCCCTGCACATTATATGGTGTTTAAAGGAATGAACCATTCAGACCTTGATTGTTTTTTGAACCAAGCTTTTGGTGTGTTAATTTCTGATGTAAAAATCACCTTGTTGAGTGGGTGTGAATGTGGTCTCTGGTGTTTCTGCAGTGAGCCTCCAGTGGACACTTGAAGAACTGCAACTGTCTGCATAGGCTTTGATTTTAGATGGGTGGTTGTTTTGTTGACAGTAAAGCAAAAACATTAGCATCTTATAGCATTGGTGAACAACATGGGGAATGTTTTTGACATCACTGTTGATCATTTGGAGGGATATAAATCTCGAGAGAATGCAAAATAAAAGAAGAAAAGAGTTTGGAATGGCAAGAGAGATCAAACATGGTATGAGCTGTAGTAGAGTGAAAATGTTTGCACGCACTTGCAAACAGGAAATGCTAATGTTTTGACTTAAATGCGAATCAAGAAGTACAGTTTAAAGTAAATCTGTCTGTCTATGGGAGAGCTTCTGATGGTAGAATCTCAGTTTTTCAGTTGTTCAGTTGTTTGCATGACCACCTGATTTTTTGCTTTACTCATACATGTGTGTTACCTGTAAAAGTGAATTGTCATGGTGGAGCAAATGATACTTCACCATTCCAGAAACAACTCTTAAAAGTAGTTGTGTTCAGTAGATGTGTTCGTGTTTTAATCATTACAACAACAGGTTGATACTTGCGAAAGTTGAAAGCATCGGTGGTCTTTTTTTTTTTTTGAGGTATCACTGACAGGATCTTTGTAAAGGAAACAAAATCTCATCATGTGATTTATCCATGATTTTCTTTAAAGTGAGGAGAGAGAGCTCGTGCTGTTGGGACTCTCCAGGACGTGTTGAGATGTGACCAGTTGTTAGAAAATTCCTGCTGTTGTTGCATCCACCCTGGAAAGATAAAAAAGCCAAGAAGGGAGTAAAAAAAAACGCTAACCGCAGTCCTTCACGAGCTGTCAGCAGTGTGCTTGTGATCAGTCTCATTGTTCAGGATTAAGCCGCTCTATACATGTGTCTTTGTAGGTATGTTTCTGTTGGACGGTATGGGCGAGCTAGTGCGGACTTGAACACCTCAGTGAAGCACGTCTCCTTCATTACTCCATCGTTCCAGTCAGGGCCTGCTCTGCTGCCACTCACTGTACCAACTATTTCACTGTGTTTATGTTCTGCACAGGCTCACAAACAGAGAAAACGCTGAGCCTGTGATGTGCCTGTCTTCACTTGAACCGCTGTGTTTATTGCTTAAAATATTTCGACTTAACAGGGGATTAAAATAGAGAAGTGTTGGGTAAGAGTTGCACAATTATTTGCTTTCAGACTCCCCTCGTTTCCATGCCCAGTGTTGTTATAAATTTATCTCTGGAAACAGTGTGTGTATGTGTGCTTACATCAGTACACAATGAGTGTTTCCTCTGGGTCACATGTTGGCAGTGTGGTCATTTTTAGCTGAACCTGGAGGAAGGACGTTTCCCTGCAAGTGAGGAAACAAATGTTGCTGTGTTTGGATTTGAATATAGTCAAAAGAAGAATCACCAGAAATGTCTAAATGTTATTGGCCCATCAGGTCTTTGTTGTAATATCTGTCTCTGCTTTTATTTTGAAAACCTCGGCAGCATCCAGCAGAACAGACTTGTTAGAAAATATATATTCTACCCATGAGTCCGTTAAGTTCAGTGTACAAAAATCTCACAATGAGTCTTTATATCTAAATAAAGAGCAGCTTCACTTCCATGATGGCTGCCATCTTGCACCACCATGTTTCTACTGTAGCACAGAATGGACAAAATTAGTGAAAAACTTGTATTTTATAAGTGTCAGCACAGAAAGCACCAATGAAAGGAAAAAGAGTGGTTTTATGTGCAAAATAATTTGCATTGATAGCTTTTATTGTGAGAAATTCATAAATAGAAAGTCGTACTTGTCATGCATCAATGAAGCTTTTTGTCCTTTAAGGCTACCATCATTCTACTAATGTGAGGGTTTTATTCTAAGGTCAAACCTCTAGATTTCCATTTTCTACTTGGAGTACATTGGGAAAGAATTCTACAAAATCTTTCTATACTTAAAAATTTCAGGCACTTTTAATGCATCAAAGAAAAAAAACACTTTCCAAAAATCATAAGAACTTTTCAAATTTAACAAACATTTATGAAACAAGTTTGCTGAAAACCTTGAGAAACTCTCATTGAAATACTGGCAAAAATTGTTTACAGTGAAATCTTTTTGAAAAATTCTAAAAAATTCCCACAAATTTTGTTGTTGAAACTCTAAAAAAAAAAAATCTTCAGATATTTTTGCCTTATCCTGAATTTTCCTCAAAACTTTTGAACACTTTTTTTGAAAAATTTCAGAACTCCTTTGTCCGAACTTTTGACTGTATTTTCAAATATTTGTTGAAACTGTTTAAGATATTTATTGTAAAAACTTTTTGGAAATTTAAATTTTTTTTTAAACCTAAGAAATATCTCTGTTACAGGAATGTTCTAATGGAAAAATCTTTTACAAATAACCCAATGTTTGTGTTCTCTGATGGATCTGTTTTCTGTTTTTTAAGTTTCCTTCTTTTCTTAGTTGTTTTGTAAAAGACTGTCCTATTCTCAAATGTCAGTAATGTACTCTTTTCGGGCCTCCAAAGACCTAAAAGACATCTTAAAGACACTTTTTAAAGTGTTATTTGACATAAGCGCAACTTGAAAAATGTTTCAATTTACAAAGAGAGGACAAGGACATGTTAAAAAAATGTAACACAAAAAAAAAAGTTAAAAGATGTAAAACCAACAAACACAACATTGTAATGCCTCAGTATGACTGGCGACTTCTGTCAGCTTGTAATCACTCGTTTCTTAGCTACAGAAAGCTTCAGGAAAACGTTCATGTGTGCAGAAATAATCAGGTTAAGTTTTACATATTTAAAAATACTCCTCTAAACCACTCAATGACATTTAGATTCACCTCTCCAATTTTTTTCTTTACCACAAATTGCATCCTAAACCATTGTGAGCACTTTGTCTTCCTCTCAGATTACATTAATAGTGATGGGTGAGGTCACAGGAACTTTACTAACAACATGAACAAAGAAACACTGATGTATCAGACGTGCTGCGACTGATCTGTTTCTATTCAGTGAGATAAGAATCTGCTCTTATGAAACGCTGTTAGACGTTAAGTGTCCACTCACTTTGGTATTGATTCAGAATAACATAAAAGCAGGCTGAGCACTTGTGTTTCTTTGCTGATGAACTGGAGTGACCCCTCATGCTAAGACCTGTGCAGGTCGTGGTGGGGGGAGGTGGGATTTGTTATCTCCTCTGTGTTTCTGTTGTGCAGCCGAGCGATCAGGCGGCTGTGTATCAGCTTGTCTGCTACCTGGACTGTTCACCTCCTGGAGCAGGTTGGGTTTCAGAGCAGGGAGCTGCCGGGCAGGGACGGGGTGGTCACTGATGGACTCGCACACACACACTCACACACACACACAGAAGCATTCACACCTTGTCACTCTGAAGCACCCACACTTGTTTTGTGCTCATTGTCGCTCTAACAGAGAGCCGAGCCTCAGGCGGCGGCTTAAGCCTGAGCTGGTCTAATTTTCTCCACACTCTGCAGGGATTCGAGATCAGCCCCTCGGGGACTTTTACTCACAACTAATTCACACTTCAGCTCATCAAAGCTCCCTCACCAACTCAGTAGAAGATGATTCAAAACAAAAAAATGTACTTTAGTCTGGTTTAAAAGGAAAAAGTTAATAGGGAGGCTTTTATTTTGAAGGGTAGCTTGTTTAAATCTACCCAATTACAACCAATTAAACACATTTTCCACCCGAATATAAAACTCAACCCTTTACTTTAGACGTCAGGGTGGACATGTTCTTATAAATCTGCAAAGGTTGGTGATACGCAAAGCTTTACAACCCATACATTTATGTAAAACACTCCTTTCCTGTTTGAAGTGAAAGCTTGCTACAATATAAATGTCAATAATGTATAGAAGCCCATTTCCCCCAGTTAAGAATATGGAAATTAAAAACTGGATTTGTTGAAATTTTTTCCCCCAGCATTACGTACAAATTTTGTGATAAAAAGTCAAATTTATGAGACGAAAAGTCCAAATTTTGACCCTTTTTCTCAAAATTTCAACTTTGTATCTCATAATTTTGACTTAATCTCAAATTTAATAAATCAAAATTTTGACTAAATACGGCCCAATATATTCTAAACAAAGCCAAGTTTTTATTCTCATTTCCAACAGTCAGAAATGGGTTTCCATAATAATGTCTTACCACATGCCTAAATATATAAGTCTTTTCAATTTTATTATAAATATCATTGGTCAGCAGAACAAACTAAGAGAAATCCTGACAGTTTTGGAAATTTCATCACCAAAAAAAGAGGACATGTCTGGGTAAAAGAAGATATTTGTTCACTCTACTTAACTTTACATTTGGGTCTTATCCATTGATTGTTGGAGTCCCAAAGCTGAAAGTCTTGCATTTTTTACCTTGAGACCCTCGGTTACGAAACAGTGTTTGGATTTTACACTCACAGTCACTATTTCAACAACGTGACCGACACCTGCAAAATAAACTTCCAACATTCTTCCAGCTGCTGAGTGAGGACATAATTATTACATACATGAAACAAACACATAGCTGGATCCATAACTTACGCAGAAAGGTGTAACCTCGTGTTTTATGGGGTTATTTTGGTGTTTTGTCCCATTTGAGACTCTGTACTTAAACTGCTCCAGAGTCTTTCTGCTGCCTGCTGCTGCGACAGTGAATAATAACAACACAACAGTTATTTTGAACAGCGTGTTTCCCTCAGATCTCCCTGATGAATCAGATGGCATGGTTTTTGTTAAACAGAATTAAAATATAACATACATCATCTTAGTTCTGCCGCCTGCAAATGAAGCATACAGGCGCAGCTTTCCAAACTTAAGTCAGGCAGCTGCATTTCGGAGTGTCAGACTCGCTTAAACCTGTGGGGGACATTAGATTAATGAACTTAATGTGTCATGTGTTGCTTTCAATCGATAATATGGACTTAAAAATGTTTTTAAATGCTAAATGATGGAACTTAAAATGTGCAAAAGTCATTGATTAACAGCTGAAAAAGTAAACATCAGGAAATTTCAAGGAAATTAAAAAAGAACAGAACAAATAAGTTACCTTGTGATGTGCTTAAAAGTAAATGCAACACTATTTCTACAAAGTCATATTCCAATTTTCACCCAATGAGATTGGGTGATGATTTAAAAAAATAAATTTTAAAAAGTTTTTCCAATTATTAACTAGTTCAAATGAAATTTGCAGACCTGTAAAGTAAAGTGTTACCAAATGTTGCTGTAAATTTTACAGTCATGTAACAGCAGCAAGGTGCCAGTAATTAAATGTAACAGTATGTTCAGTGTCATTACTGTAGTTCATTCCCCACAATCCTTTGCTTTTTTTCTGTTATATACTGTGAGGTTAAAAGAAATCAGTTAGAGGGAACTGCATTTTACTCTTTGGTGTAATAACTTGGTTTGGAACATCCAGAGTCTTCAGTCTCTTACACATCTCATTCCTCCCTCCCTCTCGTTGTCTGGTGGTGCATCAGTCGCTCCGTCGTCCCTGTTGGACTCTGGGTAATGACAGACATCGCTGCACATGTTGGCTGCCCTGAGCGAGCGGCAAAAGATGCCGTGACCTTTCCTCTGCTGACAGCAGCACTTTACAAGGCCGAGTGTGTTTGAAGGAGAGATTTAGGGTGTGTCTGGGAGTGTGTATCTGTCTCAAGTCTTTCGTGTGTGTGTGTAATTGCACCATATCATGGGGTTTGCTTAATGTAGGCGAGGACATCAACATTCCAGTGGCAAGTCCATGGAGATGACCAGTGAAGTGGTTGGCATAAAGCATTCACTTGAACACACACTCACATTTCTTGTGTTGGCTTTGCAGGGTTGAGCTTTTTAAAAACACACACACAGACACACAGACACACAGACACACACACCTGAGAAATTGCTGCTCTGTGAGTCAGACACACTCTCATCCTGTAATGATGTTGATGATGAGTGAGAGGTTGTTTATTTGTGAGGCCGTCGGGACAAAAACAGTCGGGTCAAGCAGCGTTGCAATTCCAGCCACTGCTGCCTCAGCAGTTGGCTCCTGTTTTCACTGTGACCTGCGTGAATGAGTCAAAGAGTATGTTAATGTGTGTTTATGAGCCTATGTGTGTGTGTGTGTAAGAGTTTCTTCAAATAAGTGAAAAAGCAGATGTTTGAAGGGGGAAAAGCAGACAAGTGTTATTTAACTCCACAGTTCTGTTTCCCTGCTAAATTTGTATCTAACTGATCAAACTCGTAGTTTCTGAAACACAGGTGGTGTTTTATCATCTTCTAACTGATAAACATGCAAAAATTCCCCGGAGAGGACAAGTATGTAGCGACAATATACTTATATTCAAGCTAATACAACATACCTCATAGTAGTTACCATCATAGAAGCAATTGCTAACACTTACAAACTGAAATTTACTTTGTGTTGGAACATTAGCATTAGCTGCAGTTAACAGGAGTCAACAAGTAAATCAAACACGAGTTTTACTCAGCTTGTTAAAACACAAGCTAAGAAGTGTTTCAGTGCTAGCGTGCATCTATGACACTCCTAGCTTAGAGAGATGTTAGCTAATGAGTCGTTAAAGACTTTTTATGCTTTTTGACACAGACAGCTAACAGTAATAATGTTAGCTAAGGAGTTATTAAGTGTTAACAATACACTATACAGGATGCTAAAGCATTGTTAGCCCCTCAACAATAAATATTATTTAACTAAACTGATGCAAAGAGGTTCTCTGTATGTTTTTAAATAAACACTAGCTTGATAGTGTTGCTGGGAGATTGCTAAATGCTAGTATTTTTAATCTCATATTGAACTGGGTACGAGCTTGTGGGGACGTTAGATCAGGAGCCATTGAATGCAAATAGTGTACAATGAAAACTAGGCATCCAATAGTAACATTAGCTAAAGAGGGCTAGCTGTTATTTGGTAGCTCACATTTTATTCCCCATGTTTAAAGTTAGTGTCTACTTGTCAATGCTAGGAAATGTCTAAGTGTTACTATTTTTAGAGTTAACAAGTGTTTGAATGCTATTATTTGCTGTTGGCTGATAATAGCTAGTTGTTTATGAAATGAATTTTTGTCCAAATGGTTACTTATCCATGAAAAACCTCCTGTGTGGTGAACGATTAAGTGTCTAGTTTTGTGTTCTGTGGCCCAGTTTACACAACAATGCTACACAGCGTTTCACCTGAAAATGAAAAATGTAGTGAGAAACATCTGCGTTTACACAAAAATGCTGAAGGACTTGAAACGCTGTAATACGCATGTCAGGCCTGGAGATGGCACTAACTGTAGGAGCCGTATTCTCGACAACTGTTTAGAGGCTGAAGAAGAGGTGAGCTGATCATCTCGAGTTTATATTAAAAACTTCTTTGCTGATTGCAGAAATAGTGCAATCAATCCATATTTGTTTGAAAGCAGTCTGTAGGTTCAGCAGCACAAGAATGAAACACTAAAAACAAGGCCATTTTCAAAAGTTTGCGTTTATGTCGGCTAAAATGCCATTGTAAACGAGAGGCCAAAATGCATCAATCCTTTTGCTTTTCCCCCTAAAACAGTTGTTGTGTAAACGGGGCCTAAAAGTTGGCCTTTTTACAGTGTTAAAGCTTCCCTCCAGGAGCATGTCATCACCCTGTGACTGCTGATATGATGAATGGAAGCAGCAGCAGGAGCTGATGTATGTGAAGACGCCTCTGAATCAACCATAAAGCTTTGGCTTACTCATCCTCTTGAGTGCTGTAAATAAATCTAAAAGGAAGTATTAATCCTACTCCCCCCTTCACGCTCAAACTTACTCTCTGGAAGAGGAAGCAGCCACTGACTTAACGTGTGATTTACATGTCTGCATCCATGCGTGTGTGCACCACTTTGCCACAGGCTCAAGTGGCTCCGTGGAGAGCGGATTTAGTGCGGCAGAGATTGAGCCCCATTGACTGCTAGATGAAGAGGGCAGCCATCGTGCAGCCTCTGTGTGTGTGTGTGTGTGTGTGTGTGTGTGTGTGTGTGTGTGTGTGTGTGTTAAGCACTATACGCTGCTCTCGACACTTCTCTATAATAGGCTTTGGATTTTTTTTTTCAACGCCGCTCTGATCCAGGCTAACATGTCACACTGACTTCTACAGCTCGGACTTTGACCACTCAGACACACATTGTCATCCTCCCACAGTTTTTTTTTTTTTCTTTTTTTTTTTTTACTGCACACTCATGTCAGTAGTGCAGCCACAACACAAAACCTTGGAGGGAAATTTGGTTTGCATTCAGGCTTAAAAAAAACTTTTTACTGCAGCTGAGATGCAAACAAGTGTAGCCCCAAAACAGAGAGCTAAGACTTCAACCTGCTGCTATTCAGAAAGAATAATATTATATATAAAAAAGGTAATATCTAAAACACTTACATCTCTCCAAGATGATGCATTCCCATGTTTCCTTGCGCTGTTCTTGAGTTTGTTTGATCTGTAGAGTGACTCATTTAGAAAGGTATAGCATTAGTATATGGTAGAAATCTTAAATGGGTGTATGAGCTTGGTTGTCTGCATGATAGCAGTGTTAATTTTAGCATTTTTCTCGAACTAAAATTGTGCCTAAGAGTGTATATTTCCTCTCAGGACTCAATGTGCCCCAGCTCTGAACACTCTCTGTGTGTTAAAATATTAAAGCTCCTGTGAGGACTTTCTGGTCGGTTACGAAACAGACTGAAATTAATTCCCCTTTTTTGGAATCTATGAAAGCAATGCTCATAAGCAATTGTGTTTTGGACAGTGAGTGTCAAAAAAGTGACTCATGGCAAGCTAGATAGACAAAAAAAATGTTTATATTCCCATGGCAAGGATTAGTACTAGTTTGTCCACAGGGGGCGCCAAAGTCGACACAAACAGAAAGTTACCTCAGAAGTCGCTTTACAATGAGGGATGGGTATTGATAAGATTTTATTGATATCAATTCCCTTATCGATGCTTGTGCAAGAGTAGTTTTACAGGTTTTCTTTTTCAACAACTTTTTATTGAGTTCAAAACTAAAACTATATAAAATAAGTCACTTGATTTGGATATATCTGGACACAAATTAAATAAAAGTAAGTAAAAATCTCATGTAACACAAAGTCGATGTATTGTTTTGTTGTTTGTTTTACGCTCAAATAGACCAACTAGCATTGCTTTGATTCATTTGGAACCTTCAGCTTGCCGTAGTTATGCTGAACTCAGCCACAGTGCTGCACTTCCTGTTTAAAAACATTCGCCAGTTTGTATTTTGATGTTTTTGAGTTTTCAGGATTGTTCACAAAAAGTTATTGTGTTGTGTTTCTGTAATAAACGTTGAAATTCTATTATAAATCGATTTATACTAACCCCTAGCATAACAATGACATTTCCCATAGATGTTAGCATCAAACTAGCGCCGTGTTTACGATACTGTTTTTGTGACATTAGGTGATGTATAACAAGTTGAATATATTAACTTTGACTCTCTTGGGAAAGAGTAATGTACATTTCTCTGTGTGTTCAGTTTTATAGCTACTCAAGTGAAACATCAGGGGAAAATCCTGAATTAAAGTTTTCTTGGAAACTGTTATTTATCTGCTAAGCTAAGCTCGCTGAGGCAGAATAGTTGATGTAAGGATCCTCATTAACAATAATAGTTTTGCTTTCGAGACATGTTTGGGTTTATATATCAATCACCTCAAGCTGCCCCATTCCAAAGCTGTTCACCACTTACACAGAGAACTGTGCCCCCCCCCCCCTCACATACACACTCTGACAGATCACAACCACCTCCGACTTCCTCTCTTCGCACGTTCTGCCTCAGTATCTCCAGCTCATCTGCTGCTTGTTCGAGTTTCTTTCTGAAGTCAAACTACTTGACGGGCAAATATGTGCTGACATACGACCTGTCACCGTGGTAACCATACCAGACAGAGACATCACCATGGCAGCCAGTCGGGGCGCAGACGCAGCCAAAACAATTAAACAAAACTCGACTGACCTGCTTCTGTTTCATGGACAATTTCCAAAAACAAAATGTTTTTTTAATCAGGCAGCTTGACATAGTTTCATATTATTACATTACAGAGTGTTGACTCATGTGAGTTATTTTTTTCATAATGATTTATGTCATGAATGTAAGACTGTGTTTTCAATCATTTTATTAATGGAAGTCAAAAAACAATTTGTCAAGTCAGTCAACGACAGACATTGAGGAAACAAGAAGCCGAAAAAAAACACGCAGTCAACGCTGAGGATGCTGAAGTTGGCTGGGATACGATGCAAATAATAATTTAAAATCTGCAGATCAATGCTGTCATATTCAGACAAGTTAGCTGCGTTGAGTACAGAAAAGATAAGGTAGTGATAAAGTAGTGTAAGGCTGTAACTTGTTGACTGCATCTAAGTTCAATCCAGTGGTTTTGTCAAATTTTCATTGAGAAATTTGTCAAAAAAATTTTGTTGGTTTTGCTCTTTTGTGGTCGCTCCCTGCCTTTTCACGTGCCTGGGGAAAACATCACCCTTCTCTTTCGTACATTAAAAGCCATGGCAGGTAGAGCAGCAGCAAAGTCTTCCCCACCAAGAGAAACCTCATTAATAATAGAGCAGCATGTTCTGGGGACGGATGTGAATTTCTTGCCTGTCTGAACAATTTTTGATGAAATTAATGAAATGGTGTGTTTTCTTTTTTCGTAAACCAGGTGCAGCACCGTGTGACCGGCCAGGTGATGGCTCTGAAGATGAACATTTTAGCCAGTAACCGAGCGAACATGCTCAAAGAAGTCCAGCTCATGAACCGACTGTCGCACCCAAACATACTCAGGTACGTGAAACATTCCTGATTCACGTGCATCATCTCCTATACAAAACTAAAATCACTTTGGTGAACTGTTGTGTGCTCTGTCTGCAGGTTTATAGGAGTGTGTGTTCACGAGGGGCAGCTCCACGCTCTCACAGAGGTAAGAGACGGAAAGTACAAAGGCTTTTTTTTCTTGTTTGTACAAGTTTGACAGCGAGCTCCATGTTGTAAATACAACCACACAAATACAGCACACTCTAATTTAACCAAGTGTGTTGCAGAATATTTATGGCACTATCGTGCAAAAAAGACTGCATGAAAATTAACTGTTATCTTAATTTGGTGCAAAAAGATTCCTAAAACTTGAAATCTTAATTCAAATTTATCGACATGACAGTAACTAGGGCTGGGCAATTAATCCCATAATAGATTAAATCACATTATGGCATGCTGAAATTTTCTAATCCCAGACTGTGCAATATTTCCTTAACTTGAAATGTGTCAGAAAACAAGATGAAAAAGTTTTGCAGTTCATGTTTGATGCTCAACACCAATGTTACTCAACCAAAAAACCAAATTGTTGAAAACTTTATTTGCAAGAGCAACAATCCAAGTTGTGAAAAGTGGCAACGTTGACAAGAAGTAGCAATAAAAGTAAGTTAAAAGTGGCAAAAACGGTTGAAAAATTGGAATAAGAGCTTGGAAAATTGTCAGAAAGTGGCAAAAAAAGTGAAAATTGACTAAAATGGGCAAAAGCAGTCACAAGTTGCAGAAAAATAAAATGTAATCAGTTGTTGTCGTGCTGCTATTATTGCCAATGTTCATTTCCAAAAATGTGTTTGAATGCACATAAGGTGGGAACCTAAAAATAATCGTACGATAAATTGCAACTGCAACATAGGGAAAAATTATCGCTGTTAGATTATTTTTGTAAATCATTCAGCCCCAATAGTTTAATATTCCTGCTGCTGTAATGAGTCAGAGATGTAAACAGAAGTAGTTAGTTGTACTTTTTTTTGAAAGCTTTTTAATTTGCCCACATTCAAGTTTACTCAAGGTGAGTTTAACAACAGATTTTTTTATAGTGAGGCGTTCAGGTCCCAGTGTCCCAGAACAATAAGTGAAGCATCTCTCATATCAATACCAAAGTGATTTCAGTGCGACTTCTTTTGCTTCCTTTCGTGCGTCTGTGTGTGTGTAATTAACTCCGTCCTGTTGTGTTATTCCTCCTGATGTTTCAGTACATAAACGGCGGAAACCTGGAGCAGCTGCTCAGCAGTGACATGTATCTGTCGTGGAGCGTGAGGCTCAAACTGGCTCTGGACATCGCTCGAGGTTTGCAGTACCTGCACAGCAAAGGCATCTTCCACAGGGACCTCACCTCTAAGGTGACCACACACACTCACACACACTCACACATTCACACACGCTTCACTGAGCCTGAGCGCAGACTGATTTATCCTCATCTAGATGAATAACTCATCTAATAAAACACATTCACTATAAATGATATAAGAAGTCAAAGGCCTCCCAAGAGGAGAAAACGCAGATAACGACAAATGCAGGACTTTTTGTTGGAAGAGGATTTGGGCCATGGGAAACTTTCCAAAGGTTGGGCTGGTTCAAAAAATGACCTCTGCTTTTTTAAAGTTATGAGTTTGATTTTATATTCCCTGGATTGAAGTCTGAATTCTGAGGAAATTTTTCCCAGAAGTCTAATTCCTTGAGAGTTCCAACTTTCTCACACACCTCAGATTTCTTTCATTATTATGACTTTTTCTCATATTTACGACCTTTTTCTCAGAATCCCAGCTTTAGAGTGAATTTTCATGCTGTAATGTTTTCATTTCAGAGTTTTGACTTTTTTATGAGCTTAACCACTTTATTAAAACTTCTAACTTATCTCTCAAAATTCAGACTTGAGACATTTTCTCAGGTTTACAGCTTTTGTTTATTAAAACTTTACAATGAATCCTCATTTTTCTCAGGATTCCTTGTTTTCTCTCAAACTCTAGACTTTCCCTGAATATTTCATTTTTTTCCTCAGAATTACAATTTCTCGAAGGATTCTCATCTTTTCTCATAATTCTCATTTTCTCACCAAATTCAGTAGTTTTCTGCATGGGAACTTTTCAAAATTCACTTTTTTTTTTCTTAGAATTCTCCGTTTTTTTTTAAACTTAGTCTCATCTTGAGAATTTCCAATTTTTCCTCCTTTTCCCATTTTCCTTACATATTGTCTTGACTTTTGCCTAAATTCTCTTTTTTTTCCCAGAATCCAAATATTAGGTGTTTTGTTGGAATTCTGCCTTTTCCAAAAAAAAATATTTCACCTTTCTCAGATTTTTTTTTTGTCAGAATTTTAACTTTTCTCTGACGTCTGAATTTTCTGAGAATAATCACTTTTTTTTTCTTGGAATTCTAACTTTCTCAAGATTCTGTGTTCTCTTAGAAAACTTTTCCCATAAATTGACTTTTAATCTGAAGATTTATTTATCCAAAAAATCTGAATTATAATTTTACATAGAGAATATATTCATGTGTCAACCTTTGGAAACATCTTTAGTGGCCCCAGTGACTCCTCTCCTTCACTATATTAAACCAACATGTGAGGGAGGTTTTTCTTTCTTTGTAGAGTCTTAAAATAATAAAAATCTGTTCCCTTCACCTCAGCTGTTGCTCCGAGCTGTAAACTTAGATACGGTTCTCTAAATCCTTGAGAGCAAGTGAGCAGCTCTGCACAATAAACTCTTACATCACTGTTTACACAGAGGGTCATATAGAAAGGAATGTGCACACACACACTTAAGAGCGGTAAACGTGATGTGTGTGACCTTTGACCCCTGTGTGC
Source organism: Thalassoma bifasciatum (assembly GCA_008086565.1). NCBI lineage: Eukaryota > Metazoa > Chordata > Actinopteri > Labriformes > Labridae > Thalassoma > Thalassoma bifasciatum. The sequence goes on from RPOG01000613.1 coordinate 93,389, forward strand.
AGAACTGCCTGGTGCGCTGGGAAGGCTGCGTGTGCTCGGGCGTGGTGGGAGACTTCGGCCTGGCGGAGAAAATCCCAGATTACAGGTCAGTCCGTAACAGTCCATCCATCAAAGCCTCTATCAACACGCTGGGAGATTAGAGGCGTCCCACTCTATAAATCTCACTCCTACACTTCTCCTTTCTGTCTTTATTTACGTAACTATGAGTCCAATCTGCGTCTCCCACAGCTTCTCGTTTTTTTGACGGGGACACTCGTCAAAATCGCAAAGACAGACATTACTCACTCTTAACCCCAGTCAAGTTTTTCCAGAGTTTCACGCACTTTGGGGACTGTTATTAATATCATTTCAAGTACGAGGGAGGGCAGGCGGCCATGTTGGACCTCAGACTTGTGGCTGTGGGTTTTCTCTCTTTTTGCAGAAGTTTTTTTATAATACGCAGAGACATTTATGTGGCACTTTTTATCCCCTACCATGAATTTACTGCAGCCCTGAACAAATACTGAGTAGCAACAGTTTTATTTATTCAACTGGTTCTTTGGTGACATCATATCTACAGTAACGCTTCATCTATAAAATCTTATGTTTATAACACAAAGGGGAATAAAACTTACAGAGAAAGAATAAATAAGACTCTTACCTTTGGTTTTTTACTTAATGCTTTATCTTCGAGGATTCACACACAATAATATTACTGTTAATGCTGTTTCCATACCATGCCATTCTTAAAATAACAAAAATACACAATAACTGTGCTATTCTTACTTGAATTTTGTAAGGAAGCAGTTATGGGTTGTAAAAAAGTATCTGATACCAGTGTACACTAAAAACTAACCAGCTCAAAGTTCAGTTCACAGATTTAAAAAAACTAACTCATGTCATAGGTCCTCATTTTTAATTTTCAACTAATTTTATTGTCAAAACAATAAACCATGAGTCGGTCATGTTGATTTTATTTTCAGGCTGCATTCAAATTATTTTTCAATAGTGTCCAGTGTAACAAGTTTGCATAAAGTTCACCCTGTAAGCAAAGATGCACTCAGATAAAAATTTTGGCTGTTTCATGTACAGTTCGTGATTTGAATGTAGGGTTTCAAAATTCCAGTAAATTTCCAAGTTGGAAACTTCCCATGGGCATTTTCGGGAATATTCAAACCACATATTCATATTCATATACATCTATAAATATTAAACATTTTGTTTTGTTGTAATTTCTAATACAACATTTTCACATAACATCTTTTTTGTTATGAAAGTGAAAGTGAAACATATTTTAAACACTACTTATTTTTTTGTTCAAGATAATTTTTTACCTGATACAACACAATGAAGCAATGTGTTTATCAACGGTTATGTAGCACTGCTGTTTGAGACATGACAACAAGAAAACTTTGAGTTTGTATGGTAGTTTAGTTTACATTTAGAGCTACTCACAGCCTAGCGCTCTGAATTGGTACCGTGTAACGTTAGTGAATCCTGGTTATGTCCTACCAGTGCTCATCTACCTAGAAAAGCAAAAATAACCTGGCTCTTCATATTATTTACAGACTCTCAGGTTTGAACTAACCACTGTGGTATAACTGCTGCAACATTATCACAAACAGCCGTGTCTTAGCCTTTAGCGCATGCTCTATCACTCGTTTAGCTTTCTTCTGCTCTTCCATCCTTTTCTGTCTCGTAGTCAAACTCCTGTTTCCATCATTACTACTAAATAAATCACAGAAATTGTTTTCAGCGGAGGAAAACAAATCTCTCTTCTCACTTTTAAACTTAATCAGCTGGTGTGGCGTTGTCTTTATTAAATGAGCATGTAGAAATAACCTATGTATGTTTGTAAATGCATCTCAGAGTCAGTCAAACACGTTCACACAAATGTCCCGTTAGCGCCTTACCCTCCCTCCTCATTTCCTACATTTTTTCTGAGAAGCTGCAGCCGTCTGTGTATCCCAGCATGCCCTTCTTTTTGTGTGTTTTCACGGCCTGTTTGTGCCCAGCCACCTTCTGCATTTACACAAGTGTGTGTGCGTCAGCGTCACAATCAGGACAGGAAACTTCTAACAGTGACTCCAAAAGTTTGGCTTTTAGAAGCATGTCGCCTCTAATACTATACACTAACACTTTGAAGTAACGTGTCCTTAAAACAGTGCCTTTAATAGGTGATATTTAAATATTTATGTGGTGAACCCGCAGCTGTTAAACATGCATTATGTGTTTGCTCAAGCCTCTGTTTCAATAGCGGCTGTTGAAATGAGCTTCCGTTGCGTTCAAGGCCGTGTTTGCACTGATATTGTCGTCAAACACTGTCGTATCCTGTGACAGAGAGAGAGTGATGTTGACAACTCTTCTTCTTCGATGTGCTGCGGTTGTGGCATGAAGGAAAGGAGGGAAGGAGAGGAGAGGAGGGGGAGTTTAGGAAAAGAGCTCCAAATAAGGTCAAAGTATTCCACTCCTCCTTCTCCTGCTCCTGTTTTTGCTCCTACTGGATCCCTCCTGTCCTCTTTACTTTCCCATCATCCCTTTGGTGTCACTCTGTAACTCTTTCTGTGCATTCCTTCCCTGCATTCCTTTCTGCACGCACTCAGTTCGCTCATCCCAGCTTCTCCAAATTGTGTTTACATTCGGGGCGCTGACCGTCTCTGCCGCCTCCTGCAGTCACTTCCTCTGCTGTATTTCTGCAGCATCATGGCTCACAGTAGCAGATGGAAATAGCGCAGAGAGGAAGTATCTGCCAGCAGGGTGTACGGTCGTGTATGTGTGTATCTGTGTGTCCTCGCAAGTTCAAGTGTTCCTTCCTTTCTTGCAGAATATTGCACAATATCTGCACCTAACTGAAGACACTGCGGTTTCATGGACACGGAGGAAGTGTGCACAAACATAAGACGTCTTGATTAGGTCGTGCGTTGCTGAAATGGAGCGTGATGCCTGTGTGGGCTCCGGCGTTCGTGCAGCTGTTTGTTTAGCCTTCAAATCACCTGAATGGAAAAATATGCTTTCATCGTTTCTCATGCATCGCCGTGTGAACTTTGTGAAGTCTGAAACTATTTTCTAAAACTGTTATTAAAGCTCCCGTGAGGACTTTTCAGCTGATTATGAAACAGACACAAATTAAAATGAATGTCTGGTCTCGTTTGCCTTTGTAGGTCATGTAGTGTCGAGGTAAATAATTCCTTTGTTGTTGTTTTAGTGCTTGAAAATACTTTGAGACTCTCTGTTTATGTTGTCCCAGCAAATGCACACATCCAATCATATGACCGACTGTTTGATCATTCTTATTTGACCTTCAGTAACTCGACTCAAACAATAAAGAAGGGCTGATGAGATTGTCAAGTCACTGCTTTGTCCACAGGGGGTGCCAGAAACTAAAATAACCAAACCTCCCTTACAGGAGATTTACATTTTTTCACTCTTCATAATGTGACAAAAAAATAAACAACACACATCACTGTCAATAAAAGCACAAAAAAAAATCTTAAAGACACTTTGAGGACTGTCTAAGTGATCTTGTAAGAGTTCAATATCTAGATATATGCCTGATTATAATCCACAGTTTAAACAGTTTTACAGTTATTTTTGCTGGCTCACAAAGTTTAGCAATGAGAAGAGAGATTTGGGTTTTTCTCTGCTGAAAATAGTTTATATCGTTTTTATTTGCTAGTGGTGGTGGAAACAGAAGCTGGTCTGTCTAACAGGAAAAGGGACAGAAGAGCAGAAGAAAGCTAAATGGGAGGGTGATAGAGCATGGGCTTAAGACTAAAACATGAGCTAAAGGCTAAGAAACAAGTAAGACGCTAATAATAGGGGCTGGAGGCTAAAACACAGGCTAAAGGCTAAAACACCAAGTTAAGCTGTTTGTTAAATGTTCATCCCAACCCACATGCAGCAGTTATTCTGCAGTGATGTGTACAAACCTGAGAGTAAATCAATTTAACAAAGAGCTGCATTATGTTTGCTCTGGTTGGTAGATGAGCACTGGTCGGACATTCATTGTTTTTTATACCTGTACCAAGCTCAATAAGTCCATTAATGGCCCTTGATGTTTTTTTTCTGTTACGTTCTCCACAGAAAATACATATCAGGTATATTTCCATGTAGACGAAAAGTATTACAATATTTTATTGATTGATTTTGGTCATAGAAATAAACTGAGGCTTTCACAGAGGAAACGCAGCAAAGACATTGGATGAAGAGCTCCAATCATAAGGGGGATGGATTAACATTTTCTCAGATTTAAGTCCAGCGAGATATCATACATTGACTAAAAAGTCCATCGCTAAATTATTTTTGCTACGACTCTTTCATCATTAATTTAGAAGTCTCTGTTCAGCTCTGAAAGTAAAACGCCTTTTGATCCTCAAGTCATAATGTTTTGAAAGAATCTCTCCTCAGTTGAATATAACTGGATTATGTTGATTAAAGATGTCATGTCATGAAAGTAACCCTCTCTTCTCTGCTTTTCTCCTCTTCCCTCCCCATGCAGTGAGGAAGAAGAGCAGGAGCCTCTGGCCGTGGTCGGCTCCCCCTACTGGATGGCCCCGGAGGTGCTGAGAGGAGAGGTTTATAATGAGAAGGTAGTGACAGATTGTCTTCCTCATTAGCTTTCAGCTGCGTGGGTTCAAGGTCCAGTGTGGGTGTGATGAAAGCAAATAAGGCGAGAGAGTCGAGCGGTGAAGTGGAGCAATAAATATTTAATATATCAGTTGTTACATGAAAGGCAAACAGGAATTAAGCCGTTATATAAGAGGTTGAAAATCTTGGCCTTTGTTACTGATGTTTTTCAGCGCCGCTGGGTGGAAATCACAATGCTGTGTTAGGGTTTCATTAGAGAGATGGTGATGATGGTGGTATTTTTGTTATACAGACGGTCTGAACCTAAACTATGATCTATAATGTGGATTAAATTGATGAGAACAAAAATAAGACAACTTCTTTAGGCCTACACACCAAGAATCACAGATTTCTTTGCCTAGTTCAACTCCAATTCCAATGAAGTTTGGACTTTGTGTAAAACATAAACGAAAACAAAACACAATGATTTGCAAATTTTACTTTGTTTTTAGGAAAACGAGGCAGCCTCTTTGTTAAGGAATTGCTTAGAGAACCATAATAGAAGAAAGGTTTTTAACTGATACACTCATAATAAACTCCAGTCTTTGGTGGCAAAGAAAAGCTCTGAGAGATTTCAACACAGAGTAAACACTAGTAACTAGGCTTTATATTGAGAAGTATGCTATACAATACCACTTTAAAAAACATCAAACTATCCCTTTAATACAGAAGATACTAAGATACCTTTGCTACTGTAATCTATGAGCATGAAGAGTGAGTAAATGACGGTTTCTCTCATCACTCTTGTAAAGCTTCCCTTACAAATTAACGTGAAAGAAAGAAGAAACTTGAAGAAAGATGATTTTATTTCTTGATCTATGAATTAGAAGATCTCCAAAAGTTTATTGGCATTTATTCCCCTTTCACTGACTTTTCGTCTTTTTTAAGGTGGACGTGTTTGCGTACGGCATCATCCTGTGTGAGATCATAGCGAGGATACAGGCCGACCCAGACGTCCTACCACGCACTGAGGTAACTGATGACAGCGTTATCAACACATGCTCATCATTCATAGAGCTCTTTATTATAAAAACACATGCACAAAGGGCTTAGTAATAATGAAATTTTTAATATACTTCCATGGAAAGTTCCTGATTTAATTTGCAGCCTGAAGTGTGTCAGCGTTTCACAACACATGACTGTTGTGCAAGCAGAGTGTCAAAATAACTTTGAGAAATGGTTTCACCGCAACGGAGATGATTTTGAAAAACAAACTGGGAAAAAAAAGTGGATATCTGATGTTCTGATGGTGATGTTGATTATTATCTTAGAAAAGGAAGTAAGCAAGGAAACGTATCTAAGAGACAAGAGACTTCACAACTCTGTTCTTTACCCTATTATCTGTTTATTTTCTGGAAATCTTGAGCTCACTTTCTGCAGAGACTTTCTGCTCTTAAGGCATGGATTTAATAACACATGTACAATGTATCAATGATGTCACCCTTCTGTTGCAAAGCAGAGTTTTGAAGCCTGTTGTTGTTGTTGTTGATCACTGCTAGTTAGGCATTTAATTTCTTCGCCTCAAATGTGTCAGAATACCAATTTTTTTGCAGTAGATGTTTTATGCTCTACACCAGTGTTACTCAACCCTGCTCAACTAAAGAGCCAAATTGTTGAAAACTACCTTCACAAGAGCAATAATTAAAGTGATGAAAAGTGCCAAAAACAGCAAGAAGTAGCAAAAAAGATAAGTTTAAGGTGGCAATAAAGGTGAAAAAGCAGAAAAAATGGATGGAATGGTGCACAAATTGGGATAAAACTTGGAAAATGGTCAGAAAGTAACAGAACTTTTTAGATGCTTGACATTTCTGCTTAAAATATCATTTTTTATTTATCTTATATAATATTCAAATTTCCTCAGACAGTGAATTTGGGGTTTTAATTATCTATAAGCCATAATCATCAACATTTCAAGAAATAAAGGCTTGAAATAATTCAGTGTATGTAAAATGAGTCTTTATAATATCAAGGTTTCACTCTCTGAAATGAGTGACCAAAAATATTTAACTTTTTCATGGCATTTTGATTTTGAGATGTTCCTTCATCCTTTTTATATTATTACTATCTGTCATTTTCCTCAATAACTGGGGAAAACACCTCAACATTTACATCTAGATGCTCATTCTAAACCCTCAAAGCACAAATATACACCAAAGATAAAAAACACAGAAAAAGATTTCATTTGTAGGTGAGATGTTGATATTCCTGAATTACCAAAATGCAATGCATGAACACATCATTGCCAAAAATATCCCATAATTAATAATAGAAGCGTTGAACTACAAAAAGAGAACCATCTTCCTTCCTTCCCTGCATCAGATTTCCAAACTGCACTTGTGAGTTTTCTGCAGCATCTGAAGCTCTCATGGGAGAATTTCTCCCCCTTGTGGTTGTTTGACAGAACAGCAGCTAAAGCCACTAAACTGTGGCATCATGAGGTCACAAAAACAGAGAGTTTCTTTTGCAGGGTGAAATTTAACGATGGATCTGGAAACATGATGTTTTTGTAAAAACAAACACAGATGGGAATGAAACCCTGATGTTTTGTTGTGTTTGTTTACAGGACTTTGGTTTGGACGTTGAGGCCTTTCAGCAGATGGTCGGGGACTGTCCTTCTGACTTCCTGGACATGGCGATATCCTGTTGTAATGTAAGAAACAGACCTTTTCTCTTTTCTCTTTTCTGGTATATGAGTTTCCGACAGGAAACCATCAGAAATTATAGCGTATCTTTATGTTTTGGGGAAAAGCAGCTTCCGTCTTTTCATTCTGATGCCAAATGCGGCTTAGCAATATATTTTGGAGCATTGGATCTCTGTTTTCTCCACATGCAGAGATGATTGGCTTACGTTTGAGGTTACAGAGTTGAAATTAAATTTGAAATGAAAACGCAATTAGATTTCTGTGCAGCCGTCAGCACGACTTCCTCTTTCATTCATCAGTTTCCTCTCTCCTGACAGATGGATTCAAACCTCCGTCCATCCTTCTCACAAATTGTCGTGGAGCTTGAGCGGAAACAGGCCGAGAGGAAACAGAAGGATGACGCAACATTTAAAGGTGAGTCATCGAACGTTTTAAATGTGAAAATGTTTAATTCTTGAAGAAGTGTTGATGAGTTTCACCTGTCTTTTCTTCACAGCTGTGCACCCAACGATTGGATCGCTACGAAGGCGATCCCTCGGCCTCCCCACGGACCCTCGCCTCTCCCGCAGCAAATCAGACATGCTCCACCCCCCAGACACGCCCCCCTCAGTGAACATGACGACCCCAGCGCGGGTCAACCCCTTCTCTCAGAGGGAGGACCTCAAAGGTGGAAAGATCAAGCTATTCGACACCCCGAGCAAGTCGGTGATCTCCCTCACTTTTACTCTTCCGCCTCCGCCGGACTGCGACGACCCTTCTGCATCCGAGTCGGACGTTGACGAACAACCGCGGCGGCACCGGCGCTGCCACTCCCTCCCTTGCACGCCTCCTCCTTACCTCACATCAGCACCGAACACTGTCCTCACGGAAGAGGAGTCCCAGTCCGAGATGGACTCAGCGGACGTTGAAACGAACGGACTGGGCGAAGAGGAGAGACTGTTAAACGGGGAGAAGGAGAATCTGGAGGGGAGTGGGACGAACCTGGGGAGTGATTCAGGTCTTCCTCATTCGCTTGGACCTCTCTCACTCGACCAAGAGGAGGAGGACAAAGAAGAAGAAGAGGAGGAGCCTATGGACTGCACCAGCTCCCCAGATGCACAAGACAGTACTTCCCCTCCTTACTCAAAACTTTCCGGCGCTCCATCACATTCCTCAACCCCCATTCCACCCTCCACGCCACCGTTCTCAAACGGCTGGGGGTCGGCGATTTCCAACGGTCCCCCGTGTCTGCCTCCTCTGTCCAACTTGGACAACAACAACGTGATCGTGAGTCGACCTTTGGGGTGGAGCGTGGCGAACAACTCAAGCACTTCAGCTCCAACCAACAACAACGGGTACCACTCCCCTCCCAGCGACCCCGCCGGTTCGTCCCCGTTCGGATCCGGCAGCGGACACTCTCTGGACCAAGAGGAGGTGATCTCCTGTCCGGGCTGCTGCCTCGCCGGGCTTCGCTTCCCGTCGATGTGTCTCAGAGCTCCGCCGCGCAGGAACCCCTACAAGAACTTGAACGGGGACCACGCAGCTTCACGCGGGCTGCTCGGTCCGGGACCCAAAGGACTTCCACCTTCCCCTACACCCACGACCACCACCAACAGCCTGGAGCCGGGACGTGCTCTGCCAGGTGCTCAAACCTAAAGTCCTCAATCAAAGAAACTCTGCTGCGGAAGCTCCTCTGGAAATTGAGCGGGTCATCTTAGAATTTGCACAGATTTTAAAACAGCAATACCCCGCTTATTTTCTCGACACGCTTTTCAGTGCAGATCACACTCCCCAGATCTTTAAACTCCAACACACTCCAGGTCGACTCTTTTAATAAACTGCAGGACGAGACGCTGGTTTCCTGTTGAATTCCGCCCTCTGCTGGGCCGAGGGTGTAACTACTCCAGATATTGAGCTGTGCCTGCGTTGCTATGACTGATGGGCAGCATGATAACACTCCAGTTTGGGGCCCAGTTGGTTTGTGTGTATATTTCCAGATGTAAAGATTCCTATGACTGATGAAATGATGCTGAAAAGAAGAATGTTAAGCTTAGTATTATTATTGCTGCAATGACTTTCATGTTTGGTGCTGTTTCTGAATGAACAGGCAGTTTTGCTTTATGTCTTTAATTATCAGGAGGTGTATGGTGCACTGCTGAGAGGTGTGAGTGTGTAGTGGATTGATTGTGTGAGAGTGTGTGCGTGCGTGTGTGTGTGAGAGGTGTGTGCTGTACACCTTTGTTTTGTGGCTGTATGATCTCTATTGGCCTGGTTAAGCACTTCAGCTGTATTACTGTTTGTTAATAAGGAAAATATTGATGTCATTATTACTTTTGGGAATGAAAGGTCAAAGACCTGCTTAAGAGATGTACAGATTCTTATTATTTAAAGATGACATTGAATAAAAACATAGAATGCAGTGTTGTTCTCTTGATATGGCTTTTTCTAGCCATGCTAGTAGCATAGCTAATCTGTTGGTCCAAGACTGTACAATCTGAAATGGACTTCCATAAAAATCTTGAAGGCATTTACACAGTCTGATGGTTTATTTTTCCTTTAGGACCCACTTTATAAAACACCCACAAATAGACATGCTAATGAACCCCATTTGTGTTCAGCTAGCATTAGAGTGAGCTATCATTAAAAATGTTTGCCCATGAAGTAGCAGCTTTGTTAATATGATAAACTACAAATAATGTGTGAGCAAATATCTTTGCTCACTCACTTACTTACTTAATAAAATGCTAAGTGTTAGCAACAATATGTCAGATATCATTTTAGCCACCTTTCCGAAGTTAATTTATCTGAATAGCAAAATAAAGTTTGACTTTTAAGCAAACAGTTTTTTAAATTATTGTAAACAATGACAACTTTAAGTGGGTTAATGTGTTAGCCTTGTCACTTTAGCTTTTATGTGAGCTAAGTAACACGCTGATCATGCTAGCATGCAACCGTAGTTGGTAAAATTAAAAAATATTACAGGTGTTCAGTAACTGTATCATTGTTTTTAACTGAAAAATGTTGCCACTAGCTTGAAGAGTACATTTGGTGAGAAAAAAAAACAGTTTCTCCCCAGACTTTACCCACATTCAACTCTTATTTATGTACTTAATTTTAATTTTTTTTTTATTTACTGGGTCTCACTCAATCTGCTCATATTTTAATTTTATCCCTAATGAAAAATCTTGTGAACAAATGCAAAACCATTATGAAGGAAAGAAAAAGTCTTCCAAAAAATAAATATATAAACCTTCACCATGACGCTTAGGGGCTTCTTGATACATAGATTGTGCGTACAAGCAAACATAGAGGTCCAGTACCATCAGGTAAAAACACAATAATAAATAAGAAATGAAATGGGAAAAATAGGAGGACTTGCCCTTTTTGTTTATCAGGTCCAGTTTACTCTTTTTTTTTTTACCTGGCAGAAATTAGCCTCTGTACACTAATTATCCGGCGCACACGATATTAAAAAATTGTTTTGAGACTTCAGAGGTCCAGGAGGTCAGAGATAAAGAAGCGAAATTCTGGCGATTAGAAAATAGATTTGTTGAGATGTTTTGGGGTTTTTTTTGCCCGCATTAAGTCAAATACTTGAAAAGAAAAGTCAAATAAATGAGGTAAAAAGTCAAAATTTTGACCTATATCTCATGAAATTAGACTTCTTTATCATAATTTTGATTTCATGAACTCTAAATTTTGACTTGACTATCTCAAATTGATCTTAAATTTTTGACTTCCTATCTTAAAAAAAAGATTTAATATGGACCAAAAAAAGAAAAAAATTCAACAAAGTTTTCATTCTTTTCTACTTAGCATAAATGGGCTTTCATACCAGATGACGTAAAGGTGGGGTAATATTTTCGGGTATAAAATAAAATTCAAGAGTTCAGAGTCTTTTAATAAGAGTTGAATTTTAAGATCGATTGAGTCTGGACAGACATAAAAAGAGGATCAATAGTCAAAGATACCACAACATTTTTGTTAATCCAATAAAAATCCGTCTGTCTATTGTAAAAGTCTGTTTTCATTGTCCCGTTTGTGGAGTCCCGTCCTTTAAGTAGATTACTGCCTTTCCTCTCCTTTACTAAAACACTGGCCTTTAATTAAATCCTTATCTCTCCACCCCTTCCTCGCTCCTGCAGCTTCTCCCCTGAGAGCAGCTCACTCCATCCCGCCCTCAGAGCCTCAGGTACCGAAATCTTTCTCCTCCTGTTTCTGCTCCACGCTGGAGCTGAGACCATCACTGTGATCACTGTGGTCACTGATCTGACCCAGAGGTCACACAAGAACCATGGAGACTCCAGGGATCACTGCAGAGCGGCTAAAAGCATCCATGAGGTTCTGTGTCATAGTCGTCCTGCTCAGTAAAGGTGAGAGCTGAACTTTTAACTTCTGGTTAATAATCTGTCTGTCTGTGGGGGTGTCACGTCTGCACGGGTTAATAATGTTGTGACAATCAGACTTAAAGCGTCAGTGAGAATCTGAGTAATTGTGCTATTTTGGTTTGGTTTCGTGCTAACCTCCCAGGGTCGTCGGGGTTAGTCTGCTTCACTACGGTGGAATCACTGGATTTAGGCTGCCTCCTGCGGTGGGATTGTCCCCATGCCAGTCCTAATACCACCTACACTGTACAGACAAAGACTCAGGGGTAAGTAAGTATTACTGTCTGCAGCACCAGGACTGTCTACCTCACACACACTCACACACACTCACATATTTCTGATTCTACCTGAACCACAAGTGTCTGGATGCACAAGCAACGTTTAACCCTTGCAGTGCATCAGTTTTTAAATGAGGACTGGAATAACAAGAAATGTAACATAAGGTACAGCCAGTAAAGGACATTTTTATTTCTGAATTCCTAGTTTACATACAGAACTTGGATTGTGTAAAATTTGGGGAAAAAGTCCAAATCCTGACTCTAAGGATAAGTTTAGTTAGGTGGTAGCCTACTACTGACTGTACTCTGAGAATGCCACAAAAAAAAAAGTCAGAATTGTGACTTCTACCTCATATTCCTTTAAAAAAAGTTTGAATTCTGACTTAGATCTCATTTTTCTACATTAGACCTCATAAATTTACTTTTAACAGGTTTTTTAAAAGTCAGAATTGTGAGCTTTATCTCAAAATTGTCACAAACAGTTTGGATTTTTACACAGGTCTCCAAATCTGATCTGAAAATTCAAATTTGCAAAAAAGCAAAAATGTTAGTTTTGAGTTAGATTCTGATTTTGACTTTCATACAATTATTAGATTGCCATTATAATTCCAGAAAAGTCAGAAAAGTCAATATTACGACTTTTATATGAGATTTCTAATTAAAAATGTTTGGATTTTAACTTCAATCCAAGATTTCTTGATTTGTTCACATAAATTTAATAAATAAATTGAATTAAAAAAAAAAACAGAACTGTGAGCTTTATCTCAAAATTGTCATAAAAAAACGTTTGACGTCTTTAAAAGGTCCCAAATCTGATCTCAATATTCAAATTTTCAGAAAAGTGAAAATGTAAGTTAGATTTTCTCAGAATTAGTAGATTTTAAGTCTAATTTTTCAAAAGTCATAAATGATGAAATTGTGACTTTTAACTCAAAATTTAAGGAAAAAAGTCTTTTTTCTGATGTAGGTCTAAGAATTCAACTTTGCTCTCATAATTCTAACTTTGAACAAGTCAAACCTTGACTTTTTAAATAATAATTTTGCTGTTTGTTTTTTTTAATCTTAGACCTCTAAGTTTATAGTCAGATTTCTTTAATCATTTTTTTTTTTTTTTTTTGCAAAATTATGAGGATTTTTCAGTCCGAGCAAAACAACATTGATGGAGGATATACCCTCTATATGTATTGAAACTTTGCAAAGGCAACCTAATCTATATTTATGTTCACTGTTATTAGTGTTTTGCTGTATGTATCACGTGAAGTTTGTCCTCTTTTGCTGAGTCACTTGATTCAGTCTGCAAAATACATAACTGGAATTCAAAATTTGTGCCTGCTCAAACCACTTTGAAAATTTGCCTTTTTTACTTTTTTTCATATTATAAAGATATTTATTGGATTTACTGGATGTGTTTGTGTAAACTGTCTTTCAGGGACCCCTGGCAGGATGTAGCCTGGTGCGTCTGGGTCTCATCCCGCAGCTGTGACATCTCTCACGCCTTCTCAAACTTTGAGCTGTACAACATGATCCGTCTCGGCGTGCACCTCGACCCCAGCTCCACCGTCTGGATCGAGCCACGCAAGTTTGACTACAGTGACTTCAGTCAGTGGCAGCGCAGCAGCAGTCTGCTTTAATGTGTCATCCTGTAATTAAAGTCAGGCTCTGAGTTATTCAACAGTCCCTTCCTTCCTCTTCTTTCCCCTCCAGAATACAGCCCTCCTTCTGTCACTGTCTCTTTGAACGAGGAGCAGCTGCTGGTGAAGGTGCAGTTTCCCTGTGCTGCCAACAGGAGGTGCTCTGTGGAGAGGTGCTGTCCCATCACTCAGCTGATCGACCCCTGGACAACAGTGACTGTGTACAACAACCTCAATCAGTCTCAGTTCCAGGTCTGACATACAAGTATTTTGTTAATTTGATATTAATACTGAAAAAATTAGAACCTAACATCTTAAGCAGAAAACAAAGTTTAGATTCTCCCAATCGTTGCATCTAAATATTGTGGATTTTTGCAAAATTGAGTTGGAAACTTTTGTCTTAAAAATTGTAAAGTGTGTTACTGATTGTGTTGCTTTTGAATCTTTGCTTTTATTTTGAAAGGCAGTGCTATGTGTTCTTGCAGAGTCGCACGGTTTGGACACAGGAAGTTTTCTCTTTTGTGGAGTTCTCCGGCTTGGCTCCGGGTCAAAACTACTGCGCTGTTGCCAACTTCTCTTTTCCAACATTCTCCATCGCTGCTTCCCCAAAATCTGCTCCCCAGTGTGTTGTGACAGTTTCTAAATCAGGTGAAATGATGATATTTAACTTTTAAAACTAATACTATGAATAAAAATTAAGTTTAGCAGAAATGTTTTGAACTTGCGGGCCAAATGCAGCTCGAAAGCAACTGCAGAGTGACTGTGACTTGGGTCCAACAAGAAAAACATCTTTTACTAACCCCAACAATTTCTTGCATAAACTCCCAACATTATCACCAACATTGAATGCAACATGTATTGTAACCAAACTAACCCACAATGCATTGTGTTATTGAGGAGGCACATTGGAAAAGTTCACTTTAGCAGTTCTGAACAGGCAGAAATCGTATATCTTTCGCTACCCTAAGACAAAAAATTGGCAAAGGAGATTGTTGATTTAATGCTAAAACAGCATATAAGGGCCACTTTAAGATTTCTTTTTATAAAGTGGCAAAGTTGCTAAAACATCCTGTGTTTTTACTATCTTAACTTTTGACTTTTGTTCTAAATGGTTAATTTAGCTCACTGACTAAAAGCTAAAACTGTACAGCCAAGCTCATGTCCTTAGTCTGAAAATCCAGCCAAATATTTTATTGAATACCTCTGTTGTATGCGTTTGCTCTCAGGTTTGGTGCCTGTGCTGTGTCTGGCAGCAGGTCTGACATCTTTGCTTCTTATTCCGCTTCTCACCATGTTCTTTCGACGACCTAAACGAGACGAACAAACCACTGAAAGTCAACCCAAGACTCAGGTATTTCTCAGAATCAAGTGTCTAAATTTCCTCAAAGATACTGACTACTTACGCAGTGTTTCTCTCCTAAAGACGTCCATCCATGATCCAGTCACTTTGATTCCTCCCCTCCTGGAACCTGTCAACCACTTTGACATCCACGTTGATTTTGTAGACGACCAAATGTCAGACGATTCGTCCTCCTCTAGCGACCAAGATCACCTGGACCAGACCTCGTCACTGGGAAACGGGAGTGATCTCGTGTGTCATGGGTCCAGCTCAGGTGCTGTGTACTGTGACAGCGGCGGTGAGGAGCTGGAGTCAGCATCCCGTCTGATTCCTAAAGACTGAGAGCCTGCTCAACGTGGGTTTTAAAGGTCGCTCCGTGAAGGATGTTGTCTGCAGGGCAAGGGTGAACTGGGAAAAGTTAGAAAGCAAGGGAAATAACTTTGTAAAAACATTGCTAAGGTGTGGGATCTCTCTGATCAGATGCCTTCCGCCTTTGACTTTGTTTCTAACCTAATAATCAACTGTTTCGAAGGCGAAAAGAAGATGATTTACAACAGAGGGGTCATGACTCCAGTGGTAGAAATACAGCTCCCAGTTTTTAAAGGTATAAGCACATTCCCCTGGCTCTGACTGCTGCTTCAGTGAGTCAGAGTGTGGCATGGAAAGGGTCAGAGAATTGACGGTGAATGAGCATCACCAATGAAGCAGAAATAGTTTATCCAACAAATCCAGAAGGAGCTGTTTCTGTGTAGCAATGATTCAGAGAAAAATCTAAATGTGGTCGTGGTTCTCCTCCAAAAATCATAAGCCTCATAAGCAAGAATTAAGAAACAGACCAAGGTGGCCAACAGCTTCTTCATGCTGCTTTTTACCCCCCACAGAGTGATAACAGAGAGTACTTTATTTCACCATTCATTGCTCTGAATGTTTCTGACTCATCGCTGCCTCTTACCCGTGACTGACGCCTCATTCTGCCTCCTGCATTACGACAAGGAACATCTTGACATCTCCCTTTCCTGCCCTCTGTTTTGCTGGTTTTGCATTCTTTCCGCAACATTGGGGGCGCCTTGGGGATTTGGCCATCCAGAATTGTTTGTTCCCCACTCCAGAGTCCACAGAGACCTGGGGGGTTATCCAAAGCTCCATGCACACGGTTTCTATTAATAAATACACTGTGAATTTTGTTGTGGAGCTATGATTAATGTATGAAGAAAGAGGCTGACTTATGGAAATTTGCACCTGTCAACACAACTGTCAGAAGTGGTGCATGTCTGATTGTTTATATTTCATTTTCTGCTATTTGCAGGAATTTTTCTTAAGAAATACACACTGGTTGTGAGTATATTTAGGCAGTGAACTCAAGCTGATTTGCTGAACTTGTCCTTTTTTCATGATATCTCATTTTAACTGTTGAATGCACGACTGGTTATAAATATTTTAGAAATAAAAAACTAATTATCTCAGTTGTGAAGTGAAAAAGTGAACTCAGAACACAGAATCATCACCATTTTACAGCTAAAAGCACATGCTAGTGATACAAGTTGAAGAATAGCCTGTATTCATGCAATAAAATTGCGATTTTTACAATAAATTGCCTTTGAAACATTACTGAAATGACGCTTGAACAAATAAAACAGACTTTTCTGAAAAAGAAGCCCCAAAAATCTTTGAAATTTAACAGAATTAGCGAAGTACTGACGTTAAGTTGAGCTAGCTTGTAAGGGCAGCTGCTACCAGCGTTAGCTAAACTGAATTAAGTTATCCGGTTTATTGCAGTTTCTTTTTCTCTGAAAGGACAGTTTTTACTTTGAGGAACTTGAATTTTGATAGTATGGTTCATTTTTCACCAAAAGGTAGCAGCTAACTAAATGTGAAGAAATAACCGTTTGTGTTGTGCTAACGCTAGCTAGCTCAGTAGCTACCACTACAGTTGAGATCAGTTGGGTGGAAATCACTGGATTTATAAAGTCATCTTAAAATGTTTATACTTTTTTATTATACTCAGTTACATATGTCTGCGCTTAAAATAACTTAATAATTGAAAAACATTGAAATTGATGGGTTTAAAGGACAAAGCTGAAAGCACAATTTGTATTTTAAGATACTCAGCCAAATGTCAAATGAAAGCACAAATGTTCTGATAACTACTTCTTGTTTTTTTGACTTGTCCTTTTAAATGTGTAACCGAAATTATAATCCTGTTACTAGAGAAATACACCTCCGATGGCTGCATTTGAGACACTAAAGTGACTTTTGAATAAAGAAAAATATAACTGTTTGTTCCATAAGACAGCTTTAACTCATTCTTGTATCACATTGGCTCTATCTTTTCATGTCTGTTGACTTGGACAGGAACTGCTTAGTCACCCACTCAATGACTCACCTTCTCTCTGGGGGTTTGACTTATTTCCACCCCCAGCGTTGATGGTTTCACCATCCACAGATGGTCAGTGATGCCCTATTAAGAAACATGTTGCGCACCATAAACACTACAGCTGCCCTTTTTGGGGCTATGTGATAAAAAAAACCCAACACAAGTAAATTCAAACCACAGATGAACAACACATGCAATCGTATCAACAGTCTTTTATTTGGCCATACATTTCATTCATTCATTCAATAATTAATATACATGATATTTACATAAGCAAACAAAGACGTCCTTGTCTTTGTTCAGCCATCTTGCAGTAAAGGTTGGCAGTGCATTCTTGGCCTCTTTAACAGTGTCATTGAGTTTTTTCTTTCTTCTCTCACACATACTCATAGCTGTGCCATACTGTATTATGTTCCTGTCGAAGAACGTCCGTCCAGTTCAGCCTTGTCTTTGCAGTCTCTGCTCATCTGCGCCAATACTGAAGAAAGAAGGCAAAATGAAGCTTTAATGACACTAAAAGGAGTCATAAGCATATAGCAAAAACAGTTTATTAAATCAAGTTACATGGTAAAAAATTTAAGTACATGATGCATTTGAGGGTATGTACCTGAGCAAACTTGTGTATCTGCTCGACCACAGCAGCAAACAGAGCACCCACACTCTCATCAATCAGACTCTGCATGTAATGAACCGCCTCCTCATCTGATAGGTCTAATCTGAACTTATCCTGAACCTGGAGACAAAAAAAAGGACAAAATCTCATACACAGAGCCAATCAAAGGTTCAGAATCAAGAAGTTTTTGCTGCGTTTCTTGATCAGCAGAGCTACAAACTTACCTTCTTAACGGTCTTATCAGGCTCCAGAGCGATGTCAGGAATATTGGCATCCACCATGAGAGAGAAGAGATTCAGGATCAGGTTGGAGTATCTGGAGACGAATAAAATATGGAGTATGAAATATTTATCAATGTCTAAATAAGCCAGGCGCATACATATACAGGGTGTCCATAAAGTCTCTAAGCCAATTGATGAGATACTTCGATCAAATTTACTCTATGTACTCTATAGCTATCAAAGTCTGTAATCACATTGCATCTGTGTATTTCAGGTATCCTGCTGATAAAAGGGGTACCCTTGAATGAACCCCTAAAAAGTGGCTACTCCCTAAGAAATGATGCATCAAGTGTGTCAAGGTTTGTTGAAACAAAATTGGATACTCACACTCAGCAAAACTAATGGAGCAAGTATATAACAGAAACCCCGTCACATCTATTTATTTGTGCATTGTACATTTGAAGAAAACATTGATAGCGTATGACAACCCTCTCAGTGTTATCCAACTTCTCTCATAAAATTAGCTAAAAAAGAACTTAAGCATCCACACCTCGTTTTTGTGACAATTTCCACGTCTGGATGTTAATTTGCTTTGGTTATAAAACTTTGAAACAATAAAGACACTTTATGGACACTTTGTATTTGGCGTAACGGCTCTGCACACAGGAGCAGCAGAAAAGACCCTCCAGAGCTCATGTACATTCATGTTCGGTGTCTTACCTCCTAAGGTGGAGGAAGGCGGTGTAGCACTGCTTCCTAAACTCCTGGTACTGCTCGCTCTGCATGCCTCCCATCCCCTCCACCATCTCTTTGCTCAGCTTCATGGGCGGAGGCAGCGGTTTGGGGTCTCGGCCGAGGATGTAGCCAAAGTCGATGTGGAAGAGCTTTCCTGGAAGAAAAAGGAATGCTCTCAAACTATTCCGCAAACTCAGATTTTTAGCACCAAGAATCTGAAGTGTCTTGTCGTACCAGTTTTTGTGAGTAAAAGGTTGTCCAGGTGTCTGTCTCCAACTCCGAGGATGTAAGTGATGACGCAGTAACCAGCTGCAGGGAGAGAAAACTGTTTGGTTAAGTGTGATCTGCATATGAAGCTGAAAAAACATTTCTAAAGTCACTCACTCACCGCAGCTTTTTACGTAAGTATCCATCACCTCTGAGCTAATACCATACGGTCCTTTTTCACTTGGGGCATGCTTTCTGAAGAAACTCTGTTACAACAAAATATATCATTAACAGAGTTGTTCCTGTTTCTCTCTTTCACAGTTCAAGGAGCAGATTATTTAAAGTATGTTTACCTGGATGTTTCCCTCAGTTGCCAAAACTTCAGCGACAGGAACAGACTGAACAAACTGCATAAAACCTGAAACAAAAAAAATCAAAAGAGTGAAGCACACTCAAGAGATCTGAAGCACCTTCCCCTGCCAGTTTCATATTTTTTTCTAAGTGGTTGCAGTTTTTCTTACCGTGCTTGGTGCTGGTGGCTAATACTTTATAAGGCGTCAACTTCAGGTCCAGATTCTCTTTCCTTAACAGCTACAAAAGACAGAAAATTGACAGTTGAATAAATTGATTACCATCACCAAATATTTTCTACTGTACACATAATCCTGCTCCAGTATTCTTACTTTGTCCATGAGCGAGATGATCTGCAGGATGAGCTGATCCTGCCTCAGGTCGTCTCCGTGTTTAAAGATGACAGGATACATGGCTCCATCCTCAGCTTTAAAAATGAGTTTAGCCGGCATCAGAGCACTCTGTAAATTTAACACACACAGGGCTCATGAAAAAAAGTGCACAATTAAATGCTTACAATGAAAACAACAGGATTTTTTCTGCACCTTAAAGAGCGTCGCTGTCTCTGGTACGATGCCTCTGATCCGGATCTGAGGCTCGAGAGGGAGCGGGATGGGCTCGATCTCTGAGAGGTTTACTTTCTCGTTATCAGCGAGCAGAGACTGCAGTCGCTCCGTCTGCAGAAACACATGCCCTCATTTAAAACAAAATAAGCTTAAAGTAAATGAAATTTGGTTTTTCCACACCTCACTAAAGCTCCTGTTCATTGAATTGCATCTTTCTTTTGTCTGGAATTATTCAATCAACTAAACAAAGAAACAAAAAAACTGAACGAGTCAATGGCAGAATAAGCTGTTTGGCATTGGCAGAGAAGATTTGGCAAATATTGTATGCGCAACCTACAAACTAACTGGTTCCAGGATAAATGGGAAATGGTTCATTCCAGTACCATCATTAGCCTTTCTGTGAACGATTCCCTTGTCAACTCTCAGCACATCTGGAGCAACTCATTGTTGATGTCTACTTTTTTACTTATTTTCATTTATTCGCATCAAGCTATATCTAACTCCTGTGATCAATTTCATTGTTGATTAATGTTTATGTACTTCTTTTGTCATAGAAAACCCACAAGGCTTACTTTTTGTACCCCAAAAATTCATGGAATTCAAAAATCAATCAGGAAGAACCAGATTAATTAGGGAATTGGTATCAATAAAGTTGTATCAACACCCATCCCTACTGTAAACCCACTTTTTATACACTCCTGGAGAAACAAAACAAAGCTTAAGACGGTTTTTGTACATAGAGTATGTCTGCTGTTACCTTCTTCTTCCGATTCCCGCTCTCCCTCTGCACGGCTTTCATCAGCTGCACCAGTCGGTCTACGAACGTCTGCTGGGCGGCTAACAGCGACCGCATCACTCTCACGCTCTTATCACCCTGCAGAGAAGAGGAAGGGTTTGAAACTGAGGAACAAAACAGAGTATTTTTCAAATCTGCGCAAGAAAGTGTGTATTTTTCAGTCTGACCTTAAGTAAAGCCTGGCTGAACCTCCTCATGACGTTCAGGTACATCTCGTGAGTCTTTGGATCTCTCAGCTGGGTGTCCTGATCCTCACACTCCACAATCACATACCTGCAGAACACACACAGGTTTTAACGATGCATACATCACCAAAACGATAAAAATATGATTTAAAATGTTTGATTTGAGCTCACCAATACAAATAGTTGGCGAGTGTAGAGTTTTTGCAAGCTCTGGAGATGAGGAAAGTGCACAGGTCCTGCTACAAAGAGACAAAATGACAAATGAACGCGACAAATAATGAACACATCCTTCTTCTTGTTTTGATTTTGAGCTTTTCTTACCTCCAGGTTTTCACTGTCTGCTCCTTCTTTGCCTTTCTGTGTAGCATTCGAGGGTCCCGATGTGCCGGATAAAATCTGAGAACTACACAGAGAGCACAAAAAGAGACGAGTAGTAATTAATGTAGTGATTATAGAGATGAATTTGTATCTAAACTGAAGCAGTCCTGTTTGGTATAAGCTACAGGAGGCTGTGGGGTTTACACAATCCTCTGCTTCCAGATTCTGGCTGCAGCTGAGCAGAGCGAAGCCAGTAAAATCACAATACCCTAAGAGTTCGTAACGGCCTGAGAAAAAGACAAATAATCAAACCTTCCAACCAGCAAAAGTTTCTGGGATAAATTTAGGACCCAGCAGTAAAAAAACAACAAGGGTGATGCAGAAAAAGAGCTTCAGTCAAAGCTGCCGGTAGTGTGGACTTATTTACGATCCACAGCCAGATGAGCTGTTGGATCCTGTCGTCCAAACACGAACCTGTCCAGTGCAGAGTCATCTGAAAGTCCCTGGCTGTCTCGCTTGCTGCCGGGCTCCAGGCCTCCTTGGATATCGCTGAAGTTCTCGTATTTGAGCGCCTGGACGAGCTGGAGGAGATACATCAGAAGGTCCTAGAGAGAAGAAACGCAAGGATTATAATCCCAAATATTCTTTTCTTCTTATAATGATATACACTGCCTGGCCGAAAAGAAAACAAACCACCACAAAAAATAAGGTCACACGCTAATATTTTGTTGGAGCACCTTCAGCTTTAATTACAGCATGCATTCACCGTGGCACTGTTTCGATAAGCTTAGACAAGCAACCCTAGATCATAGCACTGCCTCCACAGGCTTGTACAGTAGGCACTAGGCATGATGGGTGCATCACTTCACCTGCCTCTCTTCTTACCCTGATGCACCCATCCCTCTGTAACAGGGAAAATCCGGACTCATCAGACCACATGACCTTCTTCCATTCCTCCAGAGTCCAAACTTTTTGCTCCCTGACAAACTGAAGCCTAAACAGTGGTTTTCTTAAGGCTGCACAGCTGTTCAATCCCAATCCCTTGAGTTCCCTTTGTGTTGTATGGAATTGCTCTTACTTTCACTGTTGAACATACTCCTGAGTTCTACTGTTGTTTTTCTTCAACCTGATTTGGCCAAACGTTTAAGTGATCAACAATCACAAATATTCAGGATCTGTTTTTCTATTCTTAAACAGACTAACATCTTTTCCATGAACACAGGATGTGTCTTTCTCCATGGTTGTTAACGAAATAAGAAGTTACTCATTGCAGCAGTTAGGGTTAAATAACTTAGCTGAAAGATAATCTCTCATGCAGTGATTATCCAATGAGGTTTGGACATATTTGCTTCGTTAAATGCAGGTGGTGCATTATACACATTGTCTCCCATCCACAAGCTTACCTCATCGTCCGCCTGCTGCAGCCGTGCGACGGCGTAGCGCCTCACAGTGGGGTTGGTGAACTGGGACGACAGCAGCTCCAGAGAGTCCTCCACATCCATCGGCCTCCACTTTCCCAGCAGCTCTAGGGCCTGTTTGGCCTCCTGCGGCAGATCCCAGTTCACGCACTTGAGGAACTTTGTCAGAGCCTGCGAGGAAAAGAAGGAAGAATTAAAAATAATATTTATTCTGGGGATTTTGGAGATTCACAAAAATTTACTGACCTTCTCTTGTGTGGTGAGGTAGTATCTGAACTTCCACACCAGGTCCTGCTCCTCAGAGCTCAGCTGCTTGGTCGGTGGGTAGCTCACGATGATCTGTCATCACAAAATCACACGTTAATTGATATTCAGCCATTAAAAGAAGGCGTTAGGGACACTTGGACCTGAAATAAGGTTGTAAAACCAAAGCGACAGCCTTGGTTACTTACATTAAGCTGATCCCTCGTGGCCGCGTTGGGTTTCAAGTCGTGATCTGACGGCCCACTGCGGAGGCTACGAGCCAGTTTGTGATGCTTACTCTCAACCAGGTTCTCCTGAAGGAACCAAAAACAAGGAACAACTCTGTAAACATTCACAGAACAAGAAATTCCCTGAAGTGTCTTTTATCGTGTGTGTGTCTGCTCACCATCCCCATCTGTGGATCAGGAACTTTGACGATATCGCAGCTGGTGAGGACGGGGGAAGCATCATCTCCATCCTGAGCATAATGAAAAGGAAATAAACCAATTGTAGAGCTTTGGTTTCTGTTATAATCACAACAAATATCTTCACATGATGACACAGAGCATGTCGGCGTGGATATACCTTTTCATAATAAACAATGCTGTACTCTTTGTCGTTGGTTTTGACGCGAGGAAACTCCACCATGAGGTACATGAAGTTAGAGCTGCGCTTTTCACTCTAATGGAACAAAAAAATATTAACATTAAACTCAAACATCAACATACAAATGGTAGAAAAAGTGTAACTAAGGCTCATGAAAACAGTTAAATCTATGTGAAAAGACTCGCTTGGCTACACTTACATCATTAACTTTTAAGCCTCACCTTTGAGAAGATTAGCTCGTTTACAAAGCTTGTACTTAAAAATGTCAAACTATCATAAAGTTGTTTTTTCAATGTATTTGAATATGCTTTAATAATTAAGTGGTGGATAAACTAAGTAATTGTTCTATTATCATTTTATTGACTTTATTATTGTGATTGTTTTTATGTGACATTGACTGTATGGCTGAATATGAAACATCATGTGGCCAGGACTTCCTTGTAAAAGAGATTTTTTTGTCTCAGTGGGAAAACTCCTGGTAAAATAAAGGTAAAATACATAAAATAAATATCTTCAAGAACCTCCAACTGTTGTAATTTTTCCACATTGAGCTATTGGTGTAACTTTTAGTATGTCAATTAATTAATTCAAAGCATTAATTCTAACGTTGCTACTAACATGATCTTTTTTTATTGTTGTAACTTTTTTGAACTTAAAGTAAAAAAAAGTATTTTGAAATGAAACCAAAAGCATTAATTAACAGCAGTGTCAGAGGATTATCAACATAAGTGGGGTTTATCCTCTGAGGAGCATGATTATTTCTACAAAACTTCTCAGAAATCCACTTTTTTCTCTCTGTTGGGGTATTGTGGTCTGGAAAAAGGCAGCTCACAGGTAACCCAACTCACCTCGTTGATCATCTCAATCTCTCTGAAGGTCAGACGGTCCAGCCAGTCCACCTTCACCATGTGACCCTGTCGATGGGCTTTTGTCAGCTGAGCAGGAATAGAAACCAGAGACAGAGAGAAGAGGCAGAAAAACAAGAACAAAACACTTTACCAAAAATATAGAAAAAGCAGCGGTTGAGAATCCGTTGCAGCAAAACAGGTCAGCAGGGTGGCTGGGGTGCAGACAGCTCAACCAATCATGCACAAATCCAGTGGCAGCAGCCAATCCAGCATCACTGCTCACACACCAGCCAGTCCACTCGTCACCACTCAGTGTGGGTGTCAGGAATGTAAGCACACATTTGGCCATGAGCAGGAAGCCCAAAACTCAGCTGGTTAGAGTTAGTACTCACTCTTTCAAACAACACATAAAGTGGAGAAGCCTTGAAAATATTTATCGGAACTGAAACTCAGGATTTGTCAGTGAGGTCTGGTTTTAGTTCGGGGAGAGTTCATATTACTGTTTGTTGTATATTTATAGTCTATGTGTCAGCAGGTTTTGATGTATGCAGATAAACAGTGTGTATGGAGAGCAAAAGCAGGCAGAACTAAACCCTCCATGATAACATCTCGTCTCCTATCAGTAATTCTCTAATCTCAAAGACAGAAAAAGTTGACAACTTTATCTTTAACAAACTGCACCCTGATGCTGATTTTGAGGTTATACTTATTTAACCCAAAGAATTACACATCAAACCCCCTCACTAGGCCGCAACAAAACTACAAGTTAGTTGTAAAAACTATCCTTGCTTTTATCACAGTAGGGCTGATTATTCATCATATGAAGTGCAGCCACATGCCACCAGCTTGTAGCTCCTGTTACTTGGCAACGCCATAATGCTTTACGATCAGGATGTAAACAATCACAGATGAGCTACATCTCAAAGTGTGGCTCAGTTAAGATATTTTGATAAACAAATGGAGATAAATCTGTATGATAACTGTGTATGGTTCATTTAACACAGGTGGTGCTGGCTCTGCTAGTGTAAGCATTAAAGTAGTAGCTCAGCAAACCAATTCAGCATCAATGATCTCATTGTGATGCTGTGTTTAGGACTGTTACATGAATTATTTTCACATTGACTTGGTTTCTGATTGATTTCTTGTTGGGTTTTTTTTCTTAGATTTAGATGACATAACATGTTGTAATTTAAATTTCCGATTAAAGAACTAAAAATCAGTTGCTACATGACATCCCAAATTCTATTCCAGCAAAAATTCCTACCAATCGATTGTGAGGAAACTTAAAGAAAACTGGTTTCTTTTCAGGTTTGTATATCTTAAATAAGCCAGAGTAAAGTGTCTGTGCGACTTACTATTTGTGCTAAGTTGTGACCCAAAAAGAGATGCCTCTTTCTTTGGAGACATATCTTTAAGGGCAAATTTTAAGGGTTTCTTAAATTACTTGTTTGGATATGAACAGTGCAATGCTTTGAAAATCAAGTCTTGGCTTGCTATCATTTGATCAATGGTTCATCAGAATGCCCTGAATTGTTGTTTACCACTCAAAGAGGCTATACAGTTGTTAAGGGTTTTACAAGATTAACTATAGAAATCAACACCTTTATTTTAGATTACTTAAAAAACAAACTGATCCATCCAGAAAAAGTTGTTTTGAAATTCTTTTTTGTGTCAAAATACCTGAGAAAAACATGCACACAATTCCACAAAATACACCAACGTATGGAAACAGCAAGGAAACTTAAAAAAGTAATGTGTGTGATGCTTTCAAGAAAGCAGCCGTACACCTTGATAGATAGTGTTCACACCAAAACCTTGATCCAAATGTATTTCTAAATGTGAAGCAACTTAAAGGTTTCCAGCATGGGACAATACAAACTGTTCAGGGGTTGTATATACAGTTGTACTCATAAGATTACATTCCCTGGCAGAATTCATGATTTTTTTTGCCCTTTTTCAGAGAATATGAATGATATTTTGAAAACTTTGACCAGTCATTGGCTACAGCAGGATAAAGTGTAGGTTCTGGAGTGACCATCTCAGTCTCCTTACTTCAGTATCATTGGGTCACTCCGGGGTGATCTCAAACCTACAGTTCATGCAAGGCAGTCCAAGAATTTATAGGAACTGGAGGCTTTTATGCCAAGAAGAATAGGGAAATAAAGAAAATAAAGACCCTAATCCCCAACGACCACAAAAGACTTTAAGCTGTAATTGATGTTAAAGGGGAAATACACAGTAATAAGAACTGGGGTATGTAAACTTTTGACCGGGCTCACTTTTGAAGTGTCTGTTGTCATTATGATTGAAAAAGAGTAAAAACAGCTGTTTGTTAATAAATGGCTTCACCCAACCTCTAACCATGATGAAAGAAAAGTTTTTGTGTTATCATTCATATTCTCTGAAAAAGGGGCCAAATAATCATAAATTCTGCCAGGGTCTGTAAACTTATGAGCACAACTGTACGACATGTTTTCATTCAGTATCATTATATTTAAAGTAAACATTCCCAAAAACTTTGATCATCCTCATGTGGAAATCCTTGTCCAAGTGTTGCAAAAAGCAGAATTTGATGTAAAAATGCATTTGGACCGAGAGTCCTTTCTCACAGACATACGGGACACAAACACACGCTCTGCAGCGCCAACACTGACTCCTCTACTTGTACTCACATCACTGAGTACCTCCAGGTCAGGGCCCTGGAACAGATGGTGTTTTAGACATGTGTCGAGGAGGTGACTCCTCTTTTCCAACCCACAAAGAATGCCTCCCATCATCAACCCTCCATTTTTGTCCCCAGTTCTCTAGAAATCTACACCAACACAGTCCCTCTCTCTTTTTCTC
Source organism: Thalassoma bifasciatum (assembly GCA_008086565.1). Lineage (NCBI taxonomy): Eukaryota > Metazoa > Chordata > Actinopteri > Labriformes > Labridae > Thalassoma > Thalassoma bifasciatum. Next base: position 120,573 of record RPOG01000613.1, read on the forward strand.
TGACACATGCAGTCAGGGTTGTACCTTAGCCAGTCTTCCCATCTGGTCCTCTGTCAGACTGCTGCTGGTGCGTCCCGGCGTGGTGGTGGGCTCCGCGCCGTCCCCCTCCACACCCGGCCAAACTTTCAGGTCATGCATGCCTTGCCGGAACATACTAGAAGAAGAGAAAAGAAGGTGTTTCATATCTAGATATTTATATTTAATGCAAAAGAACAAACTAAGCAAAAATAATACTGGAAGTTTTACCCATATTTGCCAAAAAGCGTAACAGTAGTTCCTCCGACAGGGACAGCTCTGCCGGGTCCGTAGATGTCCCACACTGTGAGAGCTACCTGAGCACTTTGGGGGAGGTCTGGGTACTTGACAGGAAGCCGCAGCCACTCGTTCCAGCTGCAACAGACAGGAAGAGAAAGGAATAAGGAGAGATTAAAACTTTTAGTGTCAATTCAAACCCCAGATCAGTGCAAGAATTCATAGAACCCTTTTTACACTCACTTCCATCGTGTGCTGAAAGCTTTGTATGAAGTGCGAACAGGCAGAGCGAGAGGTTTCCCTTCAGCAAACACCTGACAGGTAACGTAGAGGTCTGAGCAGTTCTCCTGGTAGAGGCCAGAGAACCTCAGCATTGGATCCTCCAGCAGAGCTTTGTAGCTCTTCTGCTCCCGCTTTCCCTCCAAACTGCCTCTGTGACAGGAGAGGAGACAGAGTAAATAAATACAGTTTACTGATGTTATTAAGACCGGTCTGACTCGTCCTTTCTCTACAAGTCAACTATGCTGTGTGTCTTTCTATAACCTATAAAGTTTTTTCTTTCTAGTCTAGAATAAACCACAAGCTGCTTTCACTCTCTGGATCATTTCTTTTAGGAAATCATGAAACGTGGACAGAAATATGGTGAAGCAAACAATTTACGATTTTTGGATTTTCTTCATTTAAATAACAGTGTGAATGCAATTAGTACACAATTCACAGCTTACATTTCCTATTACAGTTCCTCATCAGTGACAGTAACTTCACGCTCTTGCAATTAATTTATGTCTCATTGTGAAGACAACAGGAAACTCATGCCTCATTTGAATTTTAGCTTCATATTTTTGCAATCCTTTTTCAAAAAGAAGCCAATTTGATAATTCATAGAAGTCAAGATATAACTCTGATACATTTTTGACCTCTGTTCCCAAGTTGATGACTTGTTTTTTCACAAATTATTCATTGAAGCACTAAACAGTTTTTAGACACACCATTAAAATTTGACAACAAACTCTAACTAACATGTTTTGAAATGAAACATTTTGGTTTTTGCATTGTGTTGTATCTTATTGAACTTTCTTTTTTTGTTTTTAAGATATTTTTTGGGGGCTTTTCTGCCTTTAATTGGATAGAGGAGGACAGTGGATAGAGTAGGAAAGGGGGAGAGAGTAGGGTAACAGACCACAGGCAGAAATCGAACCCATGGTGGGCTCATGGTTGTTTGAACTATATTTTTTAAGTTATGAGTCAAAGACGGCTCTTTAAGGTCTTCAGTTGTTATAACTGCAAATGGTGATTTTTGTTGCCTACAGTTTTCATCCTTGCATTCCTGTTTCAATGGGACAACGTAATTTCCTGTCATATCCATAACTGTTACTGTACATTGTGAATTTTGCATTTAAGTTTGAGTTGAAAAAAATTGCGAATCGATTTGAAATCGCAATATCTGCCAGAAAAAAATGATCATTCAGCTCTAAAATCACAATTTAAATCAAACTGGCACCTGAAAATTAGAAAAGGAATCAACCATTTTTTTTGTTCTACAGTTATTTGGACATAATTTCTTTTTTCAGTACCTTTTAACTGGATATTCAAGACCATTATTGTCTTGAGTTAGAGATTTCTTTATTGTGTTCATTCACAATCACGCAGAGAAAGCAAGTGCACAAAAAACATAGTAACATTTCAGGCGAATATTCGTCAGTTATTCGAATTGTTCGATTTAACGGTCGATTAATCGAATAACTGACAGTCAGCAGAAAGGAAACAAATCTCCAGTGACTGCTCGTTATATTCGACTGAGAATTAGTACCATGTTACTTACTTATTAATAAGAATGTGAGGTAAACATAGTTAATAGTTTTTAAAGAAATAAAAAGGTTATAATCGAGACCGTTCGCTGAAACTCTCAGTCGCAGTCATGAACAAACACACCGAGCATCCTGTCAAGTCACAAGATAGATTAGTTACACCGCTTGACCAAAAGCGAAGCATTGAGTCCAAAACTTACATCTTAAGTTGAACGTTGATGTCCAAGTCACAGCTGTAAACATAGTTGAATTTATCAGTGTCCATCTTCCCACAGGAAAACACTAAAATTGAACCCAGACGACTTCAACATGAAATCCCGGACGGTTATTTGAGACTTTGCGAGTGGTCAGGTTTGCGACAAGGCCTCGGCTCAGCACAACAACACTTCTCAGGAGCCTGTTTGGAATAAAATACTGCTCACACGGAGAGCTACAGTCTGAGTCTGTACACGGGTCTAAAAAGTGACTCTGAACGCCGGTGTTCACGGTAAAGACATTATTTTAACGGCTGACTCGCCGGGCATGATTTGATGTTTTTGAGAGCTACACAACAACACAGCATCAACCGAAATGTAGAGACAGGCCAAAGCAGCTGATGGTCGATGCAGATGGAACCGCTACAGCGTGCAGACAATCATAGTAACGTGGATTGATTGATCGAGTCTGCCAGGAGAAAGGAGGAAGTAAAGAAAGGCTGACAGTAACGTCTTAAAGGGACAGTACAACAAAGAAATGTGACGTCAACAAAGCTCAAAACAGTTTCTGATTAAATTAAGAACCTTAAATAGAGTAAGAGGAAAACCAGCTTTATTTTTTTTGTCAAAGATGTTGAACAATACATAATGTTTATAGATAGATCTGACAACCAAAAAGCAATCAAAACATTGGACATATGCTCTGTTTCAATGTTTTAAATTACATTTTTAATTAATTTCATAAAAAAATTTCATGTTATCAGTTGAACCCCTGGATGAATTGTATATTGTATATCTATTTGTATACTGTTCATGTATACTTTGTGTTAATAATTAACAATAATAAAAAAAAAAAATTACAAAGCTTTCAAGTAGAAATATATATATGTGGGTATGTATGTATGTATGTATGTATTTATATACGGTTGATATTGGGCTTCATTTCTTTGAATTGTTTTATCTGAAGTTTATTATTTTATATTATTTCATTGTTGAATCTTTTGCACTTGGAATGTTTGTGCGCTGCTGTGACATGGACATTACCCTGATGGGGATCAATAAAGATTATTCTATTCTATTCTATTCTAATCTAATTGCAGTTTGCAGCTTTGCTTCAAACGCAACTATACAATGTTTTTCTGTTGATAAAATGATCCTTTTTTGTATCTTTTTTAGCCTGACTTGTGCATCATACTTGCAGCTCTTTCTAATTTATTTTGCACAAAATCACAACCACAAAAAAAAAATACATTTCATCTTTTAGGTGAACTTCATACCTGTCTTTTTAATCTCTGAGACATTAGAAATAATTATGCCAAAAAAATGTCATTTTAAAGTTGTGTTTCCTGAACCCAGGGTACAACAGCTCATGTGGAAGTTTTGCATTCACTCTATGAAAATCCCAACTTGCACAACCCTCTCTTTAAAACTTTGAGACAGGAAAACATGATGACAGGCCTGAGAGCATCTGAACAAAAAGTCCTCCCAAATCAAAACGCACTTGTCACCAATTAACTGCACATCCGTGAAGGGCAGGAGGCGTGTGACGGGAAAATCTTCATCTGTTGTTTGGATGAGGCCCGCCCGGTTCACCGGCAATGACGGCAACCGGCTGTCAAATCCTGGTGTGAAGTCACGTTGACACCTAAGGGGGGAGTAAGACCTGAGCTGGAGTCAAAGAAAATGATAATCTTGGGACATTTTCCATCCTCTGAAACCCATCAGATGTTTCACATTTATCATCACCTGTGTATTGAAAGTACTGGTGCTAACAGTGTTACAGCTTAAGATGAATGTGAGTCACACAAACTGTTAAATCTGATGATGCTCAGACTTCTGCGGTAGGCATCTGAGAAAATGCACATAAAGCAGCACGTTATGACGCTCAGAGGTCTCCTCTGACGCGCTGAGAGAGGTTTTTCCTATGATCTGATGCCTCAGACTGCAGATAACACACTAATGGAAGAACATGAGCTAATGTTTTGTTGGCCTGGTGATGCTCTGCTGCAGTGTCAGGTCAGGTTTTATATTTCTGATATTTTTCTTTTCAAGGGGGTCGGGATGATCTTATGAGGAAAAACACGGGGATTCAGAAATGAACCCCACCCTCAGTGAACAAGAGTGTGACAGGAGTTTGATGGGTGCTGGATTTCTTGCAGCTATCTTTCAAATTGAAATTTTTAATCCAAATTTTATTGGTTAATTATCTTATACTGGTGAGGTCAGAGGTCACAGCTGCACCAGGGCATGAACATTCATAGAGAACAGGAAGTGTCTTTTATCCTTCTTCCCATCAAACATGTCATGAACTATACTATACTAAATATAGTTCATCATGTTGCTTTATTCACAAATTACATTTATATTGGAGTGACAAAACGTCCTTTTTTGTCTGGACATGTCCTCCTTAGAATTATGTCCCCAAATTTCCACATTTTCCTATGGTTTTCCCATGTTAAAACTGGTGTTATTCTGAAGCACCAACCTGTCAAGATGTTGAATTGTACAAGGCATGGCCAATATGAAGTCAAAATTTTTGGGAAAAAGTTGAAATTTTGGGATAAAAAGTCAAATTTGTAAGATGGAAGGTCAAAGTTATGAGCAAAAAGTAGAAATTTTGAGATAAAAAGATAAAATTGTGATAGTTAGATCAAAGTAATGAAGAAAAAAAGTAAACATTTTGAGATAGAAATAAAAAATATATGATAAAGTCAAATTTTTTAGACAAAAAGTTTACATTTTGAGATAAAGAGTCAAATTTGAGATAAAATGACAACAATTTTTGATAAAACTCCAAGTTTTAAGATTATTGAGTCAATATTTTGAGAAAATAAAGTCATTATCACAAGAAAAAAAAGTTAAGATTATAAGACAGTTAAGTCATAAGTTTGAGATTTAAAGTCAATATATTTGTCTTTCATTTCATAAATTTGATTATTATCTCAAAGTTTTGACCCATGGTTTCTTTACATTAGTTTTATTAACATTGTAGACAATTTTTACTTCAAGCAGAAAAGGAGTGTTTTACATAAACACATAGGTTATGAATCTTTTTTGCTTTCTTTTAGTAACTTTAGGTATTTTTGCAGGGTCACTAAGTGGCCCACAGGTAGGGGGTCCTCACATTTTGGGTTTTCAGAATATGGTCGCCCTCATGTATATGAAAAACGACTCATCCTGTCACAGATTGGTGATGTGTCGTATGTTTTACATGTGTTTCATTAAAATCTGCAGTTTCTGGACCAAAAAAACAAATGAGAGGTTGAACGCTGATGAATCATGTTTGATAATTCCGTCCCATCCCACTTTCTCTGCCCTCCACCTCACCTCTATTAGTCACCACATGGATGTGTCATTGTTTCTATCTGTTCGGAGGCTCATGCCCACTGAAGCGCAGCGAGGTGATCTCCAGAGTGCCAAAACTCTGCCAAGACCCCTTTCTTTTAGTACCCACCCCCCCTGCACAGAAACCACCACCACCTCCTCCTCCTCGTTCCCCAGTGGATGGCACCTTCTCCGGCCACATGACGCCCGTGACGCTGACCCCACCTCCACGCCGCGGCCGTGAAACCTCAGGATGTATAAATAAAAGAGCAAAAGGAAAGAGGAGAAGACGAAGAAGCTGACTAAGAAGAGATGAAGATGGAGCTCATCGGGGTGAACTGGGTGCTTGTGGCTGCAGGGTGCCTGCTCTGGAGCAGTGGAGGGTTTGCAGCACCCATGGAGTGTCACTTCAACTCCAAAGGTGAGAGTAAAGGGATGAATTCAAAATGAACAAATGGAGACTCCTCTGTCTAACTTATTTTGTTTTCTGCAGCTCTGTGTGAGTTTGAGGGGCGGCAGTACGCTCTGGGTGAATCCTGGATGGACAACGCTTGTATGCAGTGCACCTGTCTGCACCCGGTTGGAGTGGGCTGCTGTGAGACGTGAGTACACAAACATGCTGTGGAGTGAACTGTTACTGTAACTGTCCATTATCTGCAGGTGGTTAATATTGACTTAGATTAAAGTTCATTTTAAACACCTTATATTTCAAACTTCTAGCAGCTAACTGTCTTCAAGAAATCAATGTATTGAGATGACCTCTTAAAGCATATGTCTGGTTTTTGTGACCACTAATTTTCACAGAATCCTTTCTCATCATACAAAATACAAATCAATAAATAATTAAGTCAATCGCATAAAAAGTAATAATTTGCAGGGTCTCTAGCTGGCTAAGTGGGAGATCAGAAACTGCAGAATTTGTTCTAAATGTGGTCAAGTCTTTGTATCGTAAGCGTTTTAAAATATTCTGCTTTCCTTTTTGTGAAACCCCCCCCCCCACCATAATTTATTTACGATATCTTCTCTTTGTTTAAAGCTCCTGTGAAAAAACTTCCAGTTTACATTGATTTTGGCGCCCCCTGTCATTTTGTCTCCCATGCATTAGTTGCATTTTCTGGTAAGCCAACAAGTAAAAACAGTCGAACATTTCACTAATGGCTGGTAATAGAGCAAAACAGACATTCCTGGTACCTTCCTTCTTGCAGCAGTTTGAGGCAAATAAAATCAAAGTAAGGAAATTGGCAAACTTGTCGTGAATGGTCTTACTTGCTTTTGGAGGTCGTATAGAGGCATTAGTATTAATTTCAGTCTGTTTCATTATTCCCCACAAAAAACTCCATACAGGAGCTTTAATTCAATACATTTTAATTTATTCATCTTTTTTGGGAGGAAGGGATTAATAATGTTTTTTAAGAATATATCTTGACTCAATTTCATATTTTCTGTTTCTGTCTGTTTGTTTGTGAATCAAACTTGATTTTTCAAATGAAGAAATGGCACAGTTAGGAAACTATGTATTCAGAGCTCCGATTAAAGCTCCTGTGATGAATTTTCAGCTGGTTAAGAAACAGAATTGAATAAATACTGATGTCTTTGAGAGCTGAAAAAGTGAACCAGACCATCCACATAGAGACTTATTATTTCTTTTAAGACATTTTTTATACCTGAAATTACTTGGAGTGGGTAGGTGTCAACAGAAGTGATTAAAAAGATGCCGCCAAACAACCTTTTTTTTCAGTTTCCACAGTAATCGATTGAAAAAAAAAAATCACTTACATACATACAGGGAAACAAGTCTGCAAAGAAATAAGATGCACCACTTTGTCCACAGGGGGCACCAGAATCAAATATACTCAGAGTTCTTTACAGGAGCTTTAAGTTCACTGATGTGGCTATTGCACTATGAATTTTTCTATATAGCATCCCTAGTCTTTGAATTTCGGAAATAATTTGGTAGTTTTAATTTTGTATGTAAATGCAGATGTGTGTTGAAGATGTAAACTGGATTGAAGTTATTATGAGCTGCTGCGAAACCAGAAATAGGAAACAGTTTCAGGAACCCATAATGCACATTTTAACGAATGCAGGATTTTTTCGGAGTGGTTTTCTGTAGTTTTGCTAAAGTCTCTCCCCTCGTACCTTCCAAATGCTCCAGGCTGCATCGGCCTGTCGACTTCCCTGCCTGGTGCCAGGTGCGGGTGGAGCCTGTGACCTGTAAAGTGTCCCTGGTGCAGACTGCAGACCCCCGCCTGCCCTGCTCCCCGGGGGTCGACATCCTGGACCCGAGTCATGGATCTCTGGAGCTGCAGCAACAACTGGAGGGTTAAGAAACATGCAAAGCAAAGATTTCTGGTTGTACTTTGTCACCTGTAAGACCAAGACTCATCATTTTTATAAACATGCATACCTTCTTTATAAAACACTTTAAACACATTTATCATTTTTGATTATGTTACAGAATGTTGTGATGATATGCTTCAGTTTTTTGCAGTGCATTTATTATTTTAGTAAAAGTTATTAGTGGGTTATACTCAACACTATACAGACTCACTGTAAATAAAAACAAATACATACGTACATTAATATATGCAAATGTGACTGTTGATCCTGACTTGTACTCTGCTGTATCTCATTTACCCCAAAATAAAAACTTTCCCCAAACAAAAGCATAGTTAAGATTTTTTCTTTTGACGTAAGGAAAACTCTTTCACATTCAGTTTTTCAAATTTAAAGATGTTTTAATTCAGTTTCCTCTCGATGTATTTACAGTACAGTATTTGCTCGAGCCGAGAGAAACGCTGTTAAAAAAAGTGATAAAAAGGTCAGGAAGGAGTTGAAATAAAATAAATACACAAATACTTGCACTCCAAAAACTGTTAATGAATCTTTGAAGAATTAAGACACATGTAAGTTTAAATGAACTCAAAAATTCAACAACAAAACAAATTGTAGATTTTGAAGATAAAGAAATCAACACTGGAGCTGATTATAAAATAAAAGCGACAAAAAAAGTCCTTTGTTCCTGAAATGCACAGCCCTGTTCAGATTTCTCCTCTAGAAAGACAAGAATATGTCTGAAAACTCAGAAGAGTCAGATATTGATGCTGTTGGACCCTGTGAAGTGGGACATGTAGGAAGCCAGCGCTGGGTTTGTGGGCAGGATTTTAATCGGCAGGTCCCAGCTGAAAGTATCCACGTCCACATGCTCCGCCCCCGTCCAGACCGTGACTTCTGATTGGTTCTGCAGAACTGTGGGCGGTTCCATGGGCTCCCGGGCCGTAACAAACTCAAAGTGAAGACGCCATCGCAGGATGACTGGAAGGAAAAACGTTGACTTTAATGAGCCGATGTTTGTTAGGGGGGGAGAAATTCCCAAATGTGGGGAATGATCTGAGCATGTGCAGAAGAAAATTGCGTAAAATGGTGCTGTGCCATACTGCAAAATTTGGTATTGATCCCATATCAAGCAAATATAGTGTCAGTATCAATACAGATACCTACATTTTTTTTAAAGTGAAAAGAAGAAAAGAAGTGTTCAAAATAATGAGGAATAACACAACCAATAAAACTTGCATTTCTGTTCATAATTGAAAGTAAATAACAAATTTTTCAACCAGGAAATAACCATTGGATTTTATTTTTTCTGCTTTGTTGAAAAACAGTTAATTTGAATGTTCATGGATATCAACAATCATTATACTTCAGCATTACATGTTTAATTTTGATCAATTAGCTTGCACATACTGGTTGATTTAATATTTCAGAAACATAATAATAATGTCAATTAGGAAATTAGCTTTATACTGATGATTTTAAGTGTTGATCGCATCTAACAAGTAATGATAAACCCTTACACCAGTGCTGGTATCGGTATTTTAGATTGATCTGCTCAACACGAGTGTAAAAGGGAAAAATAAAACCTGGCGTACCTGTGTCTGTGCTGAACCCCGGTGTGACGTTCAGAGGCACGGGCAGAGAGAAGTGGCTGGAGGCCGTGTGGAGGCAGGACTCCATGTGTCGCCCGTGTCCGGTCACACTGACCCCCTGACCGGCCCGTCGCTGGTACGTCTCCTGGATCTCCTCCTCGCTCTGGAGACTGACTGAATACTAAAAAAGCAGAGACAGGTACACAGAAAATGAAGCCTGACTGAGAGTTTGTCAGTGAGTAAAAACAAACTAGAGCTGTAAACACACCTGCAGGCAGGGAATGTCTCCTTCTGAGAAGTTAAAGGTGCCGACGATGTCCTCCCCGAGTCTGTAAACCGTTTTGAAGATGCAGAACTTTGCAACTTTCCCTCGCATATTGGTGATATTGAACATGTCTGTGCAGAGAAAAGAATAACAGCTCAGATTTGGACGTTAAGATACAAAAAAACAACTTATTTTAGAAGATCCTGCATCACAACCTGTGTTCCCAAATTGTCCCTCAGTCAACTTCAACGACAGATTAAACACCCTTTGCTCCAGAACAGTTCCCACAATCAGAAAAATTCCAGTGGTTTCTAAAAGCTAAGATTTTCCTTTCAGACATTTGGGGCTCAGGTATTGAAGGGTTAAAGTAGAGAACAGAGAAGTTGAAGATGTGACTCACGTGGGCAGCGCCTGGAAGTGCTGACCATCAGCATGTCTAGAGCTCTCTCCAAAGGCCGAGCGTCTCTGCGGCTCGCTTCCTCTTCCTCCAGGAACGGGTTGGACGGGGAAACTTCCTCGTCTGGAGGAAATGGAGGTTCAGGCATACCTGCGGCATACACGGTATACAAATTTACACCACGGCTTGACATTTTTCAGCAGCTACGGGGACTCTTACTGAATCCTATTGTCAGTAAAGATAGAAAACCCAGTTTCTCTCACCTTGCAGAACCAGCACTCTGAAGGGGACTCGGAGCAGTTTGATTGGAGAGTTGACTCGCTGGCAGCCGATGGTCAGTTTGTAGACATATTTCACCGCCTGACCACGGAAGCTAGGGGGACCATCTACAGGGACCACCTCACTGTATGAATCTGAAAACAAAGAGGAAGCACGTCAGAGCCATCACCCTTCCACGCAAGCACATGGAAGAGCAGGGAGCTCCCAAAATTTAATGCTTGATATAAAGGTGGTGCAAACTGAATCGATGTTCTAGTTGTGAGACATCTAAATTCCTGTCATGAGAGTCACTTTTGAGGAACTGTTGTTATTTCTTGTGTCAATTTAATTAATCAATTGTTTTTCTTTGTTCACGTACAGGTCTTGCTCTCTCCAGGATCCAGGCGCAGATCACAGAAAAGTATCTTGGGTGGTGTGTCCAGCACGCACTGCCCTCGCTCTCCTGTAGAGGGCAGAAATAAGTGGTGAATCGACATGAGAAAGGAAATACTTGATGGTAGTGATTTTTCACATTTCTAACTAACCTCTGCTTGGAATCAGCACAGTGTCGCTCTCGGCCTGGACGTCCTGTTTGTTGCCCTGAGCCGGCAGGGCCACTCTGCTCTCACTGGCGTGAAACTGACAGTGGATTTGAGCGCTCGCCCACGCAAGCATTTCACTGAGAAACAGTCAAAGAAACAGAGGTTAGACAAAGATACTTACACCAAGATAGGTTGAAGTATTAAAACTATTATTCACAAATTTGACATGAAAACACTTCTATTTGCACAGCTAACTAAGTTGTCTCAGATGGAAAGACTGTACAGATAGCGTACTTCATTAACCCTTGGGATATGTAGTATTGGAATTTTCACTGACATCAATTGAGGAGATATTTACATGCTCATTTCACCTGAAGCTAATGCGTACACATCTGTTCTTGATCTGGTATTTATATACACATAGGTGTTCTTAAATATTTGCCCTTGAAGGGTTTTCAATTACAAAAAAACACAAAGCCTCTCCTGTGCTAGAGTTAAGCTGCAACTTTTGTTGAGAAAGTAGAATTAATTTAGGATCAAAAAGACAACCTTGTTTTTTTTATAAATCTAATTTGTCCTGACAGTATGGCCCGATCGGATAATCTTTGTACTCTCTGTCAAAGATTTTCAATTAAGTCCATCAAAATTTTGTTCTTAATCTGTGGTTAAGTGTTAATCACAGTCCAAAGTCCAGTCTGAAGATCAAAAGTATCAGGGTTTTTGTTGTTGATGGAGGTCACTCACTTTGGAACAGACTTGCAAAGTCAGTCCCTTAAGTTACTTCACCATCAAAGCCCTATTAGTACAAAAAAGTTTTTTCTATGGTTCTATCATATCCCAACTTTTGATTTTGAGTCATCTAAAAGAAGTACTGTATTATTGCCTAGTTTTATTTGGTTGTATAATATTCCATATAAACTTTTAACTGTTTTCACTGTCCACTTTGTTGCATTTATTGAAAAATCGCTATGTAAATGAATAATAAAATATCATTGTAGTGTGTGTATGTGGTTAAGAATTGGTGAAAGGCTTTAAACTGTACCTGCTGGCCGAGGTGGACAGGTGAGACATGGGGTTGGTGAAAGTGATGAGACACTCCATCAGCTCCCCAGCCAGAAACACGGGGCCCCGGGCCATGGAGGCCACAACCTCGATCATCTGCAACGGTACACACCACAAAACACACTCACTTACACATCAGACAGCGTTTACAATCAACGAAATGCAAAAAACCTGGCACTTTTAACAAAAACAACACCAAGTTTGGTCGGACTTTCGAACACAGAAGTTAACTTGTTCACAGCTGTGAGCCAATGGTTTCTGTTAAAGGGTTTTTAAAAACACAAACCTTTGCTCCAAACGGAACTGCAGCAACACAATAACGTTGTTTTATCCTAAAATACGGATTATTTTAAAACATATCTAAGACAATTAAACACACGAGTGTCTTTTTAGGAGAACTACGCATTTCTGTTCAGGTTAGCTAGCATTCCAGCTACAGTAAACAAAAAATCTATTCGTAGCAGGGATGTGTGAGTCGCGGACGAACCGGTTCTTGGAGCCGACTCTTTGAACTGAAAGACGGGAGCCGCTCCTGTAAGGGAGTCGATTTGTTTTCTCATCTCTTTTCTAGTTGGTAAAAAGGTGAAAGAGCATCTGTATCCACTGTGCTGCTTAACTTTTATTGTTTTCCCACAGTTAAATCCATATTTGCTGTGCTAGGATAAGATCCTTTATTTATCCAGCAACAGAGAAATTTATAGATACAGCAGCAAAGAAAAAAGATTGCAAAACAAAGGGGACTGCTGTACGCGTTTGAAGTAACAAGCAATGATAATACTTATCTTTATAAATAGGTCAGCTGAGGGCTGCAATTTTTGACAAAAAAAGGAAATGTAGTCTGTATTTTCAATGGTGCAGATGTTCGCCTAGTGCACATAAAGTGTACTGAGATATTGCACAGTGGTACAGTGAACAATAAGTAACAGCAGTACAACAATAGCTAAGTAGAAACAGTAGATAGAAGTTAAGCTTATTCATTTCGTTTCACTGTCAATTATTAAACATGTAGATTTTGTCTAAATGAGATGGGTCTTTGTTTATGAACTTTATATTTAACTTTTTTAGTAACACCACTCCATGTTGTGGATAAAAACAAAGTCACATGAATAATTACCATTAAATTTATACTTTAGTGTGTACGGAATGAATGAAGTCTTTTAGTAATCTGAGCCAAAACAAATGAATCACTGAAGAGAGCCGGAACTCTCACCATCAATTTGTTGAGTTTCTACTTCCGGTGCTTGCCCGACCAATCACAAACCATGGAGAGTATAACTGATAGAAAATTATTCAGAAACGATGCCTATTGTTTCACATTTCTCTGGAAAGGCCTTCTTTTGTTTTTGCTTGATCCATTCTTGTTTGTGTTTCATAATTATAGAGAAGAAGATGGCTCTATAAATCACTCTGTGATAGTTTTTGGTCACTCATGATGAAGACGTCCCGTGGCACAGTCAACGCGAGGACGGCTGTTGCTATGGTGACTGCTGGAGAGGCGGAAGTGTATCGTTTACGATTCCCCTTACATTATGTGTATTATCACACTTTTCAAAAGAATTCGTTCTTTTAAAATGCTTTACAGATGTAAGAATCAACAAAATGTCTCAATTTTCTCATCCAAAAGGAAAAATTAAGTTGTCTAGTTGAAAAGAACCACCCCTGTCCACTGGAAATGGTACAAGCTCCGGAGCGACACTTCCATCTCTGTGGGTTTATTCATCCCTCAGATATGCGTGTAAGGCAATATTTGATTTAGAGTCTGTTTCTGAATTTTACTCTACTTCCATTCAAACACAGGGTATCCATTTTATTATTTAAAATAATAAAAAATAAGATACTACGTTAAGGTTTAGATCGCTCTTCCCGTCCTGCGTCGTGGTTAATGCGAGCATCGGGGTAGAAACAGCTGCCTGACAGACTGTAAAGAGGGAAAATTTACGCTTCGTGCAGAGGGACGTGCTAGAAGAGGCTGCAGGTTTCTGACAGAAGTCGGTTTGGAGCAGCAGGGGGATGACGCCGTCTTTACGGTACTTATAAAGGATTGTATCATATTGCATGCTTTAATTCAGATCAAAGGGAGGTTGTATCTCACTTGTGTAAATGAAATGAGAATTTATCCAACGTGACGTGTTCAATACAAAAGGGGAAATTGTCTGTCTGCGGCTTTGCAACCAACCGCCGGGTGCTGAGATGCTTACTTTGCATGGGCCCATCTGGAACACTTGATCAGTACTTTTTAACCATTGCACCATTCTGTTTGGCTTCTTTGCAGGTGGTAAATGAATGGGATTGGCATACGTCATACTTCCTGTCGGTTTTCAGCTGGCATCCACCCAACTGGACTCCATGCTACAGTGGCAGGAGGATCTGCTGGATCCTTTGGGTGATGCTACATGTCTCCTTGGAAATGAACCTCCTGTGTGCTCTTGTGGACTGTAATAACAGTATAATGACTGGAGGACCTGCTGCATGAAGGTGCACTTATCATCCAACGCTTGGTTCCTACTCCTGGGAGTATTGAGCTGTCAGTTGAGAACCGGTTTTCTCTACAGGAATGATCCCCAGGCTGATCCACTTTAAGACATCCAGGCCTCATGCCGCTGTCTTCTGAAAGTGACTCTATTGTTAAACGGCAGTGAAACCTCATCGCTCCCTTTTCCCATACACTTATTTAAGCTCTTTTTATCTTTAAAAAAATTTGCATACCTGCAAAAATGACTTCAGACTGGGGCGAGAAGTCCACGGCAGACCTCATGAGCAGGTATGTGTCCAAGGAAACAGGATATGGAGTTCCCAAGGAGGGTTGGCGGATCTGTCTGGCACATGAGTTTAAGGAGAAGAGGAAGCCCTTTCAGGCCAAAGACGTCTCACTGTCCAATGTTTTGGAGCACGTCGGCCTCGGGATCAGGTGAGACCTTTAGCCCATCCATATACAACAACTTGATTTAATATAGCACTTTGAAAACAACTAAAGGAGAGAGAGCTAAGAATCTGCATCAGAGAAGATATACATAACTAAAAGAACAATACAACAAAACTAAGTATCAAAAATGTAATAAAACAGCGATAAGAATAGAATCGGATATAAAATAACAAGCTGGGACATTAAGAGAAACAAATGAAGCAGGAATAAATGTTAACGGTAAATTTTAGACTTTAATGAAAGTGAGCTGATTTGAAATAAATGGCAGTCGTGCTTGACTTAGAATGAATTTTGAGACTTAAGAGAGCAGCAACTGTTAGCACAAGGTCATTATTAAACTATAACCACAAGTTCTCTAGATTTTGAGGATTTGAAACGTCTGAGAGGCTGAAAAATAATGTCAAAATAAGCAAAAAAACAACAGAGTAAGAATTTATTTCAACTGTAAAGAACAAAATCATTGCCTCTGCTCTGTGCTTACAAGCATTAGGGAAATCTCTAAATGCACATGGGTGCAGTTTTCTGACCTACGTCATTCATTTTTGGGGATGTGAATGAGAGCAAAGAGGAGTTTTTGTGAGGTGGATCAAACCAACAAAAGAGCAGAGTTTTACAGGGTGTGATTGCAGATGGACAGTAAAACTATTTCAAAAGGTTTCGAAACTATATCTAAAGATCACAAATGTATATCCAACATCAGTGTTTATAAACAATGCTGATCTGCCTCCCCAGATTTTGGCACTATTAAGAGGTCGAGCAGCTGAAAGATTTGTTTCCTAATATGTATTTTTTGAAGGTCTTATGCTGCACTTTGATGTCGTAAAATTCTGGAACTGCCTGTAACCAGTAACGGTTGCTTGATATCCCAAAATTCTAAAACTCTGTCTCTGTCCCAAATTTCCATAACTTTCTACTTTGATGTCTCAAAATCCTGTCACTCATTGCCTCTGGTTTTATATCCCAACTATGAAACTCTGCTCCTTCTTCAATTTAAAAAAAAATTCTGTGATTCCTGGCCTTTGCTGAGATATACCAAAGTTCCGGAACTCTCTTCATCTTTTTTGATACTCCAAAATTCCGGAACCCTCTCCCTCCTCTTTGATGCCCCAAAGTTCCGGAACTCTCTTCCTGTTCCTTGATGTCCCAAAATTCTTTGCCGTATAAACAGATTTTAACTTCAGACTTTGAACATTCTCGTCTAGAGCTACAAGAAAGCTGGAAATAGTAAAAGTACTGCAATGTCCCCTTATTTTCTGCTTTGATTTCCCAGAATTCTACAGTTCTGCCTCTACTTTGGCGCCTCAAGATTCCTTGCTACATATACAAAAAATTAACTTTCCACTTTTTACAGACTCGTCCAGAGGTACAATAACATGCAGTCAAAGTTGAACACATTTTGTTGAGCAGATATATTTCTGTTAATGTTAAAATCCTTTTGGCTACCATCAGCAAAGGTAGCACCACTAACATTGGTTATAAAGCAGTTTAACAAGACACAGCACACATGCAAATTTGTTCCAATTTTACTGATCAGAATACAAACAAACTTCACTGCACCACAAGATGACATCTTTTATCTATGTTTGTTTAGATCCAGGTGGTAGAGAACATTAGCAGTAGCCTGTATTTGGCGCAAGTGACTTTGACAATATTTAACTGTAAAATTGACGTGCTTCAAAAATGTAGCAATTAATTGAATTTTATAATTTTTCATGATGTTTTTCTTTCACACAGTTGCACATATGTAAGATTTCCCCCTTTGTGGACAATATTGGTTTCAGTTAAAACCTGAAGATTACATGGCCGTGTGATGGTTTCAATGCATTGTAAACCACATGTGTTTGTACAATGCAACGCCTGAGGGGCTGCAGTGTCATATTTCTCAGAAAGGGAAAAGATGTTACGCCTGAAGTTCGCTCATGCTTCCACGTATTTTATTCGATTTTCCTCATTTTCCACTTAAGACTTCTTCATAGTTTTGCAGAAAGACTGTAATCCACCAGTTGACTTCTAACCATTGCCTGCAGAGAGAAGTGACAGGAAGGACAGAGTGAACACATCACTGGTGGGTGATGAAGTCTCCCCACCTTGTGGTAAACCATGTTAAGGCTTTAAAGTGCAGATTATAGATAAGTGGTGATGTTTCATGCCCTCGTGTAGCATATTAGACTTCACAAAGCGTCCTTTATCTGTGTGATGTTAAATTTAAACTTGAAGTCATGTAAAAACAAACAGGCACGCTGAATTTCCTCTCTCAGATCAGAGCATTCTTCAAGCCGAGCTTCGTTTCTTTTTTCATGACTTCAAAAACCTCAAATAGTTGAAGGCAGGAAGTTGTACTCTCGCATACGTTTTGAGTCTTTGCGGCTCCGTAAAAAGACAAACCCCCCCCGGCGCCTGCAGCGATGGAATGAAAGTCCACTGCAGGTCTAACCATCTGCAGAGCAGGTTGGGTTTGTTTTCTCAGCAGCCTGCCGTCATCTGATACGCAAAGAAATCCAGCCTGGCTGCAACATTTTCTCTTAGCTATCACTTTAATCTCCAAGAGTGTTGCCTGACTCAAGACTCTCTGGAATTAGTCTGTAACCAAATCTGCTTTTTGGTGATTTCTATGGATTTCTTGAACTCTGCAGCAACTTCTGGCCCTTTGTGATCCTTAAACCTCCGTATATTGGGCGTCATTTCTTACTTCATGACAAATCTATACTCAAACAGAAATCTTCTGCAATGTTGAATGCAAAACAAACACCTCCTCAAGCTTAAACCAACACATACTAAAAAAACATTCACTCTCAAGTCTTACAGGTGTGTCTCAGGTGCTTTCTCTCCATGGGAACCCTTGTTAATTATTGCGCCAGGTAATGTGATAGTCATATGGTGTTAGCAGCATCAGCGGGAAGTGAATGTTTGCAAAGGGAGCAAACAGAATTGTTAATCAAGCCAGACGGAGTCACACCTTAAGGGGGAAATCATCTGAGTGAGAGGTGAAATAATGAGTGTTGGATATTGAAGTTTCCAGAAAAAACATGCACCAACAATGAGACAAACCGTATTTATTCCTGGGAAATTGTATGTAGAATCAAATGATCTGACCACATGTGCGCCATTGTTGTCGCCACTTCCTGTGATGTTTTTGTTGTTTTGTATTTTTGGCAAGCAGTGTGGTTGTTTTTCAACTTCTTCACAGAGCAGATGGCTCTTTGTGGCCCAAACAACATCAATTATTTGGGAGTAAACAAGGTCATAATAATGAGGAAGAGGCTGCTGGGTCACTGCCTGGTTTGACTTCTGAGGCTGCAGAAAGTGGCAGCGATGAGGTAATGTCACGTTAGCTGCTTCAGATGCTCCTCACAGAGAATCCTCTGATACAACAAAACCGGTTTTGTGATTTTTTTAATTTGTTCCCTATGCTCCTCTCACGAGAAACTAGTCCAAACATGATCACTGGTGAGCTTATCATGTCAACAAGCTGCATACCCAAGATGCTGTTATTAGCATTCCTAACTTCCCAGCTGTGTTTCCTTTTTAGACTAAAATAGAAAGAAATAGGGTGATATTATGCCTCTATATTTGAGCTCGCTTATTTAGAATTTCCAAATTTGCTAGTTTGGGATTTTTTATCTTGGAAATGAAAATGTAAACTCTGCAAAAGAAGTAAGGCAATTAGTGTTTGGTGGATTATTTATTCACTTTAACACTGCTTCTTTGCATTTAATCTCATACTCCTGGAAAGCCGGTTAATTTCTGTTTTGAATAGCACCACATTTACAGAAATGTGTATTTGTGGGATGAGCAGCAGAGCTGAACATGTGGTATTTGCCAAATCTTTTCTGTGAATGCCAAACAAAAAGCTTATTCCACCATTAACTCGCTTGGTGGATTAGATGATCTAAGTATTGGAATTTTATTAACACTTAACAGTTAAGAATTACTTGAACAAACTTGGTGTTTTCATTAGGGTTTTTCATGATCTTGTGCCGTGGGCAAGTGAACTAACATGAATTCTGGTTGTTTTAAAGTAACTTTCAGCCACGTGTTTCTAAAACCATTTGTGAGTGTGCATGTGTCTGTGTGTATTTGTGCTGGAGTGAGTGGTGGCTGGTTTTAAACATATAAATAACTTTTCTGCTGCATTTTTAATGTATGAAAACTACTTTATAAATAAAGTTTGATTTGGTCGTAAAAAAACGTCTTTAATTTGTGACACTAGCAGAAAATGTGGCATGTCAGCTCAAAGTTCACAGCATTAAAGCGGGCTAACCCTTATCCCATTTTTTAAACCAGTTAATATTTTACACTACGAGTCGCTTTACACACACACACACACACACACACATCGACCCACTCAGATGGAGTGGAAAGTTGCCTCCCCGACTCCACTTCCCTCTAACACAAGTGCGTCCTTTATGCTGTTGCACAATTCCCTCTTTTGTCTCTGCCTGTGTGTGTATTTCTGAGTGTGTGTGTGCACAAATTTACCAGATGTGGTTCAACATAGTTAACAAAATAAGCTAGAAAAACAAACATATACTTTTTTTTATCAGATTGATGTTAAACTTGTCTGACCATCAGTGGTGTCCTTTTAAAACCCTTTGACCCACAACTCAAGACAAAAGGTCAAATTTCCTGATTTTCAGGCTTTTCTTTTCAGACATTTTCCTTTTCTTTTACTCCTCTTTTAAAGACTGTAAGATAATCTGTTCACTGCATTATGTTTGTATCTTCATCCAGGTATCTAAAATGGTGGTACAAGAAGACCCAGGTGGAAAAGAAAGCTCCATTCATCGATATGTTCCGCGCACAACCGTTGCGTCAGATATACGGTGAGTCTGGGTCGCTCTTATGACATTTTAGTGTTGTAAATATAGAGTCTGAGTCTTCGAGGGATAAACAATCTGTTGCATAAATATCTCAGAGTTTTGTGGAACATTAGTGAGCAATAATCCAGTCTAATCTGCGACCACAACCTCAGTTGACCCCTTTAACTTCCAAAGTTAAGGTCTTTACCAGTAATTTGGAGGTAACTGTGGCTAATTGCACTGAATGAGAAAACATCTTTTTATGTATTTCTTACCATCTGAGGGAGTTGCATTTTGTATTTTCTTGGCTTCCTTTACTGCTTTCTCTCTGCTTACAGAAAAATCAGTTTCAGCCTCTCTTTTGTTCACAATTCTTAAACTTAAAACTCCAGTAAAGAGTTTTTCTAAAAAATAAAACCAGTCTTTTCACAAAGACAGAAAACCATGTTAATAATTCAGCTTTCTTACCAATCCATCAGCTACATTCTGATTGGTCAAAACCCTTTGACAGCAACTCTTTGGCAGACTGATAGCATCAAAAGTCAGTCAGCGGGAAACAGCTCGGAGTTTAGCTTCTGCTTTTTAACATCATAGACCTTTAATTAGATAAAACTGGTAGCGTCCGATTACTTACGTAATTTGGTAGATGAAAAAACACAGATTTTCAAAGCGTATCCTGTCAAGCCATCCAAGTAACGGGTAGGGGATGACAAAAACTTTACTCAGCAGAGTTCAGCGTGACATTATCTAAAAGTCCACGTACTGTCTTGTTTTGTCATCCGGCGATTTTCCCTGCACATGCGGATCAGGAAGCGGTCATTTCTTTCTGAAGAAACCCCTTGGACGACGAGGTCTTGATTTGTCCTCCAAACTTTTGGTCCCCCTGTATTTCTGCAGAGTGTATCCAACTGTCAAAGAACGACATCTGCACTTCCTGGTTACTGTCAGCAGCTGTTTCCTCCCTGATGGAGAATCTGTATCTTCAAGCGCGTTTCCTGCGTTAGCTTCCTTGTTTGAGCCATTTAATCCGAAGAACTTTTCAACTTTATACAGACACAAAGCATGGGGACAAAACTTGTGTCTTTTTATATGAAGCACAACCTTGATTAGTGGATTACTGGAACCAGAGAGACCCAATACTCACACATTTAAAGTTTTTGATGGCCTATTTTTTAGGCTATATGTAGTATCTTGGTTATGACTGACTCCTAATGCAATGTTTTACAAATGCAAAAGTGTCCAAAACTTTTCCACCACTTTAAGTTTATATATAGTTACTATGAAGCTCGGGGGCACATTTTGCACTGCAAAAAATGAAATTGAAGTAAGTTATGTCTTAATTTTAGTAAAACTGTTCCTATTATTCTTGATGAGACTCAAACTTCAACTGACAAGTCCAGAAAAGTGTCTTATCTCAAGTTATTTCAAGATAAAAATTAGGTCTGAATTGCTTGTGACGAGTCAAAAGCTCTCCCAACGGGGTAATTAAAAAAAGTTTCAAAGTTGACGAGCAAATTTTCCTAACCCATTGGCATATTTTTTTTGACTAGTTACAAGCAATTATGTCTTTAAATAACTTGAAATAAGATATTTTTCTGGCTCGTGTCAAGAAAAATAAGACAATTTTTACTAAAAATGACACACAATGACTTGCTTAGATTTCATTTTTTGCAGTGTAAGTGATTCCTATTTGTCTTTTTCTGACTCTAAAATGCTCCCATCTGTTTTCAATCCACTATTTTCCCATAACTGTAATAAAATTTTACTTTGAGACAAACAAAAGACCTTTATGAGGCTTATATACTTAGGGATTTTCTTTTAATCTGCAGTTTCTTTCATGTTCTGCAGGTGCTCCGCTTGGCGGTATCGGAGGAGGAACTATCACGAGGGGCTGGAGGGGGGAGTTCTGCAGGTGGCAGCTCAACCCTGGAATGTACCACTACAAAACCGTCATAGGGAACCAGGTAAACAGGAAGTCAAAGAGGCTCTTTTAATGTGTTCTGCCTCTTTTGGAATCAAACAAAGTCCAGTGATAACCCCTGCAGCCTCCTGGTAACCGTTTGCACCGCTGATAAGGAATCACTATCTTCTGTGGTCTCATAAAAGTAAAGGAGAACTGAGAAACCAGTGTCCACATGCATTGATCTACTTGTTTTTCTCTGCAGTTTTTCTAATTCTGTAAGGATTTAAACTGCTGAATATCACATTCTCAAACTGCAAAAGCTGCAACGTTGGAGTTCAAACAGGGACAGATCTATTGTTGTGGAGACACAGATAGCAGATTCCTCCCTGAGCAGGAAAGAATGCAGCGTATGGGAGGGTGTGATGTCTTTTGTTCTGCAAAAAAAGCACTCTTATGTCACTAAAGTGCTTTCCACTTAAAAAGCCGAGTGCACATTCAAATTTTGACATCCTGCCCGGAGGTTGCCAGAGGGCATTCTGGGAAGTCTAACCCACATTTAATGCAAAAGAGGAACAAATCAAAGTATTTTATGAGTTCTTTGTCTGTTTCTCTGTCTTAGTTTACAGTATGCTTGCGGCGAGGGGGGCAGACGGTTTACCAGCAGGTGCTGTCCGTCGAGCGTCCGCCCACATTACAAGGCTGGAACTGGGGCTACTGCGGAGAGTACGCCTTCTATCACGCCCTCTACCCCCGAGCTTGGACTGTGTACCACCTGCCGGGACAGAATGTGACTCTAACCTGCAGACAGGTCTCTCCGGTCATTCCACATGACTACCAGGTAACTGAGGCATCATGGGAACTAGGGATGGGTATCAAGGACCAGTTCCTGTTTAGAATCCCCTTATTGATTCTTTACATTACACCGTAGTGGTCAGACCTTATGTTGACGACTGAACACACAAAGCAATGTATATTACTCTCTCACAAGAGATTCATAATCAACACAGTCAACATGACGCATCTCCAAATGTACCACAGACAATAAAAAAAAAAATACCATCGCGCTAGTTTGATGCTACCATATATGGGAAATTGCATTGATATGCTAGCCGTTAGCACACATTGGTATAACTTTGGCTTTAAAATGGAATTTCAACTTTCATTTAAGAACCATAACACAATTACCCTTTGTGAACAATACTCATAACTCTAAATATCAAAATACAAACAGGTAAATGTTTTTATAACAGGAAGTGCAGGCTCATGGCTGACTTCAGTGTAACTACGGCAAGCTCAAGGTTCCAAACAACTCAAAGTATTGCTAGGTGGCTACTTCATTCAATAACATACAATAACACAATACATTGGTGTTGCCTGATGTGCCATTTTTACTTATTGTTATCTAATTAAGTCCACAAATATCTAAATCCAATGACCAATTTCATATTTATTTACTTGTAAACTCAATAAAATGTTCAATAAAGAACTGGACTGATAAACAGAACCGATAAGGGAATTGGTAGCAATAAAATCTTACCAATACCATCCATAATTGGACAGGGCCCTTGCAGCTTTCATTACGTCAAATTTAAGACTTTCTAAGACCTTTTTAATGCCACTTTGAATGAAATTTAAGACCAAAAACACATTAATATGGTTGATGGTTTAGGGATCCTGCTGTACTACAACCAAATCACAACACGTGTGTCACTTAATGAGACTCTTTCAAGTTTACTTTTTGTCTGTTTAGTAACATAAAGTGATTCTCTTTGATTTATGGCTGTATGTAAAAGTATAAACAGTGACCCAGGATGCAGATAAAAATTTATATCAGCAGCTTTTAATACAGTATCCACTCTAAGTCTCCTTCTCAAAAAGTCCCGCAAAAACAACAACAAAAAAAAAAAAAAACAAATCCTGCCCTGACAAATTTAAGACCTTTGAGTAGTTTATTTAAGACCAGAATATAACATTTTAATGAATTTAAGACTTTTTAAGGATGTGTAGGAACCCTGTTGGAACTTAATTTCACCCAGCAGAGTTATGTTAGAAAGGTTTTAATGCTAAGTTAATCTGTGGTTTATCTCCGTTCTCTTAGGACTCCAGCCTCCCTGTGGCAGTGTTTGTGTGGGACATCGAGAACAAGAATGATTACGCTCTTGACGTCTCCATCATGTTCACGATGGTCAACGGGTCAGGACACAAAGACGACAAGAGCGGGGGACACTGGAACGAACCATTCCACCTGGAGAAGGAGGGGGAGGCTGTATCTGGAGTTTTATTACACCACTGCACCACTGTGAACCCTTACACTCTGTGCATCGCCGCACGAGAGCAGGTTTGATTTGCGCAAATATTTCGCAGAGAGTAAACAGGATTACAGAAACAAAAAGCCCAGCCGGTTTTAAATCTGAGGCTTTAATGAGGATTAAAAGTTGGATTTGAAAAGTGTTTGTGTGCATGTTACAGCCGGACAGAGAGATCAGTCACCAGACGGCGTTCAGTCCAAAGGGAACATGTAGCGGCTTGTGGAGTGACCTCATCACTGACGGACGGCTGGACTCTCCGACAGGTCGGTCAGGCGGAAAAGATTCAGAGTATTATAAATCCAGAATGATAAACTAAGGAACATGCATTTGCTTTTCCTCTCCTTTCTGTTGTCCATGTTCAGGCTCCAGCCCGCCAACGCCAAAAGGGGAGAAAGTGGCGGCGGCGTTGGCTGTGGGTTGCGCGGTTGCAGCTCAGGGACACAACACTGTGGAGTTCTGCTTAACCTGGGACATGCCCACCATCACCTTTGGCTCCAGGGAGAGGGAACACATCAGGTACAACAAACACTGATGCTGAACTTTTAAAAGAACCATGAATGGAGAAAAGTTTCTTCAGTGGTTTCTATTTTTCAAAGACAACGGCTGAGTCATCTCCCCTCAGACAATGTGACACCTAAAGTGGTTTTTCTGCCAATTTGTTCCCAAACTCCAGCCCTCGTTGCACATCATCTCTTTGTGAGGGTATCTGCAGGTTTCAGAAAGTCAAATTTAAGACTTTCTTAAGCCCACCTTGAATGAAATTGAAGAGTGAAAACACTTTTAATTAAGGCCGTGGTTGGTTGATCCTAATGTATTACAGTCCATCACTGCCAACAGCCAAACCTCAATGCATTTGCACAAATCCATGGTTGCAGAATGGCCAGCTAGCATGCAGATAATTTATATCAGCAGCTTGTGAGAAAGTATCCTCTCTACATCTCCTTCTTTAAAAGTCCTGGGAGAAAAAGAAACAAATATTTAACATTAACTGGTCTTGCCCCGAAGGAGTAAGACTTTTAGGTTATGCGTTACAGACAAGGATGTAACACTTTTAATGAATTTAAGACATTTGAAGACTTTTCAAGGATGTGTAGTTACCTTGTTTGTTCCTGCTCTCCCTGTGTGGGTCTTTGCTGAGAACCTTCCCAATAAAACTGAAAAATGCCAAAGTTATCCAAAAAATGCGGAGATAAACAGTTATCTCTTCTCTCTCATCTACATCTTGCAGTTCGACTGGTCCTTCAAGTTTCTGACCCTGTAATTACTTGCTCTTAAGTCCAACTTTGGTCACAGAACAAAAACATCAAGCCAGTGTTGTCTTGTTTCATTTCTCTGCTCTGGTTGTTTTAATTAGTTGTTTGACTATGTCGGCCACCACGGAAAACACACTCGCAGATGATTTTACTATCAGCTTATTAACTATTATTATTAACTAAGTCAGTTGGGAGGGATTCTTCGAAAAACTTTTTTATTACTTTGTCCCTGCCCCAAATTTTTTGAAGATTTTACTGTTTAAAATTAGTAAACATATTTCTACAAAACCATTTTTCAGCTTTAACATCATATGTTGTCTTAACTTAATTTTCAGTCACGTGAGTATAAATTAATTGCAAATATGGGCTGAGATTTACACCAATAGGAACAGAATTTGAATTATTATGTTTTTTTTAAAAAAAGAGTACTCTGGAAATATAATTTTATTTGGTTTGAAATCATTTTTCAGCAACTTGAAAATTCAACTCCGTCTTCTCTTTAAATTAAAAAACCCTGAGCTAGAATTTAATTGTGAAACTGAATCCAAATTTTGGAAAACTGAAATTTAATGTAGTTATTTTGACTTTAGGAAATATAGAGTTGAATTTCAAGTAGGTCGAATACAATTTTAAAGCAAATAAATAAACTCAGTATGATAAATCATTTTCTAGTGGCACAAATCTCTGCCAGTATGCAAAACTTCTAACAAAGGAGTTTGAACATTTTTAAGACTTTAAATTTTAAATTGATAGTTGAATATTGTTTTTCATGTCTTCACATGCTTTTCTCTTTCCAGGAGATACACTCGTTACTTTGGTAGTAAAGGGGATGCGTCTCCTTCCCTCAGTCACTACGCACTCACACACTACAGACAGTGGGAGAGCAGCATCGAGGATTGGCAGAGACCCATCCTGCAGGACAGGTACCTCACAGCTACGCAGGTTAAAAAAATAACAAGTGACAAAAATTATGTTGGAAATGAGTTAAACAATTAACTGTTTGTTGCAGTTCTCTCCCCTTGTGGTACAAGTCAGCTCTGTTTAACGAGTTGTACTTCGTGGCCGATGGAGGGACGGTGTGGACAGAGTTGCCGGAGGATGCTGACGTTAGTGGCGGCGTTCGGAGCGAGGACGGAGGGCTGCCAGCTCAGCCTGACGTCATCAAGGAGTACGGACGGTTCGCTTACCTGGAGGGTAAGAAAGAAACAGATAATAGCTGGGTTTCAGCCACAAGATTACGACAACGTGTGGATAGGCCCAATTTCAAATGGAGGGCAGGAAGCAAAATTGGAGAATATGTTTTTTGAAGAGTCCGTGTTCTGATTTAGATCCAGTTTTACGTGACCTTTATCTCATGAAGACGAGGTTTTCAACAGAACTTTAAGAATGGCCGACAGTTTAGGCTGTTGATATCACGAACTATCCGCCCCTTCAGAAATCCTGCTACACCAAACAGCTATGAAAGTTTAAAAAAATGTGTGAAGCATGTAGCTTCAGTACCAAACAGCTCCACAATGATTATCGTTTGCTCTACATCACGGTGAGTTTATTGTTATATCTTGACAGGGATGTTAGCCTGACAGACAAAGACAGTCAAAAATAGTATTTAGGTGTTCAGCTTTTACTGTCGGGCTGTAAAAATCTCAGTCTACCAACTCAACGTCAATGAGGTCCATATTAGACAACTGGTAACTTAATAATCAATACTTGGTAAATAAGCATTCAACAACAGCTAAATGTTGATAAACACAACCATAAAAACCAGTTCAGCTTGTGGTCAAAGCAGACTCTGCTCCTCCCAACCTCAGATGTAGGAATAAGATCCACTTTTTGTTATATAGTTTTGTTCAATGAACTCATTACGTTTCTCATCTTTTGAATGACAATCTTTGCTACTTTGTAAAAACCCTTCTTTTCTTCTCGGTTAGAGCAGCCGTAGATTATACAAAACATTGGTATTTTGATTATCTCAGACGTCAGATTCTCTACTTCACTTCCTGCCTTCCATCTGAATTCCAAGCTCTTGTGATCCATTAACCATTCTTCTCATTTCCAGGCCAGGAGTACAGAATGTACAACACATACGACGTGCACTTCTACGCCTCTTTTGCACTCATCATGCTGTGGCCCAAACTTGCTTTAAGTCTGCAGTATGATATCGGTAAGAAAACTTCTGTTCACGCATGTGTAAGTCATCGAAAGAGGCTTTAACTGTGTGAGGTTTACGGCATGAATCTGTCCTCAGCTGGCAGTGTGGTTCAGAAAGACCCAACAGAGCGGCTTCACCTCATGAGCGGGCTGTACTCGCCGGTCAAGGCCAAAAACGTGGTCCCTCATGACATCGGAGATCCAGGTTGGACAGATTTCATAAACTGTACCTGTCAAAGAACACGGGTATAATTTGACGGTTCGTCGACATACTTAAGTCGTCTCTGACTTCTCCGCAGACGATGAACCCTGGCAGAGGGTGAACGCTTACCTCATCCACGACACGGCCGACTGGAAGGACCTGAACCTGAAGTTTGTCCTGCAGGTTTACAGGGATTTTCATCTCACGCAGGACATGCAGTATCTGCGGGACATGTGGCCTGTTTGTCAGGTAAAACAAACCTCTGGATAAGATTTACCAGATGCCATGAGTTGTTTTTTTTTCTGCTCTGATGTTTAATTCTTGATTGGTTTCCAGGCGGTGATGGAGTCAGAGATGAAGTTCGACTTGGATGGAGATGGTTTGATAGAAAACTCTGGCTACGCTGACCAGACGTATGATGGTTGGACGGTTACTGGGCCAAGGTCAGAGGCTTAAAAACTAATAATTTAAGTACATCAGGGTATCAGAAAAGTAGCGTGATTTTCTGTTTGTTTCTCACAGTGCGTATTGCGGCGGGCTGTGGTTGGCGTCCCTGTGTGTCATGTGTAAAATGGCCCGACTGGTGGAGAGCGAGGAGTCACATCAACGATACAGAGACATTTTGGACAGAGGCAGCGCTGCTTTTGACAAACTACTCTGGAACGGTAATGACTCAGCCTGTCGCAGTCATAAAGTGTATAAAAACATTGATAGCACCTGGTTTGCAGGTTATACAAGTGTTCTATTCATTGCATATACTGACAATATTGTGACAATATTCTAAAAAACAAAAAGAGGAGCCCCCACCCGACCTCTTGAAGATCCTGCAAAAACACCCAAAGATACTCAAGACGACAAAGTAGCTTCATAGCCCATACATTTATTTAAAGCACACCTTTTCTGTTTAAAGATAAAAATTTGTAAAGAACCTCCATTTCTACATTTTGAAATATAAAAAAGGAAAAACCAGCTTTGTTGAGATATTTTTTTCGCCCATATTTAGACAGAAAGTCAGATTAATTCAGTAAAAGTCAAACTTTTCAGCTTTTATCTCAACATTTCAACTGTTTTCCTCAAAATTTTGACTTTTGTCTCATAATTTTGACGTAATTCTGACTTAATATTGGCCAAAAAATATTCTCAACAAAGCCAAGTTATCTTTTTTTTTTCAGGCAGAAATGATCTTCCATACTAATTCCTTCTCAAATGATCATATAGAGTCAATTATCATGGCTGTTTTCTGTTGCTCCATGTTCAGGTAAATACTACAACTACGACAGCAGTGGGAGAGACCTTTCTAACAGCGTCATGTCCGATCAGTGCGCCGGACACTGGTTCCTGAAAGCATCTGGGCTGGGAGACGGAGACTACCAGGTGGGTTAAATATTTAACACGACGATACTCGACACTTTACTCACGTTTGTGGTCTAAACCTCACTTCTGCCCCATGACAGGCTTTCCCCAAAGAGAAAATCCAAACTGCACTGAAATCTGTCTTTGACTTGAACGTGATGAGCTTCGCTGGAGGTCAGATGGGAGCGGTGAACGGGATGCGCCCTGAAGGGGTCGCCGACCGCTCCAGCGTCCAGTCAGACGAGGTCTGGATCGGAGTGGTGTATGGACTTGCAGCCACTATGATTCATGAGGTAAGTGTGGGTGTGTGTTAGGGCTGAACAATGTGGAGAAAATTTCATATCTCAATATTAATGCCAGAAATCTAGATATTGATACAATACAATATGACTCTGGGATTAGAGAAAACTAAGCATTTTTCAGAGAAAAAGCACCTTAATATAACAGGATGTGTAGAGTGGGGTTGATTGATTATAGCTCACTGTCAGTCATCAACACTAACAAAAAGTAACCAATAATCATGTGACTGTCTGAGCTTTACATGTAGGATGAGCTGGGAAAATCTAAATCATTGATATCTTCAATATAATCGATTTTGGGATATTGATATCTTGAATTTTCATAACTCGATACAGATACGATAAAAATATATCTTTCAGCCCCAGCGTGTATATGATTTTTTTCCCCCCCAAAGTTCCTGTTTAAGTACTGAAGTGGGTACCCATCCCTCTTTAATGATGTAAAGGTCTGCAAGTGCTGTACTTTTTATGCAAATATGAATACTGGGGAGTGAAAATGATGTGTAAGTTGTCATCCCGCTGTCTTGCACATTCTCTGTGTTGCACAATTTAATTTAAATGTGTATATATATATTTTTAATTTAATTTCTTCCTCTTGTACAAAGTTTCTATATTTCTAATATTTCTATATTTCTAATTTGTAGTCACTTAATATCTGTTTTTCCTACATATGTGATACTTAATGTTTATTCTTACTTGTTTTTGTACAAAGAGAGCACAGTTGAATCAAGGTCAAATTCCTTGTATGCTTCTTGAAGATACTTGGCAATAAAGACGATTCTGATTCTGAAATCAATGAAAGTATATAATATCTAACTTATTTCACACAAGGATATAGAAAGAACAGAAACTTTCCCTGAAATCAAAGTTGGTGCAGCACTTTACTGACCCATACACACTGACCTGGACTGTTATAATTTTGAAAATATTTAATAAAGAAGAATGTTTAAACAAAAATATTCTCGTACTGTTTTGCAGAAAAAGGTACATTTGTTGCCTGACTTGCAGAAAACAAAGGGTTTGATGTATAAATTTCTGTCTCGTTGCTGTTTTTTAGGGTATGTATGAAGAGGGAATGCGCACGGCGGAGGGATGTTACCGGACTGTGTGGGAGAGACTGGGCATGGCCTTCCAGACTCCTGAAGCGTACTGCGAGAAGGGCATCTACCGCTCCCTGGCCTACATGAGGCCGCTGAGCGTGTGGGCAATGCAGCTGGCCCTGAACGCATCACAGAAGGACAAGAACGCTGCGGCACAAAGTGGAGCATCTGAGGACGTGAAAGAAGACCAGAGCTAGGACCTCAGAAAAAAAAAAATCACCTTTAAACTCTCCAGCAGCAACCATCATGTGCACTCCACCTCCCTCTCAAATGTGATCAGAGACAGACCTTGAATATGATGTGTTTGTTTCAGATTTGTCGTTTGAATCTTGAGGTCTGATGGTTTTAACTTGACTAAGTCAGTAGCTACTGTAGATCGAGATTTTAGTTGTAGAGTGTTAAAGTTTTAACAGACTGTAAAATGTTCCTGCAGAGGTAGCGAGTATAAGACGAGTTATTTACACTACATTTTACAATCATGTCAAAAAAATGTTTGCGACTTTATACGCTCACCATCCAAGGACTGTTGTTTATTTTACCAGCTACATTTAGGTATTATTGACCAGTTGATATCAATGTACCTTTAAATAATTTAATCTGTATTTAAATAATGTCTTGATCAGAAAAATGAACATTTGAAGAGAGAACAGTCCATTTAAAAGGTTTTTCTTTGACTCAAATTTGAATGCTGTACTAAGTGAGGTGTTGTTTGATGAGTAGTGTTGGAAATTATGTTTTTTTTTTAATTGAATTTGGTGCCTTGCTGCATGTTGGCCTGTATCTGCAGTATCGTCATGTAGAGGCAACATTTACTCTTTTATAAAATCCAGTACTCATGACAATCATGCGTAATAAAAGAACTGAATGGGTAAAAACAACAGATGGCTTTTTGTGTCATTATGTGCAGCAATTTGCGTCATCAGAAACAGAAATTGTAACATTAATGGCTGAATTTAAGTTGTTCAACTTGAATATTAAAATTTATTTAATAAAATTTGGAAAGCACATTCTGAATTTGATTTCATTTTGTTAAATGACATAAAATTTCATCCCACATTAAAAAATTTGAATGTTGATTTTACATTTCAGTCTAACTTCTTTAAATTTAAGATTAACTTTCAAATTAAAAGTATGACATAAAGGGAAGAATAAGTGCTGACTCAGCTCTATTTTAGCAATCAGCATCCGCATGTTTGACAATTTCCTCCCACACCTGTGTGAGCTTTAAGGGATTATTGCATGCAGGTATGGGCATGGAAGAGAACTGTGCAAAAGTATTGTTGAGTTTCAGCCACCCGATTGCGGGTGAATCCAACAGAATATTTTGTCGGAAGGGCCTTTTGTTTACATGGCGACTGCGCCGCGGGGGGGTGAATCTGCAACAATCTCAAGACAAGACAGAGTGGAGCGTTTTGAAGACGATCGTGGTTATGCCCCCGTCTAAACGGCAGAAGACGCACAAGACGCAAAATATGTCACGTCGCATACTTATATACGTCACACTCAAGCACCGAGCCGGTCAAACAAAGCAAACAATCATGTCTGACTACCTCGATCCCGCAGATCTTCAAGCTGTTCGAGCAGCTCTGGCAAACAAACAAGAGTCGTTTCAGCAACTGTACAGATATTTCACGGATATCTCCAACGAACATTCGGGGAACAGAACAGAAATGAACTATTTCACTCATGCGTGTTCTTATATAGGTATATGCCGACGTTCTACCACAGCGCCACCTAGCGGCCTGGCTTTGATTTTCACCCACTATTGTGTTTCCTGAAGATGCTCGTCTAAACCCGGAGAAAACTTGACGACAATACGCCACTTTTGCGGCACTTTTGCATCTACAGTTTTGATCGTCTCTGTGTAAACGTAGCCTAAGAAAATGCGTATTTGTTTCACTTTTTTTGCAGTCAGAGAAAAAGTTTTTTGTATAAACTCCAGATGATCAGCTCACTTCTTCTTCAGCCTCTATACTGTTGTTGTGTAAATGGCTCCTACAGTCATTTTGCCATCAACAGGCCTGACGTGTACTACAGCCTTTTAAGTCCCTCAGTATATCTGTGTAAACGCAGACTTTTTCACAGCGTTTTAGGGTGAAACGCTATGAAGTGTTCTGGTGTAAATGGTTATGGTGGACCACCTCCAAAATCCCCTTCAACTTTGAGTGACTGCAACACTTTTAGGGTCTAAAATATTCACATCTCCTGGAGAAAATAAGCTACAACATTTCATTCTAGTTCTTGTACTCCATTTCCACAGGAGCTGCTCTGGATGTGGAAGTGAAACCAACGCTTGTTCAAAACCTTAACCCTTCTCTCCATGTGACACAAGTCTCTGTGGCGCAATCGGTTAGCGCGTTCGGCTGTTAACCGAAAGGTTGGTGGTTCGAGCCCACCCAGGGACGACTTGCTTTTCTGTCTCCATGCGTGAAACTGTTAAAGGACAAACAGCAGTCGACACATGCGCTGACTAAACAAAAGAGACTGTGGGGGAGCATGTTTGCTTTCAGCTGGTTTCATCAGGGTACGGAAGAGTTTCTGCTGTTTGGTTCTTTCTTCATTAAGACTGAATCAACTATACTGAGAAATCCAATCAAAGCACGGACAACCAACTCCATAAAATCAACAATTCAAACACTGTTCCAAAAACATGAACGCTTTCTTTGAATTCTTGGAAGTCCATTATTACCCCTGAGGCCATTTCTTCTAATGCTAAGTATGATGAAGAAAGCTAAGACAGGTTTCCCTTCAAGGACAAACTCTAAATAGCTGATGTTAAAAATTGTGTAACTGGGGTCACGTGGAAAGTAAAACTTCTCGTCCCTGGGTGGGCTCGAACCACCAACCTTTCGGTTAACAGCCGAACGCGCTAACCGATTGCGCCACAGAGACAAGGTTGCTGCCTGCAGCTGAACAGAGAGTACTTGTTTTTGAGCTCTGCAGCAGCGGGGGGATGGGACAACAGCAGCTGAGGGCCCCTACGTGCAGCAAGAAAAACCCAGGGAGGGGGGGGCAGGGAGACACCGCCCGGCTAGCTCAGTCGGTAGAGCATGAGACTCTTAATCTCAGGGTCGTGGGTTCGAGCCCCACGTTGGGCGCAAAACCTTTTCCGAGGTTCCTTTTTGACCAGTTTCTTGTTCCGTGCTCATGGGCAGAAGAACCTGTTTGTGTTCATACAGCTGCACAATGTCTAGGTTTCGAGGCAGAACAACAGCGGTGATGGGACAAAGACATGGGAGAAACTCAAATACAGATGATCAGGGGCCTCTGCAGGAAATTTGCCACCTGCACTTGTCTCCTTTCAGACCTTAAAGAGCATATTGCAGGTCAAACACGACTTTGAATAAAATCATAGGAAAGATGCTCCAAAGCAATGCTCCGAAGGAATATTTGAAATTAGTGAACCACAGAGTTTGCTGGAGACGTTTTAGTTCGCTTTTTTAAACTTCCGCATTAAAAAACTGGCATTGTGCTGTTACGTCATCAAGGGGAGCAACAGCCGGAAACTGCCCCGTTTAACATCAACATGAACATGGATCAGACTGACACTGCTGTTAATGAAAAGGAGAAAATCTGCGCTCTATACATAAGAGGCTCCTCAGAATCAAAATGATGGGACTTCCAGACAAGATGAAGAGCAGGAACAGGAACAAATCCCTGCTCTCATTCACTACCACCTATCAAACACATTGGATCAGAGTCAAATGACGCAGAGATGGAAAAAGAGCTTTTTGAACAGCGACACTGAAAATAGCCACTTCATACCCTAAATTTGTGCCTTTTTGCCACAATTAATTTCAAAGATCAGTGATTGACCTATTCAACCACCACTATCAGACCATATTAAATGTTAATCCAAAAAAATTTAACCTGCAATATGCTCTTTAACCATGCCCTGCTATTGGCATTGCAATAGCACAATCATAAGTAGCACAGGTTGAGTTTCCGCCATGCTATGGATGTAGTGCACCGCAATTTTCACCTCCAATATCAATACTGATATCTGAGGTTTAAAATTGGCCAATACTGATTGGATACAGAAAACCGACACTCAATGAACCAACAAATGCTTTGTGTGGCAAAGACTGTGATCATTCTTGTGTTAATCAGACTTGACTTGAATATCTCTTGCTGGACCGATGGGTTGGGGGTTAATACATTCATACCCTGTTGAACCAAACTGATGCTCCAACTGATTCTTTGTGTTTCTCCAGACAAAGAACGAGCTCCGGGTGCTAAAAACTGGTAGTTAGCACACACCAACTCTCTGCTAGGCCAGAGAAACGATCCATCCAAAAAAAAAATTTTATGAATATTTTATGAACTGCCAAGCATTCAGCAACAACTGTGGAAAAAGAAATCAACATTTTGAAAAAAGATGTGCGCCCAACGTGGGGCTCGAACCCACGACCCTGAGATTAAGAGTCTCATGCTCTACCGACTGAGCTAGCCGGGCTGCTGGTGCTACAAACGGGGCGGGGCTTAAATTCATGTGGTTCAATCAGACAGCAGTACTTCACCAGTTTACAACTGAACCTTTCTCAAACAAGCCCCCCACCCCCCTGCCAAGACCAAACCTCTTCTCTCTACTCAGGACCCTCCTGCACCACACATACTTCTGACCCATCAACCAACACAACCCTGAGTGTGATAATTCACGTTTCACAGTAATAACTCCACTCAAGAAAAGCCAAAGGCCACAGAGCCTGAAGGCACGGGCACTAAAAAACATTTAAATCCTGCAAGCATCAGGTAGCCCTATAGCTGAAATGCTACCATGTGCCCGATCGAGTCATGGACCCCATGAGACAGTCTTCACATTCCACAAAATTTTTCCAGTGATTCTTTTGGGTTTTACAGGTCTCTGTGGCGCAATCGGTTAGCGCGTTCGGCTGTTAACCGAAAGGTTGGTGGTTCGAGCCCACCCAGGGACGAATTATTATGGTTTTAAGATATAATGTCAACTACTACTTGCCAAGCGTAAGTTATCTAAAACATAAAAACTGAGTATTAGCCAATATCGAAAGTACCGCCATTGACAACATGAACATTGCTAATGAAAGATAAAGCTAAGAGCATCCAATGTTTCACATTATCAATGTAAGTAGCTCACAGACATCAGTGCGAAATAATTTTATGACTCCCAGGCAATAAATCAAAAAACAACAGACCTTCAGTTACAAACGGGATGACAGGCAACACAGGATCTATCAGCAATTCAATAGGAAAAAAAGATGTGCGCCCAACGTGGGGCTCGAACCCACGACCCTGAGATTAAGAGTCTCATGCTCTACCGACTGAGCTAGCCGGGCTGCTACTGTTGCTAAAGGGGCGGGGCTTATAAACACACAGTCCATAGAAAGCATCATTGCACTAAAAGGCAATAGGAGCAGTGGAGAAATGAATCTTTTCATTGTTTTGATTGCAAAGGGGCAGCAAAGTCTTCAAAAGAAGTCTCACTTCTAGACTCATAATGGACACAATCTACATTTTAGAGTGACATCATTTGCGCCATAAAAAAACTATTTCTCAATACTAGTTGTAAATACAGGTGGCTATAGACAAACTGATTCTGCAAAGTTAGCTAGTTGTCAAGTTTCAAATAGTACCTCTACATTACCATTCTTTACTACACTGAATTGCGGCTTTGCATCAAGTTAAAAGTTGGCTTGAACAATGAAATGTAGAATTAAAGAGAAATTACTGTACAGCCATTTGCTTCAAGACAAACACAGGCTTTGGAAAGAGTCATGGCTTCAAAACATAGGCTGCAAGTGTCAAAGAAAAGGAAGTCTTTATCCCTGAAAAAGGTTTTAAATATATAGTCCTCACAGCTCCTTCAAGTTAAGCAATTAGTTGTTGACTTCAAATTTTTGGTGTTATATAGCTTAAGACAAAAGTAAATGTGAATATTCTTCAGACTAAATGGGGGTGATAGAACTCGTAGTTGTGAGAAAACATTAATGGAAACAGTCACATTAAGTTGTACCACAGTAAAAAAAAAAAACACCCACACAAAAATGCTTCAAACATGAAAAAAGACAAAAAAAGACAGGGTTCAGTTAGTTTGACTTGCCCTCAACAACGTTTCTGGGTTTTTTTGCACTGTACCGTTACGACGCGTCAACTACGCATTTCAAAAAACGAAGGACGTAGCTGGACAAAATTAGCCGTTATCGCTCCATTTGACTTATCAAACTAACACCACTGCACATGCGCTCGACTTTTAGTCAGTTTAACAACTTTAACAACTTAACAGATTCCAAATATCTCCACATTCTCATTGACTGATTTTTGTTTCACTAATTGAAACATAAGGTAGTCAAATTCTTACTTTGTCGTTGCTAGCTTGCTCGTTGAGGCGGCGCTCGTGCTCGATTGAAAATAACGGTCGACTTCAAGGAAAGTACTTACAGCTAACCAGACCAATAAAAGATAAAAGAAAAGGGAAACAAACTTAATTTCTGCGCATTCCTGACGTTGTTACCATGTAACAATTTTGACGTTTGGTTAAACTTCGAAAGTGCGTCACACTTCTGCCTTCAACGAACTTCGACGCATTTCTTTTTCTCCTCCTTCAACCGTTGGTCAGGATTTAAGGGGAGGGGCGGGAACAAGAGGGCAGCTGGGTAAAATTATCAAAATTCAAAAAACAACATAGAATACACATTTATATTATTTTGTTCTCGAAGCTCAGTGAGTCTCATGATAAACCGTTAGTAAGTCCTGAAGTGTCTGATCATAGCAGATATTCAACTATTTAATTCAAACGAATGACGTCATAGCTAAGTTCTTAGCATAGCAGAATTTATATATTTTTTAATATACATTATATTACACATATATTTGAACCCACCATGAGCCCAGCTGCAACATAACTGGCATAACTTGTATTGTACTGCAAAAAATTATTATCTCTGGCAAAAAAAAAAAAATAGTATGCTAACATCTTAGGCTAACATAGAATTTTCATATTGGTTAATTCAACCTCCTGAGACCAGATATTTGCTTGTGTGTACGTTTTATTTCTACTTGCTTTTTGGGATAAGTAAGACCCAACAAGTATAAAAACTAAAATTGTTCTTTGTACGGAAATATATTGTGTTATAGTTCGCTGTTAGTTATTTTGTTATAAATGTTACAATTCATAACTACACTGCTGTTTATCTAAGTGGCTGGTAAGTCAAAGTTTTAAAAATTAAGTATCATGGGTCTGAGAAGCAGAAATGTAATGTCAACATAAGGGGAAGCAGGGTCCTGGGAGATTAAATGTAAAAGAAATTAGATGGTGATGAGTTAATATACAATCAGTACAATCTGGTCCAACATTGACATTAAAGATAATTAAAGGGCATTAATAAAGGGCATCCGACCAAAAGATATTTCTGTATTTCCAACACTGTAAGTTATGTTCGAAAAGAGAACAAAAGAATAAAAAGGTTTTGTTTAAATATGTAACAGCCGTATATCTAGAAGGACTGAATTCTTAAAATTGAGTTAGTGATTTGGATGACCTTGTGGGAGCCAAATAGTAAGTGTGATACAGGATGCATTTTTGGTACATTAACCCTCTGATGCATGAATTATGAAAGTCAGCCTCAGGATTTTTCCCTTGAGTGTTTTTATTTGTCTTAAGGCATGAAAAAAAGTTTTCAAGGTTTTTTTTTTTTCAAATATTTGTAACTGAGCATTCAACATAAAACAGTGTGAACTTAATGTAAATATGACTTTTTTTAACTTCTTTTCTTTTTTTGGTAATTTCATGAATAATCTTTTTTTAATGCTTTGCGAAACATTTTAACTCTCTTCCATCCATTTTAACTCTGAATAATTTATAGTTTATAAGCTTTTTCACCCTCAAATGTTTGTCTATAACATTTAAAAATATATATATGTTTGGAAAAACAAATTTCCAATTTTTTTAAGGCCTTAAGAAGAATAAAGATATCCTGCCCTGCTGAAAAAAAAGTCAGAGAAACCAATAGGCATATTCTATTGGTTTCTAATGGTTCCTGATGGTTTTGTAATGGTTTCTAATGGCTAGTTGTGATCTCCTAACGGTTCAGTTTGTTTTTCTAATGGGATTCTATTATCGCCTGCACAAATCTACGAGACTTTTACAAATAGTTCCTACAGGAGTCTGATTGTTCCTGCTGGCATTTTTTATACCAGTCTAATGGTCACTATACAGTGGTCCAGTGGTCACCACAGGGTGTAGATCTCTAATGGTTCTTAATGTGATGGAGGAACACAGATGTTATAGCCTTCTTAAGCAATCACATCTGTGTGTTATCTAGTGGGTCCTTGCGCAGGCTAGTATGTTTGTAGATTGCAGTGTTCAGGGATTTAAAAAAAAAAAAAAAAATTAATAAAAATATATTTATATATTTTCATTTAATATATTCCATTATATTATTATATCTATTATATTATTCCATTATATTATCCCTTATTGTTATATTCTATAACATTTTTAAAAATATATTTGTTTGGAAAAAAAAATGATTTTTTTTTTTTCAGGCCCTAAGAAGAATAAAAATATCCTGACACAGGCAAATATGAATTTCCACCACATGAACCATTGAATTTAGGAGTAAATAAGTTTTAAATATGTGTTCGCTATAGTGACCACTATGCACCACAGGGTTAATAAATCTTGCGCTAAGTTTTAATACAGCTTTTGAAACAGAAAAATAAATGGTTTGATTTACTTAACACCACGAGGTGGCGCCACTTTCCTTCGGTGGAACAAGCAGAGGAGCGACGCCAACTGCTGCATTTCTCCCAGCTTTGATCCTCACTCCTCGGTGAAGCACAGGACTGAGGGAAGCGTCTCGGGTGTCTTTGGTAAATCCCTCAGCGTTTCTGTATCTGAGACAAAAACGAGAAACTGGCTCGATACCTGCTCACAATTTACAGCGAGCGATCACGTGATCAAATGCGGAAACTGTCCGGAGGAGAAAGTGTAGCGGAGAAAGGAGGAGAGAGGAGGTTTAGAGACCGTGTGTGTTTTGAGCTGCTGCTGCTTCAACCCTAACGACACTTACCCCACGAGGAAAAGAGACAAATACGGTGTACCTGTACCTGAGAACAAGTTTGAGAACACAGAAAGGTAAGAAAAGAATTAAAGGTTTGTGTGTGTACAAACCAACTTTTCATTAAAAAATACTCGCCCCACCTGTCACAACATATAATTAACATGTGCATCTATTTTGTATATACGTGGTCTCAGTCAGTGATGTTAATTTCAACTGTAACCAATTTTCATGTTTGCTGTGTATTTAGATATTACTAAAGCAACTTCTAACGTGTCATTCTCTTCTTATCACTCTAAACAATGTTGTGTCATTGCATTAAGTCATGTTAGGGAACCATTTCCAACTTCATTTACTTATATAAAGCAAAATTTATGAAATCATTGTGTATTTCGACTCTTAAATTTATTATTGAAAGATATACGTGCAAGACACTAGTAATGAGCAACTGTAGTCAGCACCAAAATTCCTGGTAATAGTGTTTGTACACACACGTTTCAAGTTTATCTCCCTTATCTTCTCTTTAACTGGAAGTTTTGTCAGTATTTACGCAACCGAATGAGTCAAAATGAATTCAGTTTAGAGTGTAAGGCTGATGTAAATTTCTAGCAGTAATTTACTATATTTTGATTTGATAGTAAGATGCTGTTAAAACAATGCATTGTGGAAATATTAACCAATCAGCTTTTACTTATTTATAAAGTGCCAAATCATAACATTCATTATCTGGAGTCACTTTCCAAAACATTAGCAAGTCTAGACCTCTTAACGTTAATTAAAAAAAACATATATACAGTACAGGCCAAAAGTTTGGATACACTTTCTCATTCAATGTGTTTTCTTTATTTTCAAGACTATTTACATTGTAGAATCTCACTGAAGGCATCAAAACCTTTGAATGAACATGTGGAGTTATGTGCTTAACAAAAAAAGGTGAAATAACTGAAAACATGTTTCATATCCTAGTTTCTTCAAAATAGCTACCCTTTACTCTGATTACTGCTTTGTATACTTTTGGCATTTTTCATTAGGTCGGCACCTGAAATGGTTTGTTATCCACAGCTGTGCCTTATCAGGGTTAATAAGTGGAATTTCTGGCTTTATCAGTGGGGTTGGGACCATCAGTTGTGTTGTGCAGAAGTCAGGTTAATACACAGCCGACACCCCTATTGGACAACTGCTAAAATTCATATTATGGCAAGAGCCAATCAGCTAACTCAAGAAAAATGAGTGGCCATCATTACTTTAAGAATTGAAGTCAGTCAGTCCAGAAAATAGTCATAGAAATAAAGAAAACGCAAACTTTTGGCCTGTACTGTATGTATTTTATTAACAGAGACCCAACATCATGACAAGATGAGAAGTCTTATCTTGTCTTAACCCACCATGAGTACAGCACTTTGCAGCTTTTAGCAAGTTACAATGGAGAGAAACTACTTCCCTTTAATGGGCAGAAACCTCAGACAAGACCAGACTCATGTTAGACTGATATCCGCCTTGACTGTATTGGGGTTAGAGAGAGAGAGAGAGAGACAAACACAGACATAAAAAATAGACAAAGGGATACATACACAGAGGAATAAAGACACAGAGGTAGAGAGACAGACACAGAGGGATGCAGACACCTAAACAGCTAATCAGACGACCTAACAAAACAAACAAAAGAAATATGTGTGTGACAGTCTGTGTAATAATTTTGTACATTTATTATATCAAGCAGTTGAAGTTATTGTCTTGATTGAATTGAGAAACTAACAAAACAGCAACATACAGAAACAGGAGCTAAAACCTTCAGCGAGTGAAATGTCTGACTATTTTCATGGATTAATATCCCACAGCTTTTTGCTCCAGGTGCAATAAAAAACCCAAAGCTATCCCCAGGGTTAATGAGACTACATTAGCTTAACGGCTTCTGTTTTATTTCACGCTCTTGTCACTGTGTGCCTTTTGCACATGGAGATGAAACCACTCTACCCGAAATAACAAAGCGCGAACTCAAAGCAGGAGGCGAGTACCTGTTGCTGTTGTCGACGGTATCTGCAATTTTAATTTGCCATCTGCGGCTCAGAGATGAGGGAGAGCTGTCAGTGACAAAGCTCTTTGAGGCTCCAGGATATGAACAAGGTGGGTGTGAATATAAATCACATTCACACCCTTTCAAGGTCACTGCAGGATGAAATCTGTGTGTGCAATGCAACAGTTTACATTTGTGAGCAACAGATACATTTTACTTACAATATTATCTCATTTAGATCATTTTGGAGGGAAATCCTATAACATTTTAGTGGTAACTGATGAATTTAAAACACTTAATAAGCAACTACAGCAGTAGGAAGTTGCATTCTCTATAAACTGTGATGTGTTTCTATAACAAACTTATCATATTTGCAACAGTACGCCCTTTCAGTATCAGATTTCTGCTTCGCAAAGCAGATCTAGAAGTTTGATATCAGAGCACAGGGATGCACTGAGGCATTCAGGAGTTTTATTTTCACCTTGAGTGTCTTTGGAGTTTAAACCACAGCTAGATTTAAGTCCCCTGAGCCAAATATAAACCGTTTATAGTTGTTGTGATAGCATCATTCTTACTCAAGCATGATTGTAGACGCCACATGTGAGTGTTAGAGCAGCTCGACATTGTCAACTCTTATGGGACAGAAAAAGGGGAAACTACATACTATTCATTTTTAATAGTTTGGTTTCTTTCCACCAGCACAGTCTTGTTCTTGACAGAAAAGGGAGTTTTAATCTAGAAGTTTGTTTTTCCAACCCAAACTTTTCCTTCAGATTTCTCTTTAGAGTTAGTTTGGTTGAGCAGAAGCTTTTTTTTAAAGGTTTGTAATTGTCTGTTTTGCCTGTTGGGGTTCACTTTAACGATGATAATGGGCTCCTAGTGATCAGCTGCTCTTTCTTAATGCTGTTTAATAACTAATGATTACAAGAGGAACCACGACTACATTAACAAAACCCACTGAATAATAAACTGGATTGGTCCTGAAGCAAAGTGGTTGAAGAATTCACCACAGATTTCATTGAGGCAATATATTAACTTCCCTACGTACTTACTCCAGCATTAATATCCCCAGAGGAACAGAGACACTCAAGGCTCTTTATTTAATAAACCATCTCTTAGTGGTTCTTGATCTTTTCAGTTTTGTTTTCGACTCAGTGGATCTTCCGTCAAACGCCAACATGTTGCAGTGATTTGCAAAGTTCTAATTTCACTGGACTAGTTTCTTTTCTTACACCACTGCTCTCTCCCATTTGTGGTTTCAAATCTCAGCGACCCATTTCAGCGCCCAAAACAGCATAGAGATGTGGAGCTGTCAGAAGTGGATCGTCCTCTTTTTCAAATCTTTTCTCAGTGGACGTTACAAGACCTTGGCACAGATCTGCTCTTGCTGTGTCGTTGTTTCAAGCCGAGCGGGAATAATTACACCCAATAAAGGGCTCTGTAGAAATCTGACAACATACCACTTCGCACAGTTTGACCAGCAGTCGAAGTCATATCAGTGAAAAGTTTTATATTTATGTGTATGATATATCACTGTTTTTCCAGAAGCTGTGAGATATTTTTATGCTAAGAAAACAAAAACAAAAACCCTTTCAAGTGTTGTCTTGCTAGAACCAGGATCGATAAAACTTCCAAATAATGGAGGCACATAGTGTCTTTGAAACACTGATCTCAAACAGAACAATAGAAAATACTTCTTTAGAAGTAATGTTTCAACGTTTTTGCTTCAAAACATGCATGCCAAGCTGGAATTCCTGTTTTTAAATGGTTAAAGAGATCAGTGCTGCTTGCTTGCTTGGTTTAAGATCGCTTCAGGCTTCTTTTCACAGAAAAACAAGATGTGTTTGTTTCTTTGAACCCAAACTATGTCAAAGCTTATTTATTTTTATCACTAAAACAAATACAACTACTCAGCCTAATTTGCCGCAGTAGTAACATAATTGTGTAACAGATGTGTTTATGTAAAGTCTTGTATTTAGTCTTAAGTACAGCCGTGCGGCACATACAATGGACTTTGTTGTATATTAGCACAAGGGCTATCAGAGGAAAGCAGTCGTCATGCATTCCCTTTTTTTGAATGCATGCTATTTAAGTCCATTTCAGCTCACTATTGTAAGTTACTGAATTGTCTTCCTGCTTTCCACCACTGGTGCAATGAAAATAATGACACTGTTCTGAATCTAGATGACACAAAACTGTTATGATTTGCTGAAGGGTTCATTCAATCCCTCAATATCTATTCTCTTAGCGTGTTTCATCCCAAACAGCAACACATGACATCCTGCCGTTAGCACCTGTAATGGCGGGGTCCACCAATACCGTCTTCACATTTAATGCTCTGTTGGGGCATGAACCTGGCTTTATATACTGCTTATATTTATTTCACCATTAGGGCAAATGGTCCGTTTTAATTGCTAATGGCTTGACGTGCACATGGGCCCAGTTCATAAATTTAAAGGTGGAGTCTGCAGGAACTTTTTCGATAATTTTTAAACTGGGGTCGTCCAACATGGCTCAATGACAATGGCTGTACATGCTCGCTACCTATGATCGTAGCTAATAGCTGTGGCTACATAAACACACTCACCGGCCCAGTGAGCACCTGCAGAATCATGTTGCCACGTAGTAGAGACTCAAGAGCCGTACACATGAGTTCCTGCAGATGTCGTGTCATTCTTTTTCCATGTGTTGTGGTGGATACCGTAGCCACTCGGGATAGCGTCTCCCACTTGCTATT
The DNA here is from genome assembly GCA_008086565.1 of Thalassoma bifasciatum. Classification (NCBI taxonomy): domain Eukaryota; kingdom Metazoa; phylum Chordata; class Actinopteri; order Labriformes; family Labridae; genus Thalassoma; species Thalassoma bifasciatum. The sequence continues at coordinate 164,676 of RPOG01000613.1, forward strand.
GTCAACTCACAAAGTCACATGTGCACTGGGCACTCTGGGATTGGCCAGTTCCCACACATAACCACACCTTTTTTTCACCCAGAAATGTCCCGAGTCTGATGTCTAAACTCCAAAATGTGGATTTGAACTGAAAAGTATTTTAGACTCACAGTGTCCAGTTTTCTTCTGACTTGTCCTTGCTGAGAAAAATGTCAGAATTAGAAACTCTAATTGTTCCACGGGGAAATTAAAGCGTTGGCAACTGTTCACTTCCAATAACTGGTTTAGAATCACTTAATGTTGTTAATGTGGCCCTAAAACATGTTTGGATGCTTCACTTTGTGTAGTTGTTGATCATTGAAGCCATGTTATTGCGTTGCTAGTTCTCCAGTTGCTGTGATGCTGATATCACACACAGTCACTGTTCATTTTCTCTGTTCACAAATTGATATTAAGCCCTTCTGAGAGCAATGTGATTGTTTTCCATCTGTGTGAAGCTGACAAACAGGAGCTCCAGCCCCCAGCTAATCCTCTTAGACTGTTATGTTGTTTTCCTTTAATTGAACTCTCTGTCGGAGTCTCTTAGCTCTCTTGGCCAACTATCGCAGCACATCTGTGCTCACAGCTGATACACCGGCTAACCTGAGGTCGAGCATTTAGGAAGAAAAACACCTCAGGAAGCTGACGGATGCCGAGCTGTTATCTCCTTGTTATTTCTCTCTTTTTTTCCACACAGTCTTTCTCCCTCCTTATCTGCAGTGTTCTTCACTTGATCTAATCACCGTGTACTGTCTCTGCCTCTTCCTCTGCTCTCTGCGATTTGCTGAGTCGTCTTCTCACACAGTTTTCTCCGTCCTTGGCGTCTTTTGCAGGGTTGCTCTGAGGTCAGGTTGCTGACATGATGAGGCTGTGACAGTTTGTGTCCAAGTGAGTCTGTGCTGGACCAATCCCTGGGATATGGCTGCTGCAAAGAAAAGTGAGTTTTTATTTTTGTTTCATAACATTTACAGCCATAATTTCTCAGAAAAGATGTAATGCACAGGAAATCAATGTTCCCATAAACTTTTCGTAGCTGTAAACCCTTTTACTTAAAGAGGAAGCGATCAGATTTTTATTAAACTGTATCTGATAATCTGTTGTAGGTGATTTAAACGTACTTAATCCCTTTCTTACATTCAAGGTTTCTTGGAAAGGCTTAACTGTGCAACAACATCCTGTAAAAAAAAAACGAAAAAAAAAAACAGGATGACTGATCGTTCAATGAATTTCATTGTGATTGTCACCAAAGGGACAGCCTCACCCTGGAAGCCTTCCAGGGAGGGGAATCGATTGAATTTAAATTCATATTGATTCGTTCTTTGAGTTAGCTCTCTTGGAAAAAGGATGTGTTGATGTCTCGTGTGAGTAGTTTTGCAACAGATTTCTGTGAAGGTAAGCAAAACTGTTTCCTCAAAAGCAGAAAGAGCTCAGTAAAAACCTTTAAAAAGAGCATGTCCTTTTTTTTTAACATGCCTCATCAGGGTTTATGAATGCAATAAAAAGGCTTGTGTGTTCCTCAGTGGGGAGTAGGTACTTGTTGTCTTTAAGGGCCTCTCTGTGGGTTTTGTTCTTTGATAAGGTCACTGAATGAAGGACAGTGAAGACGGAAACTATGTATTGACTTCCTGTTGACAATGTTCTGCAAAATATGTGTTTTTATTGGCACGGGATCGGCTTAAATGTCACAGGAAGCGGGTTTCCTTTTTGGAAAAGGATGGGTGTAAGAGAGCAAAGGAGCTTTTTCAATTGAAGCCTTTGTTTTGTTGACTTTTGATAGGGTAGCTCTGCGTTTATAAAGCTTAAAACCAAACGGAGCAGTACCACTGAAAACTCTGGTGGCAGTGTTGCTGTTCCTACTTGATACATAGATCCAGTGAGACACAAAGAAGAAATAATAAAGGCGGACTTTTTTGCAAGTGGTACATTAGTAATACCTTCTCCACAGCCGCCATGTTTGTTTTTGAGTTTGTTGTTGTCATAAAGTTTTGACTCTCGGCTGTGCCTGGTGGATGTATTTGTTTACAGCAATGCAAAGGTTGAAAAAAAAAAAATCATTTCTGCTGCAAAATCCATCCTGTGTTAATGGTTTTATTTCCGAATCCCATGAAGATTAAACCAACCTCGTCTCTTCAATCTTGAACCACACATGCATGTAAAAATAGCCATGTGGTACAGGTGTTGTTGATGTGGGCGGTGCAGTTCAAACAGGGTAGACAGATATTGTGCAATCTAACTGAGGCTCACAAGCCAAGCACCAAAACATAACTCAGTTCTTGTTTTACAGGTAGTCAAGTCCCAGGTGTGTTTGCTCATTAATGTGCTTGGAAAGGCTGAAAACTTAAATCAGATGAGAAGTGACTCACCTCATTTGGAAAATGTTGTCCGATACTGCAATTGTTGCAAGGAGTGATGCATTTTTTTCTGTTGAAACATGCTCATTTTGGTTTATTCTGAGCTCACTGACACCTTTGAAAAACAGAGAGCTCACTGAAGAAGGCTGACAGGCCAACAGAGCATATTGGGTATTCAGCAGAGCACAAGCAGATACACTGACAGACAGATTAGTGGAGGAACAGAGGTAGGCTGGATAGAGATTAATCTGAAATAAGCCAGTTCAGTTGGGGGTGCATGTGCGTGCACACGTGCATAGTAATTTTTTGTGCACACATGCTTGTGTGTGTCTATGAGTGTGCTACTATGAGTGCTCAAGTTTGTGTGTTTATGTGTGCATTTGTGTCCCTGCCATGGCTTTGTCTGAGATTATCCGACCCAGCGGAAAGGCCAGAGAATTCAGTATTGTGATAATAAGCCTGAGCCAGAAGCTTGGCCTGGAGCTTCACTACAGAGTGGATGCAGCTTGTGTATGAGCAGATAAGTACACAGAGAAAGTTAAAAAGGCAGAGCTGAAAGAGTGCAGTTTAAACAAAGGAAGTGAAACCAAATATGCTTTTCATGCGCAAACAAGAGAGGTGCCAGCTGCTCTGTGAATTAATAACACAATGATGGCAATGGAGATGAGAACAAGGTGATGTCTGCACGGTATGGTTGATTGTGTGCAGCTGTTCAGATTGCTTTGAGGTAGCAATGCTTGTAAAGGGAATATATAAAAGAAACCAAATGTTGAGGCTAAATAGTGAGGGTAGAATTGATAATGTTGGGTTTTGGTTATTTGGTTAAGAGCATAGCAATTTTGGTATTTGGTGTTGGGAACTTGGTTGTGATATTTGGTACTGGGCACAAGGCATTGGATTTAGTTTGTTGGGTATTGGGCATTGAGGGGTGACATATTGCGTTTGGGTACCTGGCGTAGTATATGTTGGTGGTTCCCAACCTTTTCAAACTCAGGAACCACTTTCAGGTCTCAAAATTTTTTGTGGCCCACCTACAACCCCATAAATACATATAATGCCTCCTTAAAGCAGTTTTTTTCACATCGAGATTTTTTAACTTTTTTATTATCCCTTCAAACGTAACTGGTTTTGACACTTACAAGATTATTCTGAATATTTTTATCTTTGTATAATCACACCACCCAAAATCATGCTATTTTGAAAATGATTAAGAGGTCCACTGATTGGGTATCACTGGTATATGTGGTATATGTGGTATGGGTATCAGGCGTTAAACATTGGGTTTGGGGCTTTGGATGCAGGTTTTTGGACACCAGATTTGGGTATAGGGTTTTAGGCATTGGGTTTTAGATATTTAGGATAAGCCAACAGGTTTTGAGTATTGGGACTTGGACATCAGGTTTGAGGTATAAGGTAGGAGGCATTGGTTGTGTGTGAGGTTTGGTGTTATCACGATAGACAATATAACTCAGTATTTGCCTAAGCCTTGAGATGATGCTCTGATGAACACACTGAACCTAAAATTACAAAAAAAGTAGAAAATTCAAGTAAACATAAGCTGTAAATTTCACAAACCGAAGTATAAATCCATCAAATAACACAGTTAAATACAACTATTTCATTACAATGTGGGAAACTGACAGGTGTTTTTGTGCAACTTCTTACAAACCCATTAGGTTTTAACAAGATTTTACAGAATTATTTTTATGAATTACCTCACTGCTCTGACACAAAAACTACTCTTCACACCAATAATGTAATCCAAACACACAACAAACCATATATCAATCAAAATTCACCTTAGTGCACGCTGTTTCTCTCCCACCTCTCCCCCCTATCCCCCAAAACTCCCCCTCATGAGTTACAGAGTTCATGCAACAGGTTTTTGATATTCGTTACAGAATGCATTTTGCTGCTAGTCATCTGACACTTTGAATCCAAATCACCTCCAAATTATCGAGCCATTATTTATGTATGCAGTTGTGCCTCATTTACAGTGTAATAATAGTGATATGACAAATTTGTATTATGAAAAAGTTTATATAGGTATTATTGTAGACAGTGAGATATGGCACACCCTTAATTAAGAGGGCACTGGGTTAAACTTTGATTAAACACCTCTTATGTGAGTCCAGGTGTCAAAATAAACATCCAAAGTAAAAGTTGGTAGTGGGCGAGTTCCTTTAACCTGTAACACTGGAGTTCATTGAGACTAAGTGCAAATCGTACCCTCTCTTTCTATACCCTTCAGAGTCTAAAGGGTTTAAAATCCCCCTTTTAATTCTAACCCCTGATGTACTGGCTGGCAGTATGAAAGCCTGCCTTTGCTAAGCTTAGCTTGTGCATGTAATTAAAGTCATGGAGCTCCATTGTATGAACTCCAAGGCTTCATGAATCAAAGCCTCTTATGGCAAAAGTAGGAACCTTAAATAACAGGTCTGGTCATGTGATTAAATGGTGAAAATACAGCTTAAGTCTTGGGCTCTTGACACTGCAGGAAAGTGTGTATGTGGGCACAGATGTGGCAGCAGCCTGAAGAATGACTTTTCCCCTTTGGAGCTCATGAATAAGCACATGAAGCCTGTTTTTGTCAGCGCATTTCCTGGATTATGATCTTTTCAATAACCCACCTTCTGTGTACAGATCTTATGATACAAACTTACATTTTACTGTAGCACACCCCAGCTGCTCATTTCCACTTTCCAATTCAACCCGGTAACCATGCACATATGGAACATTATGTAACTCCTGAACTCGTTATTCTGACCCAGATTGCTTATAGCAAGGATTTCTAATCTCTGATATGAATAAAAGTTTAATGGAACCAGGCCTATGTGGGTCAGTAATGGCCCGTGCCTCATGTAATGCATGGACATAACTCAGCATATATACATTTAATTAACAGCAGTGGAGCAATAATGGACTGAAAAAGCAGCTTTAAGTGTGTGAAGCTTTCAAACACTGACATATGATGAACCTTGAGTAAGCTGGATCTGTTTTCCATCATTTCACATTTCTTGGTTTAGAGTCATGCATGATTGTTCCAGTGCTGACTAACTAAATTAAAAAAGTCTGGTTATTCATTTATTTATTTATTTATTAATAGAGTTCCTGTTGGTCTGACTTTCATGATGTATGTTAAATTATTACCATGCTCTGCTCTGATGTCTGAATAATTTATCCAGATGGCACCAGTTTCACAAATGTTGGCCCGTCAGTGCTTGGCAGAAAACTAAAACTTATTTACTTTTGAGAGAAAACCTTGTATTTGACCTTATAAAGTATTTCTGGATTGAGTCTAAAGTAGAGCAAAGTGTTTTTGCCAATATACTTTCAAAAGAGAAAGAGGCTTATCCAAACTTAATCGTTTCTGGAACAAGTAGAAACATAAAGTAGTGAAATCTCTCTGACTGTTGACTGACATGTTGGCAGGAATAACTTGCCTAAGTGGGAAGTGAGGTTGATGGCCTGGAAAACTTGGTTTCAAAACGGTACTGTATAAAAGTTATAAAAACAGCAATTCACTTTTGATTTCAGTATTTCTTGAAAGAATTAGCCACTGAGTCACTTTCACACTATTAGCGCTTGGAAACCAGTGGGTGACTCACAGTTCAATATGTTGCCTTTTGATATGATGTAAAACAACACGGAAAGACACTACAAACAATAAAATACAATATAAAATGAAACGGCAAGACAATGCAACGCAGTATGATACAGTGTAGGGCTGGGCAATTAATCACAAATTAGATCAAATCACCTTATGGCCCATTGCAATACTCCACTTCAAGACAGTGCTATGAATGTGCCAGAACACCAGATACATTTCTTGCGGTAAAAGTTTTATGCACTACACCAGTGTTACTCAACCTTGCTCAATCAAAGAACTAAATTGTTGACAGCTATCTTTGCGAGGGAGACGACTTAAGTGGTAAAAACTGACGAAAACAGTAAGAAGTAACATTAAGATTAAGTTGTAGGTGGCAAATGGTCAAATAGCAAGAAAAGTTTGTAAGGAAATTGGGAGAAAACTTGGAAAATAGTCTGAAAGTGGAAAAAATGTGGAAAAGTGACTAGAATTGGAAAAGGGCAGTCACAAGTAGCAAGAAAAAAGTCATAGGCTTTTGTCATGGTATGAATAATGTTTGTGTTTATTTCCAAAAATGTGTTTGTTTAACAACACAAGATAGTGAAGATAAAATAATTGTGATTAGATTTTTTTGCACATCAGCCCTAACACATTCACCGAATTTTCATATGAGGTCAGTAAATTGCTATTTTTCCACCTTCAGTTCTTCTTTTAAGATTTAGAGGACAATTACTTAAAATGTGACTGTACAAGACTTAAATTAAAATGCTTCATTTTGATTGGTTCATGAGATTTTGTTTCATCTTTCTATTACTAGTTAATCTCTACACTTAAGCCCTATAAGCAAAGCAATGAAGATCCACATGTTCTTTCTTATTAAGTATTTTTGGTGAAATACCTGTTTCCTCATACCACATGTGCAAATCTTTGAGTTTTTATTGTTGCAATGGTTTTTAATGTGCTGAGGTGTTTTTTCCTAATCCCAAACTGGGCCCCCGCCCCAGAGCCTGGTTTGGCGTTATGTTTTTTCTCCCTGTATTCTCCCTTCTATCAAATGAAACAGGGCGCTGTCGAAAAGCGAACCAACAGTTCCCGCCTCCTGTCCTCCCCATGTTATACGTCTCTGTCTCTTTATGTTTCTTGGACGGGATGTGACTGTAAGGCAAATCCTGTTGCAATGGCGAATAAAGTGAATCTTAAATCTTGAATCTTCATTGTATGATCTGTCAGTCTGGATATGAACACACTCAAGCCCATGAGATGTTGCCAAAAGACTGAGTGAGTGTGCAGTCGTGTGTTTGTTAATATTTATTTTTTTTAAAGAGTGATTTCATGCCAGTAAACAGAGCCACACACCTGACTCGGCTTTGTTGTCTCGCAGTACTTGAAAAGCTGGGCAAACATTCAGATTGGCCACGAAACAAAGCTCCACGTTGGTCACGTTGCTGTTTGGGACGACTTTGAAGTTTCTGAATAAATTTAGAGAAATTGGAAAGCTGATAAGAAGAAACGCGGTGCTCGAGAAGAGTGTGAGAAATGACCATATTCAGCATCAACCTGTTGTTTTTCTTAGTCACATTACACACCAGAATAATATACATGTTGCAACAGTGTATATTTATACGAACTGAAGAGATGGATGAGTTCTTGTGGCTTGTTGTTGAAATATTGCAAAGAAAGACAGTGTACTCCTTGTACCGTTTATTTATCTCCTTTTATAGCCTCTGTACACATTTAACACTCTTAAAAGGTCTGGGAAACTTATATTACACTAACCCACAGCCTCCTTACAACAAAAAAACAACATCCATCACACAGAAGTTTTGTTTATTTTCTGGAGCAGTAGGCTTATTTTGAGAAAAGGTTTCCACTTGCTCACAGTGGGATACGAAGGCCTGGACATGAGAACAATAAACACAACAGCCTCAGTATCATGGGGAAGCCTTCAGGGGAATAATCTGTGTATCTTGTAACTCTGACCCTCTTAAACTGCTTCAATTGGACGCTGTGGAAACTGCACAGAGCACTCCGACGTAATTTCGTTGTAAAGGGAAATCGGATATGGCATATTTAATTTGCCAGCAGCCAGACATTGGAGTCAAACGATTTAAAAGCCAACTCTATTAGTTTGACTCGGGGCTCTGCATTCCATTAAAGCTACCATTTGTCTGTTTTCAAAGCCGATATCCCTACTTTTTAGAGGTTTTACGAGCAGTGGCGACAGAAGGAGCAGTCGTGGTCCAATAATTTTCCATTAAACTTCAGTTTAACTAATCATAGCACTAGAACTAAGAAAAATGTATATTTGGTAGATTATTTCTTTGATGTCACAATGCTCCCTAACAATAATTCTTGTACCACCGTAAAGCGTGTTTATTAACTTTTTAAAATGCGCCACATTTGTAGGGAACATGCTTTTTTAAGACGAGAGCTGAGTTTGTGAATGATTTGCCAAATTTTCTCTGCCAATGCCAAAAACAAGGCTCTTTTTTTTGTTGGGGTTAAGGTGCTAACTTGCAAACACACCCTGTTTTTCTTCAGACTTCAGTCACCCAATCTGCAAAACAAGAGGGACTAAACAAATAAGCATCATGAAAAATCTGGAAAATGATTGACAAATTTTTCAGTCATGGAAAACAAATGAGAAAAAAGGGTAAAATGTAGTGGAAAAGGTCGAGTTATCCCGTCTGCTCTCACCTTATCTTTTGGGCAACACTAATGTTTGTAATGGCGCAGTGCTTTATGTAACACTATCAGCCAATCAGATTTAGATTTCAAACACTCCAGTTTTTTCTTTATGGTCCAGTATAAATGTGTTTGTGTTGTCTGACCTTCAGCTACTCCCCTCTCTCTCTCTCCTTCTCAGGTGGTGTGAAGACGGGAGGCGTGCGCTTCTCAGAGCAGCCCCCCGCTGCCGGAGCCCCCTCACACGTCCACTTTGATGAGAAGCTGCATGACTCCATTGTTATGGTGACTCCAGAGGACGACGGCAACTTCATGGTCAAGGTTTGCTTCATTTTTCTGACGCTGATTTGAGTCAATGTCTCCTTTGTGTGTTGGTTGCACATGCTCAGATGTCTCTACCAATTGTACTTTCGATATCTTCTGATTTGAAATTCAGCTCCTGTGAGTCTGTTTCTGATTCCCACAGTGGACATGACCTTTCTCCATCCTCTCCTCTTCCCATCTGCGTTATCTTCCATCACAGCTCAGTCACATCTTGCTGTCAGTCCTCTCTGACATGCTGAGGGTGAGATGGATGTAACATTTCTGACGGACGGGCAAAGGCTGAGATAATTCATTTTAGACCTTTGGTCCGTTCCTGTCTGCGAGAAATAGGATTTGTCAAACTATGACAGATGGTAAAAGTCAAAAGGTGCTTCAGACCCTTAAATCACAAGCTACAACCCAAACATGGAAAACCAATTTGATAGAAATATGAGAAGTAACTTGAGATTGTAAATAATATCATTCTGCCAGTTTGACTGCTTTTTTCTCTCATGTGCCGAAAACATTAAGATTTTTACCTTCCTTTGTTCAAAGCTCAACTTCTTATGCTCAACAAGGCTGTTGATGATGTGGTTGCTATACGTATGACATCATCAAAGTATAAACACTAACGCCGGGTTAGAAAGCTTAGATTCTTCACATTTCAGTTGCTATGTTGCTATTTTGCAGTTTTCTCGACCAACAAAACATAACTAGTGAAAGAATTGCTCAGATCGTAATCACAACAAATGGTTACATCACATTTGCACCCTGAATATTTCAGAGTTCAGACATATCAAAAGTGTAGTTTCATCAGATTATTTCAAGTGGTGAAATTTCACCTGTAGAATCCATTTTCACACGAAACCAGCTGTAGCCATTTAGATCATTGACGAGGCCTATTTATAGCCATGCGTCTTCATTTGCGTTCTTATGCGCAACAGAGGAGGTAGAATCCGTGACCGGTGGACCTTTCTACACGAAGAGTTGACTAAAAAGAGGAGACTGAGCACGGACGGAGCTGGTTTTTGTTTTAACGGACGATAGCGTGGTGTTTGGTCACCAGAGACTAAAAACTCCCCAACTCCTAGAAGGTTTTATCTAGAAAGCTCAAATTTCACCCAGATGTAGATGACACTGTGTAGAAGTGACGTGGTGGATGTTTTGTGTCTGACATGAAGCATCTTGATGATATTGATTTCAAAAATGATTATTAAAAACAAGATCTAGAGACTTTAATCTTTCAAATGAGGTGTCACTGATGAATTTTGACCTGATGGTTCTTCAGATTTAAGCTTTGGAACATTGTGTGGTATATAGGATGGTATTAGGTGGCATGTAAGGTGTTAATGTCAGAAATGTGGGTTAGAAACTCATTGAAGGACACAAATATGTAAAGGACATTGAGTTAAGGAGTGAATCCGTTTATTTTTGAGGAGCTGCTGTAAAATATTGACTGTGTTTGGAGGCACCCCTGTAATGATTGAGGGTTTTTTTCTACAGAGCGAAGTCTTCAGATGGCATCCTCACATCTCTCCTTGGATGTTAAAACGCTCTGCTTTTCATCTCAGCCAAAAGACGTTTAGTCTCTATCTGCTTCATGGACGCCATGTGCAACAGATCCCCAAACCAAGTCCAAATAAACGGTCATGTCGGGGTAACAATATCTCTGAGGATTAGGTGTGGGCGATGCGTCGTGATACTGCAGAATTTTAACGGTGAATATGAGAAGGATGAAAACTTTTTAGTCGACTGTCTCTTTCACGGTCATTGTAATCGTTTCACCAAGCTGCAATCTTTGTGTGGTAATTTGATGTATAGCTTTTAATTAAGAAATGTAAAGACTTAAAGGTGTAAAGTTCAATCCTCTTTGGGAAAAACCAACTCTACCCTCCCACAGACTGCATCTCTATCCCCCACCAGTCCATAAAGTCTTGTAATTGGTCGTAATTTGGGGCTTCACTCTCCTTGGGGTCATATCTTTTGTTAGATACGGTAAAAGAAGATAAATCTCAAAATTAGTGGAGCAGAGCCCTCAGTCTTACAAGCATTTACGGGATTTTTCCCGCAAATCATTCACGGGAAGATTAAAGTCTTTTCTCGTCACTGTTAATCTCCTCTGAGGGGTCTGAAAGCACACAACAGAGATATCAGCTCTCATCTGTTCTCTGCTGTCAGCCTCAAAACCCTGCTGCTCCTGCTGTATTCAGAAGTGGAGCAAAAAATACAAATGCTCGGATACGACCAAATCTGAAATAATCGGAACAGTTACTCAGCAACTCAGGCCAGCAGATGTAATTCGTGTAGCTGTTAATGATGCAAATGTAGGGATTCAGGCTCTTTCCTATTGCACCATTAAAGCAAAACTTCTTCATTACAGGGAGACAACTTTTCTAAGCTTTTGATTAAACTCAGTCTCGTTCTTGAAGCAGTTCTCGGCTCTTTATTGATACAGCCTTGTTGGAGGAGCCAAACTTTCCATCTTAATGTAATTAGCTGTGAAAATTCGACTCTGCAGCCTTCTTAAAGCACAAAGCGCTAAAGTTACCATCAAGGGCCCAACTCTCTTTTATGTACATTTAAAAACCAAACTTCTTAGTGTTGCTCTGAGAAAAGAGGATCGCAAGGAGAGGAGGAGAATTGGAGGAGTAGAGTTAGATGGCAGGATGCAAACAGCTTTACCTGAGTTTAATGGGGCTGTGAGGACTTCAGCAAAAAACAAGTTATTTCTAAATCACATTTCTCAGCTGCCAGATGGAGTTGGACTGGACCAGATTGATTGACAGCACATCGAAATCTTTACTGGTAACACCACGCTGGGTGATGAAGTTAAGCATTGAAAAGAGAACTGTTTTTCAGGAGCTTGACTGACTGACAGAAAAGGGACAGAAGAGAAACAGAAGCTTAAGGGGAGAGGGATAGAGCACGGGCTAAAGGTTAGAAAACTGTGTCAAAGCGTTAAAGGCTAAAGGCTAAAACATGGGCTCAAGGGTAAAACTCTGGCTGGAACACAAGTTGAAGGGCTTAAATATGGGCTGAAGGCTAAATCTCAGGCTTAAGGCTTAAATACTGACTAAAACACAAGCTGAAAGCAAATACTTGAGCTAGGATATGATAACTGAGTGGAGGCTAAAACTCTGGCTGAGTGCCAAAATGCAGGGTAAACACTTAAACCTGATCCAAAGGTCAAAACATGGGCGAAAGGCTATAATTCTGGGTAAAACAGAGACCAAAGGCTTAAAACGTGCCAAAGACTAACACTTGAGTTTAAGGCTAGAATACTGGCGTCACAACACTGGCTAGAACTGGTGCTTAAGGCTAAAACAAGGAGCTATAAGCTAAAACATGAGCCTAAAGCCTCGTTTCCACCAAGCGGGTGAGCATTGCTCAACTTTTTGTTATGTGCCATCATGACATTACAATGTTTAGTCATGTTTGTTGGTTTTTGACCAAATACTTGCATAAGTAACAGCAAGATATGATTCAGGGTTTATTATCTTTGACTAATTCTTTCTAATTTCTGAAACAAATTCACTGCTATAATTCATTTTCAGGGACTAAGTTCTGTGTTCACTTTTAAGTAGATGGACTACAAACTCAGCCGTTCTCAGTAACAGAGCGACCCGTTTCTGTGAGTGTGAGTGCTCGTCGGCGCTCTTGAAGTGTGCCTGAGAGTGGGCACAGAGCGCTGTCAGCCCGCTCGTGCCTCATCACGGAGCTGGGAGGGGAGTGGGGAGGGGGCTGGTGTTGCTATGGAAATTTTCAGGGGGGGGGGTTGGTGGTTCTGGCAGACGGACCGAAGCTGCGATAGGAGTGTGTGGGATGGGAGCGGTATGCGCACTACAGCTGTATGAATATCAGTTTTAATGAAGGCTTTCTGATTTTCACAGGCTGTGTTTTGTCCGTGCTGCAGGCGCGTTAATGCAGAAATGATGCATAATCCTGTTAAATTTTCAGTGTTTCCTCTGGTTTCTGATTATTATGGTGTTGCAGGGTATGGAAATGAGCATCTGTCGGTGCCACAGAGATCAGCCCAAGGAGTGCTGCTGCATCATTTTAATTTCCAATTAAGTTTCTGAACTTCTTCTTTTTTTTTTTGGCTTACATCTTCATTAAGTCTAATCAGATTCTATTCAATAACCAGATTAAAGGTTAATGACCACAAGGCTGTATCACTGCCTCAAGGTAAAACTGGCAGATAATGAGGGTCATTTGTGGTTTAAAGCAGAACTGGTCAACATGTTTTTATTAGCAATGGATGAATCAACAAGGAATTATTGACGTACCCTCAGATTTACTTGCACTCTGTCTAATGGGAAGTCATTTACAGTGAACACTTTCAGATAAATACACTCTGACATGTAAGCAGCTAACTACAGGAGTTAGCGCAGCATTCAGCAGCTAGGGCAACAAATGTTTTCCCTCAGGGGTTCATAAAAAAGTGAAATATGCGGCCAATTAGCAAATGTTGAAATTGGCTAGTGCATTTAAGAAACCACCTGCTGCTCACAGCTTTACATCCCATTCCCATGCTGCGCCCCTCCGGCCAGAGTGTCAGAGCCAGAGAGACGGTGGCAGCACACAGGCTGAGCAGACACACGGTGGCTCGCAGAGTTTGTCCCCCTCCTGCGTTTTGCGTTTTTTCTTTTAAGTTTTATGGCAGCTGATGAAATCTTGAAGGTAGAGTATGCAGAATTTTCATAAAAATGTAGTTTTTAGAGGAATAATTGTACTCAATTGTTGTCTCTGGGCCTCTGTATCTATGTGACAGTGTCTGTGTGTACCTCACTCCTTTATAAACACTTCCTTGCCCGTTTTGTTCATATTACGCTGGACTCTGGGTGGAGAACTGGAGATTTTATGGGTGATGATGACCAGCCAATCTTAATGTGTTGCCGATAGCAAGTGGGAGAAGCTATCCAGAGCAGATACGATAGCGGCCGTAACACAGAGAAAGAATGATTCTATATCTGCAGTGTATCTCATTTACCTGCAGGAAGTCAGGTGTACGGCTCTTAAGTTTCTCTCACGCGATGCTGCAGGTGCTGGCAGGGCAGTTTTTTACCGTCTATGTTGTGTTAACGAAGCTACAACTGTTAGCCATGCTATTAGCTATGGTTGGGGGCAGTGAGCATGTGCGGCAGCTGACACTGAGCCACGGAGGAGGAGATGAGTTTGGATGCTCTTTGAAACCTATCAAAAATTTCTGCATACTTCATCTTGAACAGGGTCCCTGCAGGTTTCAGCAAGTCAAATTTAAGACCTTTTAAGACCTTTTTAATGCCATTTTAAACGAACTTAAAGACCAAAAACACATAAATATGGTCGATGGTTTGGGGGTCCTGCTGCATTACACTCTCTGAGATTCATCCAAGTTTACTTTTTTGTCTGTTTATCGGACATAAAGTGCTCTCTGTCTCTCTCTCTCTCAATAAATGTATGTAAAAGTGCAAACAATGACCCAGAATGCCGTTAAAATTTATATCAGCAGCTTTTAAGACAGTATTCTCTCTACATCTTCTTCTCAAAAAGTCCTGAGAAAAAAATAAAGTCAATAAAACATTAACAAATCCTGCCTTGACAAATTTAAGACCCTTGAGTAATTTATTTAAGACTAGAATATAGAATTTTAATGAATTTAAGACTTTTTAAGGCCTTAGTTTTTAATTCATGAGTTCAAGACTTTTTAAGGGTTTGTAGGAACCCTGATTAAGGTGTGTGAAGGAGGATGTGAAGTAAACAACAAAATGAGTGATCAGAAGATCCAAACTTAGACCTATAAAACAAACTTAGAGCCCGTTCTGACTGGAAACAAAGTTGAACAAAGCACAGATCTGGAAGATGCTATCTTTAACCCTAAAGGTGTTAAATAAAGCACATTATATGATATTAACTACAAGCAACTGTTAGATGAGCCAAGTCCCTGCTGTGCTTTAGTTACATTCACTTCTCCCTTTCTTTCTGCCACTCAATCACTCGTGCTGTTCGTCACTCTGCCCGACCCTGATAGCTAGATAGAGGTGTGTAGAAACAAGTATTAAACACAGCTGGGTAATAAATAAAAACAAAGAAACTTACGCGGTTGTTCCTTGAATGTCATGTGGTGGACACACTATGCAAGAAACTAATTCTGACATTAGTTCTGTAAAAGAAAACTGTTTCACTGAACAGGATCAACAGATTCATGTTGGTGAAGGGTGTGGCACATTAAACACTGTGTGAATTGTTTTTGTGCAGTTGTGTGTCAGTATCATAAGATATGTGGTTTTTTCTTTTTGAGATGAAGAAAGAATAGCTCTATTGTTTGTTGTTTGTGTGTCAGCTCTCATTTTGAAATGACTGATATAACAGATACATATAAGACTCACAATGTAAAAACACTTGAAAATGATCTTTCTTTGTCTTCCTCTCTACTCTGAAGGATTTTCAAACCTTCATTTTTTTTTTTTTAAGAGAATTCAAACTGAATCAATTTCTCGGAGACAGTTGATGATCTCTGGACATGCGTGGGACTCCGCTCACAAAACCATTATTGTCTTTCTCTCTCTCTGCAGCGCTCCCCCACTCTTCCCTCTCTCTCTCTCTCCTCCTCACTTCATGCTGTTTGCAGCTCAGCTCTGCCCGCTGCTTTAACGCGAGGTCGTGTGGGGCTGAAGCTGCCGTGAGCAGCTCGAGCTGGAGGGGCTTTGAGCTTATCTCTCTTCGCCTGCACTTCCCCGTGGTC
The DNA here is from genome assembly GCA_008086565.1 of Thalassoma bifasciatum. NCBI lineage: Eukaryota > Metazoa > Chordata > Actinopteri > Labriformes > Labridae > Thalassoma > Thalassoma bifasciatum. Next base: position 180,346 of record RPOG01000613.1, read on the forward strand.
TCTCTCTCTCTCTCTCTCTTTGTACCTGTCTCCTCTGTACGTCTCCCCTCTCTCAGTATGGGTTCCCTCATGAATTTTTCTCTTTACTTTAATATAAGACTGCTGCCTCTACATCAATCTGGCGCCTCTTTGTCTCTGTTGCTCTCTCTTTTACTCTCCTACCTCACAGTAATACGAATCGACAAAGTGTGAATCAAGCTGTTTACAGAAGCAGCAAAAATAAGAGTGTTGCATGTTGTTACATCATTTGTTTATGCAAACTGGTGTTTGTCTCCAATTTTGAGGTTTCTTTTCTTTTAACTTTCCCAAAACCTGACAACTGACACTCATTGATTTCACATTTGTCTGTCTGTTATTGGACAACAAGTTTGCACGAAACAAGAAACAAGAAAATTAAAAGCAAAAGGGAAACATTTGTTTTACTAGTTTCCACATGCAGAGGAAAATATCTGAAAATACACGAAAAAGGTGAAATCAACCGGTACAACTTTAAGGCGGAATAATCAAAAATACAGTTTTCAAGTTAGGCATGTTTATGGAAATTTAAATACTGACTCGTCAACTCATCTAAATGGATGAAACACTTCAAAAACTATTCAAATGAGGTGCTGTTTTTTTACGCAGTCAAAAAAGGACTCACAGTCTGCGAGTTAGATGGTGTCAAACTGGTTAACACTAGCAGAGCTAGCACCACCAGACCAAACCTAATTGGGGTTGAAATGGGGCGGTGAAGAGGCTTCACATTAACAGATATTTGGCAGCGTCAGTCACATGACCTGAGCTGTGCCTCTGATTGGGTGTTTGCACAACCTTAATATCTTCAAAACTGCTTAGTCAGACAAAAGCCCCCGCGAACAGTGTGTGCTGTTAGTGAAATAAGAGATCCAGGTGGGATTGTACCAGGCAGTAAACATTTTTATTTCTGCTGTGAAAATTAGATTTAAGTTCTGCTGACCGGTAAATTAACACGTATAAGGCTGTTTTTTCTTACGTTTGTGTTTTTGTTTGTTTTTGGATTGTCATACTATTGCACAGACTCTGCAGGGGGTCACTAAATGTAATCGTACTTGGTAAAAGTAATAAAGTAATGAAAATGTAGTATTGTACATGAAAGTGAAAATTCCCAAAGTTCCTACAAATTGACAATGGTGTTGAATGGTTTTTTATTGGTAAGAAAAACTGCATATGAAATAGAAAAAATACATTGTACATGTTACCAAACCTTATACTGTTTATGATATAACAGGTAAAATTATGCATTATTTCAAAGTGGTGCTCATGCAAAGTATTATTGCATATCATGTCGTGTGCAAGATGTTCAATTTTGAAGGATTTTAATAAAAACAGCCCCTGTTCATGTTTATGATTGTAAAATGTGTGCTAGTTTGTATTTAATAGATGACTTAAATACTAAAAAGCGCGAAAAGATACTCTATACATATTAGTTTAGGGAATGCAAAACTTCCTTTGGCTTTATAAACCAAATTATTTGTTCTGTAAAAGGAACATGGGGATATATCATGAGACTTGAAGTTCATTCTTGACGTCGATGAAGTTTTTTCCCCGAGGCCAAGAAGCAGCTGTTCAGAGAGATGGACAAGATGGAGGCTGCCTACTTTAATTTCCGATAGAGATATTTTAACAGCACAGATGAGACTCCATCCGATGCTAAATTTGATTTTATTTCCCAAAACAGCAACTTAATGGATGAGTACTGAGGGATTAGTTTCAAATTTTATCAATATTGAACAGAGACAAGGGGAATATGACCAAATCTGGAAGGGTTAGATTAAAGAAAACAACAATTCGTTTGTTGAGAATTGATCCGAAATTATCAATTTATTATCTCAACTGTTTCAGATTGGTTTCAAACTCCGGCAGTGCGGACAGTTTTTTCCAGCACATAGAAAATGAACGTGAGGGGTCTGTGAGCCAAGCTGCTGGACTTAATGATCCACATCAATCACCGCTTATTGAGACATCTTCCAATTATTGCAGCCAATAAAAATGAAGCACTTTCAAATAACAGAGGATGTCTGGTTATTGAGGGGGGGGGGGGGTTACTTATATGGTTGTAGCTGATGCAATGATACCAGTAAAGTTTCTGAATTTCCTCAGTGGAGGTCGGGAAGGGATCACTTTCATTTCCTCTTTCATGATCCTGGGTGTCACTCACTTTTTTTTTTTTCTCCTTCAAGAAAATGACATTAACTCCCTGAAGCAGCAGCTCTTTTTGGAGAAGTTAATTCACATTGTGAGGACATGTGCAACAGAAAAGCAATCTAACCAAATCATAAATCATGATGATAGATGGTAAATTGATTGTATCTATGTATTTTTATGGCCTCAGCTTGTACTTAATTGGAATTTCGACCCCATTTCTGAGCGCTCAAGCTTTTGGAGTCTCTACTACAACCTCCAACAATGTGGTGTAACCACAAATAGGATTAAGCCCTCGAATTCCATACTAATCTATTCTCCTGGGATTAGTATTATTGGAATATTCTGGGGCTGAGGGAAACACAGAAGGTGATTCAGGTTTATTTCTCCTCAGGTTTAATCTGCCAACCTGGTAGAGGTGACAGCGTTTGAAAAAAATAAAAGCCTCAACGATGACAAATGATTTCAATTAAAGAACTTCTTCAAAGAAAACTCAGCCCAGTGGTGCAGTGCTGAGAAGAATTACTTAACGTACGAGTTAATCCACATTTATTGAGCTGTAATGGACTTACACTGTGCAATTTGAGGTCAAGCCAAAGCATAAATCCCCCTCTCTATTATTTTTCTGTAACTCATCCCTCTCCTCCCTTTGGATTAGTTTGTGCAGTAAAGAAAACAGACACTGTTATTCAGCCTAGCTGCGAAACATTTTGACTCTTTCTCTTTCTCTTTCTCTTAATAGGTGGGCTTCTTAAAGACGCAGCACAGGTATGAAATCGTGTTCACTTTGCCTGAAGTCCCAGCTCTGGGGAAGGATGTTTGTCCGGCACCTGTTCCAAGTCCACACCTACGAATCACTGATATCTCACCTGCGCCAGAAGGTAAGAACAGGAGGGAAGTAAAGCATTCAGAAGCATCTGGAGAAATTACATTAATTGAATTTTGCTTATCTGGAGAGTAAGCTGTGGAGAAAATCTGAAAAACTTAACTTTGCACAAACAAGGATGGAATATTTCATTTCAGTGTGCAGATATTTCATTTTGGCACCTGGAATTGTAACAACTCTTGTTACACCAGTGGATAAAAGTCATATTTATTCAGAGTTCAGCTTGTTGATGTATTGTTACAGCTGGCAAAGTTCAAGCTCATGAGCGGTGATACCTTGCATGTTTTCTTTGTCTTTTGCCAAAAATGGTGGGTTTTAATGAACTGGTATTGGATTTTTTTTCTTTTTTAATCTATTTTTCTGATTTTTCCAATTCAAAATATGAAACCCTATTTATCAATTGAAAGTGTATTACTTGGATTAATCACCATAGAAAATAAGCCCATAATTATTCCTAATCACAGTAAACCACAGCTCTTAATAGACACAATACTCCACACTTTCTTTGCTTAAAGCTAGAGCATGTCATTATGCAAGTTAGTACATTTTTGAAACATACCTAAATATAAAGAATTCTTTGCAACAGATTCAGATTTTTTCACATTTCTAATTGCTTTCGCATCAGAGAATTTTCACAGTGACTTGAGTGAAGATTAGACTCGCTGAATCCTGGATAATCCTGTTATTTTAATGAAGACATAAAACAATGACATGTAGCTCTTGCTATTTTTCGTTGGCCTAAAAAAGAGATCTGTCTTTTAAGGCCATAAAGAATGCAATCAAATGTCTCTCAGGGACATCTCACTCTCTCTTTGTGTTTCAGTGACACACACACACACACACACACATACACTTAAAATCTATTTTATTAAAGTTTTGGTAACACTTTATTTGAAGGGGTATTCATAAGACTGACATAACACTGTCATAAACATGACATGGCGTCTGTCATTAAGTTTAAGGAGGCTTCATGTTTATGAATTATTTGGGGAATTATTTCGCCTTTGATGCAAAATAAACATTGTTTGGGGATGTATAAGATGTAACAACTTGACTTTGTTAGCAAAACAGTGGCAGATTATGTTGACTTTGTAAATATTGAGTTGTTATATCAAATACATCCCCAAACAATGTTGACTTCACATCAAAGGTGACATAACTCACCGAATGACACTTAAAAACAACATTCATAAACATGCATGAAGCCTTCTTCAACTTAATGACAGATGTCATGTCATGTTTATGACAGTGTTGTGTCAGTCTTATGTATACCCCTTCAAATAAAGTGTTCCCAAAGTTTTTTAGTAAATATGCAGTTATTTCATGCAGAAAATACGTTTTTTTGAAGTAACTATTTGGATGTTATTTATACAAAAGGGGCAACTTTCTGCCTCATTCCTGCTGGACCTGCAGGTTTGATACACAGGACTCAGGTTACCCCTCATCATAATCATCCCACCCCTTTTCTTCACCTATCAGCAACCTCAATTATTCCTGTCAATCAAACCCACACCCCTCTGCTCAGTGTTCTTTCTTCATCCTCCTAGTCTCTTTCTCCGTCGACTTCTTTCTCCCTCAGGACTCACTATTCTTCATTTTACTTACCTGTGCGTCCATGAGACTGTAAGTAGTCCTAGTGTAATATATTTCAGAGTTTATTCATGTTTGTTTGTTTATTTCTTCTGTTCAGAGACAATTGAGACCGTTTTTCCCCTTCAGTGTCATAAGCAGTATAATCATACATGTCATCGCACTTTCCATGTCTTCTGTATGTTTAAGATGCTCCATTTGATATTTTGATGTACAAAGTCATGTTTTTACATCGTGTTATATATTATCATCGAAGTTTATCGTTCAAAACTCGGAGTTTGCAGGCCGTGCATTTAGGGACCGACAATATTTTCCTTTCTCTGTTTAAGTGTGTTAAGTTGTGTGGTAGAGCAGCGGCTGCCAGGAACAGTAATTTGTTGATAGTCCCTAGAGACTGAGAGACTGAAAGTCTGCAGAGCTCATCTCTCATTTTGTGTTACGGATTGATATGTTTTTCTTACAATGTTTGTATTTATATTTATATGTTTACATTCATATTTTCTCCTTTCTTTTTCTCATTTTAGAAACCACGCACACACGCACACAAACTATCTATCATCTATCTCAGAAAGGCACACACACAGACACAATCACCCTAAAAAAAACTCAGGAACGGTTTTGGAAAACTCTGGACAAAATAAAGAGTGGAAAACGGAAGAGAGTGTGAGAGATTCATTGCCATCATTTCTATTGTTCTGACTAGACAGCCTGTGTAGATTGCAGTTAACATCTCCAGCAATTCAGTTATTGAGGTCTCAAGAATGGAATAGAGTTAAACCATCGCCTCTCTTATATTATTCTTACTGCAACCTCTTGAAAATAAAGCGAATACGAATATATGTAGCAGACATTTTGAAAAGGGACAAAATTCAACTTAAGCCAACTGTAGTGATATGACAATCCTTGAAGTGGTTGAATATGTTTTAAAAAACATTTTTGACTGGTTTTTAAAGAAAATATTTATCAAATTATCATTTAGATGAGATATAGGTCTTTGAACTCATGCATCAAATATGATACGTTTTGCTTTATAGGGAAAACAGGGATCCTATAGTTCAAAAACTTGATTGATAAAGAAAAACTAAGATCAGCTTTGGATTCTGCACCCAAAACTTAGTTACAAATAGCTGTCAGATCTAACTCAATAAAAACTGTTATCTGTAAACCATAATCATCAACATTTCAAGAAATGTGAAAAGGCAAAGAATATGAAAGGGAAGAGCACAATACAGCAAAAATCCTGGTGTTCCTATGCTTTCTACAGCTAAATGAATGAGCGAATTTACTGTGAAACTTTCCAAAAAACTACCAATAGAGAGAAAAATTTTGGAAGATAATCAAATGTCCCATGGTACTTGAATGTGTCACGACATTTATGGAAATGATGTTTTAATATCAGGCTTTCACTCATCACTGAAAGTTCAGTTCAGCATGTTCCCATTTGTGGAACAAGCTGCACTGAGAATGAGGATGAAGTGGTAGTTTTAAAATGTCTCTGAGGATTCGAAATAATTTTAAAAACATGTTTCCTATCTTTGTGTTTTATTTGAGATACACCTGGCATGCAAATGTATACGTGCAGGTCTATTCCTGACTCTCACTCACTGTTAAATCTGGTCATTCAGGCTAAAGGTGATCCTCGAGTGTTTCTGGGAGCCGAGCCAGCGTCCGTGCCTGTAACTGAAGCGGGTTACTGACCTTTACTTCCAGCCCAGCGTCACTCTCTTTATGATATGCTGTAATCTGAAGCTGTGTTTGTTTGTCCGCGCACGGCGACTATTTACTCATCAGTCAGCTTTTTCATCCTGTCGTCATTTTCTCTTGACTGCAGGATTAAGTTCTGCTCCATATTTCAAAGAGTCACGCAGAGGGACGAGTGTGTGTGTGTGTGTTTTTGTGTGTGTGTGGTAAAACCAGTCAATAAAGAGGAAATGTAATCTCTCTTTGTGTGTTTTCCCCAGGAGGCCTGAAGGTGACGTGTGAGTACATGGCGCAGCAGGAGGGCGTTCTCTGCGAGGAGGTGCTGCTGCTGAGCGAGACCAACGAGGACGTCTGCGTCAAGGTCAAAGTTCACGCCAGAGTCATGGGTGAGATTACTTCACAAATACATACGTGAAACTGATCAGATGTTTCTGTTTCTCTCTGTACAGTTTAGATTGTAACACATCCTGGCTTGTTGATGACTTTCACACAGTTGGACGTGTACATTTTTTTAACTATTTGTTTAAGTTCAAAACATTTGGAAAGGTTCATAAACTTGCACTTGAGAACAGGAGTGGAGAGGGGGCTTCAACATTTGTCAACATAGTATAACATTAAAGAGGGGTATCATACTTAAAGAGGGGGTGTTTTGCTTTACTATATTTCAAACATAGATACAAAAAAGCAAAGCTGGGTGGTCAAAAAAAATGTGTGCAGATTTTCAAACAGCATATGTTGTAAGAATCTCATAGTCTGTCTGTAAACTGATCGAAATGGTGCGCTCTCTTCACGAGGTGGCCATGGGACTTGATAGATTGATGAGGTCATCACATTAAGATCTTCCAAGTGGATCATGATGCATTGTGTGAGCCCTGCCCTGTAAGAAGAGGGTTTTTGGAGCAAGGAGCCTTAAGAGAGTCTGTTTGAAGTGGATTGCAGTGACTCCATTGGCCAGAGGACTTGCGCAAATTGTCCTGGTGAATTTGTTTGAAAGTGAAACTGAAAGTAGATTGGATTTTCTCTTTAACACTACTTTTTATTGTTCAAGATAACTTTTGACCAGATACATCACAAGGAGGTAGCGTGTTGCATTATCAATACTTACATTAGGCTGTTATTGGAAACATGCAATGTAAGAAAACTTTGAAAGTTTGTAGCACAGTTTAGTAGCCAGCTACATTGAAAGCTACTCACAGCTCTGTGCTCTGAGACATATCAGTAACATTTAACATTATTGAATCCTGATTTTGTCCTACCAGTGCTCATCCACCAAGCAGAGCAAACGTAACCTGGCTCTCCATTTTATTAATAGACTCTCAGGTTTGAACAGATCACTGCAGAATTACTGCTACTCGGGGGTTGAGTTGCATGTGTTATAGCCTTTAGCTCATGTTTTAGCCTTTGGTCCGTGCCCTATAACTCTCCTGTTAAGCTTTCTTCTGCTCTTTTGTCTCTTTCCCCTCAGACAGTCAAGCTCCAGTGTCAACTATTACGAATGAATAAATCCAAGAAATTGTTTACAGCGATTGGGAAGCTAGGAATTAACCTATTTTTGGGCTTTTAATTTCATTTCCAGTTGTGGAATATGATCAGGCATAAATCTAGATATGAGACTTTTTCGAGATCACTTAGAAAGTCCTCACAGTCCCTTCAAGGTTCAAGGAGATAGAAATGTTTGAAATGTTCACATTTTGAAAATTTGTTTTTTAAATCTTTCCTTAAAGTCAGATGTTTGCAAATTAGAGTCTCTTGTAACATCCCTTTAGTTTGTTTGTGTTTACACCGAGGGCTCACATGGAAACTGCATGTTTACCACGTCTCCTTTACATGTGTGCTGCTGCCCCCTGCTGGTCGCTCCGCTTCTGTATCAGTCATTTTAGCAGCAATGTGAATTTCAGCAACGTTTCAAAATTATTATTCAACATTTAAGCCTGTTTTATTTCGTAAAAGGCACATATAACACTTTGTTGAGGATTACTAGATCATAAAATTTGCAGTTGTTGTGTTTTCTTTGACTCAGGGGAGCGTCATATCCTCTGCAAAAATCTTTTTTTTTCTTTCATTGCAGCAGTTTTCTTCTGCTCTGTTATTATAAATCTGTCTCAGGTCGGATTGAATTCGTTTTTTGTTTCAGCAGATGGTAAATTGGGTAAAGGGGGCGTTTGTGTGTCTTTATTTATGCCGACTTAAATATAGTCCCTGTGTGTGTTTGAGGATAAAGTGTAGTGAATCTGTGCCTATTTTTACCCTGCAAAGCACGGCCTGAACATCTGTTCAGATGTGTGTGTGTGTGTGTGTGTGTGTAACTGTGCCCTGGATGCCGACCAGATGAGAGGATCAGGATTCCTGTCTGCAGACTTTAAGCTGGAATACAGCGTTTAGATCAGTGACCGAATGACTGCATTGTTCTGCCACTGTTGCTAAATTAAAGCCCCTATAGGGAGATTTCAGCTTTACAGCAAAACAATTTAATCCACAACAATGTCTCATTATATGCTGTCAGTGTCTTTCTGTGAAGCGTTGTGTCTTTCTTCAGCACAACAGAGGAGGGAAAAAGGTGTCCTGCATTGGCCGGGAATCGAACCCGGGCCTCCCGCGTGGCAGGCGAGAATTCTACCACTGAACCACCAATGCGTCCATGTCCCCTCTTCGAGGACTCCGAAATTTACAAGCAAACAAATCCAGCGTTTGCAGAGAGACGTGGAGCTCGTGGTGTTTCCCATCGGCTGTGAAAAATGTGACGTAATCCGAGAGGGTCGTAATCCGTGTGTAAGCGATACGTGCAGTGGGGGAGGGGCGCCATGAGGGGGAAGTCCTGCTTGAAAACAGGCCTCCCTGTCAGGGTTTGTCCCACGCTGTGATCCCACACTGAAAATGAGTAACTGCAGCAAGTTTGGTTCGTTTGAGCCCTCAGAGATCGCTCGATGTATGTTGACATTTTCCAGACCACAAGGCTTAAAAACAGGCTTCAGTTTTTATTCTAAGAAACGAGGCTCTTCAGAAAGTCTTCATTTTTTTCAAGTCTTCCCTGATAAGGCAGAAATCAAATTCTCAAATATGGTTGTGCCTGATGATCAAATTTCCACCAGAAGAAAAAAAAGGTCACAACGCTGCCTAGAATTTGTTCGCAACACATAAGGGTGGTTTTGGGACTTCACAAGTATTCACTTTATAAAATCTTTGTTGAGTATTTTGAGCTTGAGGGGAACCAGGTGGACTTTCTGAGTGATCTTTAAAAAGTCTCATATCTAGACATATCTCTGACAAAAAAGCAGTGAGAAGAGAGATCTGTGTTTTTTTGTCTGATAAAAACGATTTCTTGAATTTTAGGAGTAGTAGTAATGGTGGACTCAGTAGCTGGACTGTCTGACAGAAAAGAGACAGAAGAGCAGAAGAAAGCTAAACAGGGGAGTGATAGGGCACAGGCCAAAGGCTAAAACACAAGATAAAGGCTAAAACACAGGCTGGAGGCTTAAATAAGGGCTGAAGGCTAAAACATAAGCTAAAGGCTAAAATGCAAGATAAAGGCTAAAACATGGGATAAGCTGCTTGTGATAATGTTCAGTCCAACCCACATGCAGCAGTGATCTGTTCAAACCTGAGAGTCTTTCGATAAAATGAAAACATGAGCTGAAGGCTAAAACATGAGCTGAAGGCTAAAATACAGGCTGAAGGCTAAAACATGAGCTAAAGGTGAAAACATGAGCTTCAGGCTAAAACATGAGCTAAAGGCTAAAATATGACCTTAAGGCTACACCGCTGCATGTGCTGTTCAAACTTGAGTCTTTCAATAAAATGAAGATCCAGGTTACGCTTGCTCTGCTTGGTAGTCGAGCACTGGTGGGATATGACCAGGATTCACCAGTATTACATGGTACTGACATGTCTCAGAGCACGGGGCTGTGAGTGGTGCTAAATGCAGTTGGCTACTGAACGATGGTACAAAGTTTGCTTTTTGTCACGTTTCAAACAGCTGCGTAACTGTTGAGAAATTACATCGTCAAGTTGTATCTGAGAAAAAGTTTGATCAAAGAAAAGTAGAGTGAAAAAGACAGCCTGATTTCTGTTCATTTCTCAAAACAAATACACGTGTCATTCCATCACATCAGTCAGGAGGAGTTGCTGCAGTCCAGTTCAAATGCTAAAAGTTGCGGTTCATTGAGACTTTGCTTGAGGCTAGCTGGAGAAAGACCAGAAACCACGCTCCTATGACACCAAAGTATATACATATGTATATTGAAATTAATGTTGAGAGGAGTGGACACAGCAAATACAGTGCTCAGCATAAATGAGTACACCCCAACAGATTTGTCAGAAAACTTTTACTTTCTTATCAGCATCAAAATACTCCCACAAATGTGGGCCATTGATTGCAAACAAGATTTTTGAATTTTCACGCACTATAAGTACTTTTCCTAACAAATTTATTCAAGACTAAATCTTTTTGGGTGAGAGTGCTGCTGGTGTTGGGGAGCTGCATTTCATTCATGGTGTCATGAATTCACAGATGTACTGCTCCATATTGAAAGAGAAGGTGCTATCATCACTCCGTGCCCTTGGCCGTCGTGCACTTTTCCAACATGACACTGATCCACAACACATTTCCAAGGCCACCGTTGCATTTCTCAAGAGGAGCAGGGTGAAAGAGATTCAGTGGCCTAGATTCTAGTCTCTAAAAGAGGTTTTTTTTTAAGAATGGAAGAAGATAGATGTTGCAGTATGTTGATAACTTGTTCATTCCTTGCCTTGAAGACTTGGTGCTGTCCTCCAAAGTTGTGGAGGTCATACAAAATACTAGATGTCGTAGTATTTCTTATGGGGTGTATACATTTTTGCATCAGCTATTTTGAGTAAAACTGATGATTTTGTAATCTTAGTTATATTATCAATCTTACTTTCATGTTGTGAGTGAAACAAATGTTCCATGAAACTCAGTTTTGTCAAAATTTTGGGAATTGTTCTTGCGTTCATTGAGATATTGATTAAAATCCTACTTTTCAAAGGGGGTGTACTCATTTATGCTGAACACTATATATGCCATGTCCTTGTTGCATACACGTGCTTGAGCTCATGTATGAAATGTAGCGCAATAAAGTACTTATTCCCAAAGCCAAGGAAGTGTACCAATACTTGAGCACAATACGCAGCGGTCACAACTGGCCAAACAAACTGGACTTTCAGGACTGGACCAACTGTCACAATAACATTCTGCAAACTGCTTTAACATAGTTCATCCACAGACTCTTTGATCCCATTGACAGAAAGTGCTACATTTGAACTGTTATCTGAGTGTTTTAACCTTTAGGCTTGCTCATTTTTTTTGCTGCAACTTATCTGAATGTAGTTGCCCTAGAAGTTGGTCAAGGTTAGAGACGCTAGACTGTTACATTTCATGTTGAACAAAATATTAAACAGGAGAATCCTTAGACTGATAGCATCCTCTGTTGTTGAAAAAGGACTATGAGACTATTTCTGCTTCTCACTGATTTGTGTTTTGCTCCTGAGGTATCAAAACCCCAGAGTCTTTATCTCCCAGCTTGATGGTTTTATAAGTTTTGAATATCAGGCTTGAGGAGATTAATTTCTCTCTTTCTGTGTCTCAAAATCCAGATCGTCACCACGGCACACCCATGCTCCTGGAGGGAGTTCGCTGCATCGGGGTGGAGCTGGAGTACGACTCTGAGCAGAGCGACTGGCAAGGATTTGACTGATACTCCTTCCACCTGACGCACGCACACACACATTAACACACTCAAACCTGCCGTCATTAAACACACCGTCACGGGCACACACTCACAAGTTCATGAATTAGACAATTATTGTGATAAATAACTTTGTGCCACATACTGTACAGAATTTCAATCAGCTGCGTGAGTCAGTGTTTAGTTTGGGTTGTTTTACTTCACCAGGACATTTACGTACAAAAACATTCCTCTACTGTCATTTTACAACAACTTCAGTATCTGAATGAACCATTTAGTTGTCACTGTTTCGTTTTTTTTTAACATGCTTCCCTTTTTCAACCTCTAGAGGGCAGCAGCGCTCTTAAAAGTAGTGCGGCTTTCATTTCACTGCCTCCTTCCGTGTCAAGTACAGGCTGAAATAACTTCAAAAATCATGGGTTTATTTGTTTGGGACTACACAAGGGCTCCTTTTCTTAAGGTAACTGACCTAACATGAAGGAATAAAGAACAAAAAAAGTCACTGATTTCTGACAAAAATGCAAGACGTGTAATGTGATTGTTTCACCACCAGGGGGCACTGCAGACCACTGTATGAACTCTTCTTCTCTCAAGGCTTCATTTGGACATACAGTGGTGCAGTGAGATTATAATTTTCCAGTGTGAAGGTCGAGCTTTCTGAAATCAATAAGGAATATTTTGTGTGGTTCGCACAGTTTTTTATTAACAAAATGTCATTAAAACAAAAAATATTGGTTTCATTCATTTTTATCCGTCTTCATGTGGAAATGATACATTACATCTTTGTGAGTGATGCACCCTGTACCTTTATTTCATATTGTTTGACTTTTGTGTCACCACTTTGCTCAAAGGCGCTGTACAATGCAAAAAAAAAAAACGATAATACTCTGCTGGTATTTTTGTCCATTATTTTTTTTGGGCCAAAATCCCATTAAATTCAGATTAATGCTCTGTTGCAGATAAATGAAAAAACAGACTGGGTATTATAGACCTGTGTGAATTTAATCCAGATTTTACACTGCAAAAATGTTAAAGTTCATAAATGCCAAAAAATGCAAAGGACACCTAAAATGAGAAATGCTTGTTTCTTAAAATAAGACACTCTATTTACAAGATATTTAGTTCTTTACTGTTGTTGCATTTGCAGTTTTCTTTACCTTAATTCAACCTTGTAAGTACTAAAATGTTATTGATACAGGCCACCAAAACATATGACTCCAAAAAATTATATGCATTGAATTTCAAAATATTAAAGCAAAAAGGGAAAAGGCCTAAATTTATTTCAATGGGTTTGGTAAATCTTTAAAAACAGTACACTAAGTTTCCCAACGGGTTAATTTTTTTCTGTTGAGCCACCTTATTTTTGTTGGTTTTTGCTCCTTTTTATTATGAAATTTCCATCAAAATATCTTTTTAGATGGCATTATACACATATTTTTGCTGTAAAATTCGGTGTCATCAATTTACATTTCACATCTTCCTCCATTAAGAGAAGTTATTCCAATGTCAAAAGTTTAAAAAAATCACATTTTTCTCACTGCCCTTGCATTTTTTTTTTAATTCACCACAAGTAATTCTGGCGTTGTTTGTTGCTCAGGATTTATCAATCTAAGAAATATGAATCTGGATAACTCAGGTGAATGTGGCGAATGCTGAGTCTGACAAAATATTTCAACCTAATGTTTTGAGTTTTTTGCAGTGTAATAACTGGAATTAAAAAGGATTAAACTGCATGTTCAAATTTCTGTTGACAGCCCAAATCTGTCGTAGGGATGGTAGTACAACTAAACTTTTTTGTGGAATTAATAAAAAAAAATCAGCAGCTATTTTAAATAATCCTCAAATGTCGAAGATAACAGATATTGTCAGCTTCCAGTTTTGCACATGAAGGTCTGTGTTTCTGTTTCCTATCTTTGTAAATAAAGTTTTTCAGGTTTTTGACTGTTAACCCAGTAAAACAAGACATATGAAGAATTTCCACTTTACTAATGAATATAATATTCCTCAGATGAATTCAAACTGTTGCCCTGGAGTTTTTTAGGGGTGGGGAGTTTTTCTGTTCTGGAGTCCAGGGCAGTTTTATTTTCTTTAGTTTATCTTCTTTAAGCCTTCTGAACACACATATATATGATACAAGTGCCTTTCATTGCCTGACTTTGTTTTCTTTTTTGCCATCTGCTGTTCTTCCTGCCACAAGCTGAACCAACACTGTTCTCCTTAGTTTACATTCATGCTTATAAAGTGCCATGATGTGGCTCCTTCTGTCAGAGCTCTTTTTACAAACCCTGACGTTTCCTCTGTGCGAATCAACATTTTTATTTTCTGTTACATCCTGTTGAATCCATCAGCCTTAAAGGTAACTGATCAGTGGGTGTTTTCTCTCAGTGTAGTGCAGATTAATTCAATGTTTGCCTGCGTGTAATAAAGGTTAAGTCTGTTTGTTCTTTCTTTGTGAAGCTTGGATAGGTGACTGTTTCTGGAATGTAGAGGTTTATTCGTCCATCTGCTCCCTGTGTGTGCGTGGTTTGTACTTTTTAATGTCAAAAATGAATAAAAGTGTTTGTTTGAGTCTTTGTGTCACTTCTCTGTACAAACACTGGGTGGCACTGCACACCGCCGCTCTGATATCACCTCGGTTACAAAATGTCTTTTCATGTGACCCAGTGGAGGTTATGAAAACATTTTCGTTTAAGTAATGACGTTGAAATTGAACATGACAGCTTACATTAAGGGTCGGCTTTCACCTTAAGACCTCTCGACTGCTCGGGTTATGGAGACACGACCGACTGTTAAATTCTGGATTTTGGATCTGGTATGATGAGGGAACACCCCTGAAATTAAAATATCGGCTCCAGTGAAATGAGAATATAATTTCCCTGGTTAAAAAAATATTGACCAACTGTATGACATTTTTTTCCCCTCTATTTTATTGTATTTTTTTTCTTAAATTAATGACTCTGTTCTGTGACAAAGCTATAATATGACAACTTAGTTTTTTGGATTTATGCTAAAGCTAGAAAAGAGCAGAATAACAAGACCATTGTTTTCCTACATTTATCACTTCTTGCCAAAACTTACATATTATCCTGTTATGTGAAATAATTGTGGTATTCTCTGATTCCTCTTTAAAAATTATTTCTAATGCAAAATTTCACCCAACACTGTCACTCTGTTTCCATAAGTAGAAATTAAACTACATCTTATTTTTCAACTTCTCTTAGTTTTTGACATATTGCAGATTTTAAGGGATTTTCAATTGTTAAATGAAGAATTATTTGACTGCAAGCAAGGACACTTTCAATATGTTTCCTAAAAATTAAAGGTATGGTAAGGTATATGGCTACAAAGTGCAAACAAAATGAAAATATAGGTGTTGGAAATGAGAAAATAGCATGTTACCAAACTAATAAAGACACAACATTGATCGATTCACTTTAAAGGACAAATATAATGTTGGCATGATAATTATAAGAACTACTAAATTGTGTCTTTAATTAACAGTAAAAAGAATATCACAAAATGAGCCTTTCCCATTGATTACACAGGATATGAAGTTTAAAGGATCATTTTACTTTAACTGAAGTGTAGAATAACAGCAGAGCTAAATTGGAATTTCATTGGTTATATTTGTAAAAGCACACAGACATAAAAAGTTCAGTTTACTTAAACTTCTGTGGTACCGATGTCGATTTAGGGTCAAAATGACAACAAGGCCTCACAGTTTGACGGTTAGCTTATTTAAGGTGACTGTCACTCCTGACGTTGATAAGAAACAAATATTCATAATCTCGAACGTTTGAGTTGTATCTTTGACAAAATAAAGGTCAAGATATTGGTAAGTAGTAGTTTAAAAGTATATATGAGGACTTGTTTCTGGCTTATGAGTCAAAATGTTTTATAACGGTCGCTAACGGAAGAGACGACTGTATCAACTGAAGGTCACGCGCCGTTTTTTAAACACTAACGGTCAGTTTAACGTTCGATGAAATGTGTTTTATCGTTGTTTTAGAGGTAAACGAGAAGTTGTTTAACGTGAACTTAATCGTTAACGGGGGAGGAATCTGGTGAATACCACCTGTGGTAGATATTCAAGTCTTGAAGCCAACCCAAAGTCATCACAAAAACCGAGACACACACACACACACACATACAATACACACACACACACTTACCGTTGCTGAATACACAAACGAATATCCACACATCGCGAGATCACCTGGAACGGCGCCAATAATTTCTTCTTCTACTCATTTTTACACTCATAGCAGTGGAGTGGTTGTTTTTAGGAAAAAAAGAAGAGAGAAGAATAAAGTAAAATTTAGTCGTTTTTGATTATTTTTACAGTTATGTTAAACAGCTATAAACGTAGCCTGTTTTTTATATTCGGCACATTTGGGGGTACGAAATAAAATATTCAACAGTCTCGTAATTCGGCAACAATAACAGATTTATTTTCCATATCAATGACAGGCCTGCTGGCTATGATAGCATTAGCAAGCTAGCTACAATCATCCCCCTGTGGGTGATGAACACAGCTTGAATTTCAGCTTTTCTTTGGGTTAAAAAAGCAAAAATAACTGAGTTTATTTAAATGAGGACTTAATCTGAAACTATCATTCGTTACTATTATTTAAATAATTCACACAAAGACTCAATAATGCAAAAAAAGGAAAAACAAATCAGTGTGATCATCTTAACTAGAATCAATAATCTTAAAACTAATTCAACCAAACGACTTGTAATATAAAAGAAAACGAATTGATTCTGTTGTAACGAAACCATCAAAGTAAGGGTATTTTAATTAGATACGGGTAAAATTGTCCTACTTTATTTGGAGTCAGTGAATATAATTTCACACACTTTAAACACAACTAATCTCAAGGTACATTACTCAACCAATATGTTGCAGCTATTAATTTTTACTTCTGTATTATCTTCTTTTAAAATGTTTATGGCTGCACTGAGGCCTACGTTTTCTTTAAATTCTAACGAAATGTGACTTTGAATTTTATTTTTTATTCAGTCTTTTCACTTGAATTTTGTTTTATAAAATCATAATTTTCGTATAAATTGTATGTAATTATTTCAGTTTATCTCACCATAGCTAAAAAGTAGCAAGGTGCGAAAGGAACAGTTGCCAACTCCCTTTTTGGGGGCGTTTATGGCCCTTTCAGAAAGTTGGGCGTTGTAATTTCGTGGGTACAAATAGCTCGTTGAATTTCTTCACTATTAAAATGCAAAAACGTGTTACACAAAGTGAAATAATGCGCAAAATAGTTGTTGGTTCATGACGTTTATGATCCCATTTGCCACTTTGCCCCCCGCTGGTTTATTTTATCATTTCAAAATAAAAGCTTCTCAAACTCACCTGCAAAGTTGCTCGTTTTTTTCTGTCTCCATACAAGAGAAAATGAAACTCGACCTGTCCTTAGTAAGTTAGCGAAACTTATGCGATCCAAATGGACTTCGCAGGTGCATTAATTGGTTTCAATTTCACGTAAATAAATAAAATTCCCGAGCGCTTTGGTTTCATTTTTATTCACAGAGACATAATGAGGAGTTTCTACAAGTAAATCGAACTTTTGAAGCGGTTGAATGTGTGTTTAATAAAGTCTTTTGTTCTTTCGTTTTACTTTATTTTCAAATCTTTCATGTCACAGTTTCACGCGCTCGCTTGTTTTTCATTCCTGGACAGATTTGTGCGCAGCTCGAACCGGTTGTGTGAACTCTGAGTGGCCCGCTGCCCTCCCTCTGACCTCCAGGATTACTGTAATCTCTGTTGATTGATCTGATTGATCAGATTCATCTCCACGAGGCCGCAATCCAGGCACACGCGGGCTCGGAGTGGGAGGGAGGGGAGTCGGTGTAGAGGGGGTGTGCGGGTGGGTGGGTGGGTGGGGGTGGAAATGAGGCAGTCGGTGCGTGGTGCAAACAAACATTATTTCTCTCTCTCTCTCTTTGGCCTGTGGGCACGTGTAGACAGAGAACATATCCGGCTTTTTATACACATCAGGATCATGTGCAGCAGAAATCTGCACTCATGGAGGTAAATGAGGATTTAGAGTATTTCAGAAATGTGATTCTAATTAAGGATGGCTCAAAATTTAGATGGGTTCATTTTGGTTTCATACATAAAAAAAACAACAGGGGCACAGCTTTACCTTACTCTTCCAGGGCTGAAATCAAATCCACTTTATCATGTGTTAAAATGATAAAAGCATTTCAAAGTAAAAGCATCTCCTGGAATTCAAAAGAAGCAGAACTTGGTTATTGGTCTGTCCTACTGAGAAATTAATTAGAAAAACTAACATGACAGGAGCCATTAACGAGAAGTGATGGATGTGCAAAATTGAATTAAGTCCCCTGACCTGTGATCAAAGAGGAGGCTTACACTTCTTACAGTAGAAGAAGAAAGTCTCATTGTGCTATATAGAGGCCTTTATGCACCAGAAATAGTTAGGATGTTTGCATTAACTTTATCATATATTTGTTAATTCACTCAACAGCAATGATTGTTATTTTGTGCAACCAAAAAGAGAAGTTTACAGGCTGAATTACAAGCATCCAAATGTTTTTTGCAGGATCTTAATTTGTTTATTGAGTTTTTATTCTTTATTTTGTTTGCATTTTTTTTGGAATAACACTAAAATATAACCAAAGACTTGTCCTTGACAAACAAGGCGGTGTTTATTGTTTGCATAACCCATAAAGAAATGTCAGTATCAAGTGGCTTAATAAGGACATTTCAAGCAAAGTGGAGTCAAACTGCTTCTTAAGAGTGATGAAAATACAAAGTCTGAGTTTGCACTGCAAAACTTCTTTTCTTAGCTTAAGTTTGCGATACAAATGTGAGCACAAATCTTTTTCCACCTTTTTTGCAGTTCTTAAAGTTGTGCATCAGGTTGCCAAAGAAGAACAATAACAGTGAGGGTGTCAGTCCATGAAAAAGACCATGCTGGATTTATCATTTTGTAGCAAAAAGAGCTGCTGAAAATGTCCCACAGTTGTTGTAGAAAATTAAATAAAGAAGAGATTTTTTTCTTAACCATCAACAGAATTAAACGAGGGAAAAAGTGAACATCACAGGAGATTTAAATGTGTTAAAAAAAACAGACTTTTGGAGGTTTTTGGTGTCCATGAGTGAAAACAGAGGATGAAAACACTGCAGAAGGAAGAGGAAGGGAAAGTGTGCATGTGTGTGTGTGTGTGCATGTGTGTGTGTGTGTGTGTGTGTGTGTGTGTCCCAGCACAGCAGCAGCAATCAGTCCCCCCTTGTCTCCTTGCTGAGTGCAGCCTGTGATTGACAGTTTCTATTCTTCCTGCGTGAGATTAGAGATGCTGAAAGGAGTAACGAGCCGCGCCTAGGAGCTGTAATTACGGCCTCTGTAAGAAAAATAAAGAAAAAACACACTCTGCTAAACTATAATTATATAATCCAGCTTTCTTTCTTTTTTCACTGCAGTGTTTTCAAAGATGTTTCACCTGTAAAGAGGACATTCCAGTCTGTGTTTCAGTTGCCGCTAACGCTAAAATTATCTCACAATCACAACAAAACTACAGGCTGCAGCATCAACACCATGATGCCAGGGGGGAGAATGGAGACTGTTTACATACACAACAAATATTTACAGTGTATGACCCCAGAAAATGTTGACAGTGTGGGTTTGTTTACAGTTTGTGTCACAGTGTTTACAGTGGGTAGATTTATAGTGTTTGTCCATTCTTACATTTTACTTTCACATTGTATATCCACAGTGCTTCAAATGCACAAGAAATGACAATTCAAAAGCAAACACCAACGTTAATGCTGAGGTAAAAGGTGTTATAGTTTAAAAATGCCCTTTGCCTTTCAAAGTAAAAAGACTTTACCATTAAGACTTACAAAAATATCAAAAACACCTGTTGAATCTTGTAAGTCATACAAAATTATGATTCAAGAAAAACACAATTTTAGATATTTTTAAATAAAAGTGTAGGGAATTGAGTCATATAACTTTGCCTTTTGAAAAATGCAGCCATGATTAAATTTAATGTGGATTCTTTTTTTTGGAACACATAAGTAAATTTTTTAAGTAGTTTGCTTTCACATACAAAATGTCATTTTTAAAACCAATGTGTACTTTTTGTTTTACTCATAACATTAAGAGAGCTTCTGAAGAATCACACAAAAAAGAAAAAAGGGTGGGAAAAAAAGCAAAAATAAGATTTCATTACACTGCACTGTCCAGCAACATGATCCACTTTTGGATTTTAGGGTTATTTTGGTGATATTTGAAATTAGTAATTCTAACCAAAAGATATATGACACTTTGGTGACCCATGACTTCCCTTTTTTATTAAATAAAAAAGTATATGTTGACACAGGATTTAAGATACATCTTTAAAGACAGTGCAGTACATTTCTTTTATATAAGTTGACATTCAACAGATGTTATTTTCAGCAGAATCTCAACCATTATCTGTTTAAAAAACAGACCTTCTGGTCTTTGAATACCCAACAAACTTTTTTGAATGTGTTCATCCACAGGGTGGAATAAGCCTCCATATCCAAACCAAATATTTCTGGATTAATAACACTGTAAGTCAAAATAATTCACTCAGGAAGTGATCAGACTTTGAAAAAATGTCTCTAATTGCCCCTAAAATAAATAAATAAAAACTATAATGAGATGATAAAGGATTTCATAACCCTTACTAGTCTTAGACTCAATTAAGAAATCAAATATCTAAATATGAAGGATGAAACTTTATTTATTGAGGGTTTTTCATGTCTTCAAGCTTTCACTCAAAAAATATAACACTTCCCCTGTTATCAATTTTACATATGACGTTTTATTCTTCTTTATTTTATATATAATTTTCCCGCGCCCGAGGTTTTTTGGCGCATTACAGAGCGCATAAACCGAAATTCACCCTTACTGTGTTCCGGTGATGCGGGGAAGCCCGGGTAGTTGTTGTGTTTTTTTTTTTTTTCTTTTTTTGTCTTTCACCAACCATCGTGTCATGTCTCCGCCGCTCTGCTCTGCAGCGCCGCTCATCCTCTTATCAAAACGTGCCCCTACCGGCGGACCAATCAGCGACGAGCCTGTACGTGAACAGGAAATGACGTGCGGGTGTTCCTGCCTTCTGCAAAGTGCACCGTGTCACCACAAATATTATCCACACACCAACATCTCTGCTGTGTCGGAGCAGGCAGGGTGATATCTGCCGGCCCGGGCAAACGCGATGTTGCATCTTTGAAGCAGATTAAACAAAAAAAAAAAAAAAAAGACCAGAATCCATAAATGCGCCAAGGTGCAGTTTCACCTCTCCCCGTCATTCCCTCTCAGATAGACGACTTTCTTCGTTTAGCAGAAGAGCAACGACCTGGTCTGTGTTGCCGTTTGGTTCAGTGAAGGATCCTTGGAGGCAGCAGATGTGACCGGGCTGGAGTAACAGGCTGCACAAACCTGGACAAACCTGGACAAACTTCCCCTCCTAGTCTCCAAAACACTTCAATGTAACCGGTGCATTTTTGGGTGTGTGTGCGCACCGCCTCTTAGTTTAATTCTACGTGGGTGAGCAGTGTATGCGTGTGTGAGTGTGTGTGGCACCTCCCCGCTCCTCCATAGATCTGGTTGCCCCCCTTGTCCTAACCTAACACCATGCACTTCTCCTCCTGCACCTCCTGGCAGCTGTAGTCCCTCACATCCCTTCTCCTTCCTTCTTTTCCTTCCTTTGCGTTGCTTTGGACTTCGGACCCCCGCGCGTCATGTCTGGACGCCTGAAGCCGGTTCCGTTGCAGGACCGCGTGCTTCCTTTGTAACTGGATCTACTTTTTTTTTTTTTTTTTTTTTTTTGGAGGGAGAGGAGAGGAGGGCATGCTCTGCTCGTCTCTGGAGAACACTTGCAAAGAGAAGAAAGTAGCAAGAGTAGGATAGAGGAAGCAGCAGAAGCAGCGACAGACGGAGAAGCTCCAGAGAGAGAGAGAGAGAGAGAGACTTACCTGTAGATGTTCGACCAGACCACGACTATGGGCGATGGGAACCACCGCTGTGGACCCAACCCGCTGTGTCCGGACCGGATGGAGACAAAGTGCCGCACCGAGATAGGGAGCAGGTCCCCGGTTCAAAGCTCCACCGACACCCCGGGGACGTCAGCGTCCACGCCGACGTCCTCCAGCGAGGACGGGCACGACAAACTTTTGGGAGTGGACCCTGACTACTGCCGGAGGATCCTAGTCAGAGGTAAACAATAGAAAAAATACAGAAAAATAAACTACATTTCATTTTGTTAGTGAGGTTAACTTCTGGAGGAAAATCTCTCTGAGTTTCTTGCGCTATTTTCACATTGAAAACACATGCAAAACTATATTGTGCACATTATTTACAGTCTTTGTAATTACACTTATAATAGAAAAAGCTTACATTTCAGTACAAAAAACAACATGAAAGTAATAAACTGTCTGCTATTTCTTCTATTTTTAAAACGTCTAAAACGTACTCCTTTTAAATAATTACGTCAGCAATTTTCTTTTCCTCGTAAAACGTTTCTCACTTTACCAGAACTCACTTTTACCAATTAAAAACTGCACACCATCTCTGCTATAGGATGGAAACAATAAGCTACTTTCACTTCCGTGATACCAAAATGACTGTTACACCAGACCACACCTGCAAAACACTCATTTTTAGAAAACCACGTCAAATTCTGAAGAAAACACTATCTTTACGTCAGTTTCTCACAACTTCTGCACTCGTTATTTCTTTAAAAAGAAGTGTACGACTACTACAATAGTCAAAACAATGCCTCGTTATTAATGGTGTATTATTACTGCTCTATTATAGACTTGAGCAAAAGAGGAAAAACGGAGGAAATTGTTCAAAATGTTGAGTTTAAACCCACACAAGAAATCTGTCAATTAAAAAACGTGCTACGAGATAAATACCACGTAGCTTATCATTGATTACCACTCTTAATAAGTGTGTGTACGTGTGTGTGTGTATGTGTGTGTGTGTGTGTGTGTGTGTGTTGGGTTACTTGATTGCCTTTGTGTGCTAGCCTTATGTTCATGAACATGACAATAATATTTAATTCAGAGAGTCCACGCCCTCCTGCTGGAGGCCAGAATTCTCCACTAAGGTTTGTAAAAACATCCAGAAAATTATGAATGAAAAACAACACTCAAATATAGTACAATACTTTTTTGACTCATTTTAAATGTATCTTATATACATTTTTAAATAACACAGGTGGTTTAACGGTGAAATTTAGACGTATCAGTTGCATTGGATTAAATTATAGTCCCTTATCATATTGAATTAAATATGACCTGCCAAATTCAAATGTGTATTAGCAGGTGGGTCATTTGTATGTTTTTTTTAAATTCAAGACTAACCAATATTGAAGGACCCTTCAGTAAAAAAGGGGTTTTCTTGGTTTAAAAAAATTCTTAAATCCGAAAACGATATTACGTAAAACGATTTTTGACATTTTTAAAAACATACCACATCATTAAGCTAGTGCTTTCCAGGAACAGAAAGTCAACACCTCTCACAGCTTGGTCCCCATTCAAAATCCCGTTAAGAAAACACAAAATAAAAGTACAGCGTGTACCTTTCTGCACGTTTTTCACAGTGAGTGAAAAACGTAGAAAGAGACACTATGTGCACGTTTTTTACGTATGAACACGATACATAGTTATGGTTACATGCCTGCTTGTGTCTTTTAAATTATGATGTAGTTTTAAAGTTTTTAGCTCTAGCTATAGTTAGCTTCAGTTTATGTAGTTAAAGCAACTTTAAAAAGTGAAATTTGAAAGTATAAGGGCGAAAAGGGGGGGAAGAAATTAATAATATAGTTATAGATAAAGATAAATAGTAATAGATGCAATTTTCCAATAGAGAATGAGTAAATGTTGTTTCCCTATACTTTTATGAATATTGATTGTAAAGCGGTAAACCACCAGTAAGACACTCAACTGAATAATTTCTCTATAGCAAATGAGATTAATATCTTTATATGTTTCATATAAGCTCTGCTCGGCCGTCAGGTGCTCGTAAATTCCCCGTTTTCCATCTTTTCTGTGTTTGAATCACTGGCTCTTGTGTGATGTTGATGATCAGAGGCAGAATTAACCTTCAGGAGAACAAGAAAGTGTGGTTTTTATATTTTTGTGTGCAGATACAGTTCAGTACTTAATGCATAGTGAACGACACCGTTAGTGTGATGATTTCTTTTAAGCCAAGCTATGAAAGCACTAGGCTTCTGTTTTTTTTTCCACACAGAGGCTGGGGTCACTGAGAGGTCAGCAGGCCTGCCGTAACCTCTGCTTTCCCTCTTCTGCTGCAGTTTGAAGTTTATTTTCTCTTTCTTTTGCAAGAGATTGTGTTTGTTTGCCTCTGCGGATTTTTTTGGGGGGAGTCCTTGGGGTCTCTGGGGCTGCATCTAGCCTGCCTGGCGACACATTACGCATAGTCATTACGCGTGCGTAAAGACGGAGAGCTCTGAGGCAAACATGTTTCAGTGCATCGCGAACGCCAGAACACTGAGGAAGAAGAAGAAGCGAGTGGAAAACAGGGACGATACGCACATATACGTCTAGAATATATGTTTGCTACAAAAACATGACGCGAAGTTAACTTTTAAAAACAAAATCTCCTGCTTTTTTGGACTACACTTTCCGTCGCTTTACGCGCTAACAAAAGATTAGAAAAAGGAAATCAAACATGCTTTTTGGAGCAACAAATAATTAAACAGAGAAAATAATTCAACTTCTGAATTGAATTCCTCATTTTTGTTGCTTCGGACTTTCTATAGAAACTCTATGAATGTTGGTTTCAATCAGTTTTGTTTCATATTTAATTCAAGGCTCTTCATATTTTATAGATTGCATATTTTATGAACTCAAAACCATGGACAAAGAGGAAAGGGTTGTCTGGCCTGCGCTTCCATTCAAAGTGATAAATAAAAACACATATTCTCGATTATAGTGCGACCAAAACAGACGGATACTGAAGCAGAAAATAAGAAATTAAATTGAAAAAATTATGGGAGTTAATAAAATTTTAAGTGAAGAATACTGGTATATTTTTTACTCAGTTATAGGCTTTCTCCATCCAGGGCGGGGTGTAATAACAGAGTCCACCCAGGATAATTTTCTTTTTAAAATTAATTAGAGTTAGCCGTAAAATACATGGCTTTGTAAATTCAATAAATCGTTATTTATTTTAAAAAATACAGGCAGGTTTGCACAGCTGGTGTACACATCGAAAAAGCGTAATCTTCACACACCGAATAAGACTGTAAAATAACTACAGAATAAATGCAGATGAAAAAGACAATAAACTAAACCAAAAAAACAGTGAAGAATTCTTTGCACAATTGCAGTGTGTTTCTCGAAGCAATGCTGTTCCTGTTTTGGGTGCACAATGACGCACAGCGTTGTGGCACAGAACTGAAACAGTGCAAAGAGGCGCCTTTATCACGTTGTCTCACCAGTTTGGGGATGAACTGAACGTCAAGCGGAATAAATAAGCCGTGCCATATTTTTTTTTGTGCGTCACTTCCCTTTTGGAACAGGGTGAATAGTCCAACAGTTTAGATCCAGGACGAAATGTGCTCAGAAAATTTGGACAAACCGAGCAGAACTCACCGTGTGTGTATAGTTTTATCAACCACACTTTATTTCCAGTGCAAAGAGTCATTTAACTTTCATGGCTTTGAATTAGAGGTTTAAATTTGTGTTATAAGCCAAAGAAAGACAGATTTTTAATTTACAGGCATCCAGTGCTTGTCTGCGGTACCGTGAATTAACATTACGCAGGCAAAATCTCAACAAACCCCCAAACTTAGACCAAATATTTCCACATACACGAATTGAAAACCAGAGGCATCACTTTGCCTTTCGAGCACTCACACTGTCACTCATGCAAACACAACAATACAGAAGAGTGCTTGACCTGTAACAGCCTGTGTCTGCTGTTATTTTCAGCACACCTGTGGAAACACGCTGTAACAGTATTAGCGTCTTATACTAAACAAATAGCACTTTGAAGCTTTAATATGAATGCTCCCTTGTGTATGAATAATTATTAACACACTTATAGCTTGTACGCCCTATATTTTTTCACCTGAAGCTATTAGCCTATAGCACTGCTCATTAATATTACATTAGTTTTCATAACATACACCTGTAGTCACTCAAGCTTAAACACATGGTGTTTATCTGTTCTTTATAGTCTTAAAAATACTATAATCTCACATTTTAAGTCACAGTTTTATGGTGTTAAAGTCATGTAAACAGCTTCTATTGAAAATAAAAAAAACACTGACACTCTGTTCTTTTTTTTTTTGGACAGACGCCAAAGGCACCATCCGGGAGATCGTCCTGCCAAAGGGCCTGGACCTGGACCGGCCCAAGCGCACGCGGACCTCCTTCACGGCCGAACAACTGTACCGGCTCGAGCTCGAGTTCCAGCGGTGCCAATACGTTGTGGGTCGCGAGCGCACTGAGCTCGCGAGGCAGCTGAATCTCTCCGAAACACAGGTAGGAGCACGGGCGCAGGTAAAGCGGGAGGTGTGGTGGCGCTCAGCATATCCTGAGTGTACAAATGTTTTTTTTTTCTGCTTTTCTTCTGGCACTTCTGATGTGTTTAACGGTTCTTAGTGAATTCCAAACTTTAATTTTGGTGTAAACGCAGAAAAAATTCTAGCTAAGGGATGCTAACAGCAAAAAAAAAGAAAAGAAAAAGAAAAAAAATCGTGTTAGTCACTGTCACAAAAACTATAGTAACACAAATGTGACAATGGCAAAAGTAACAGAAAAAGATTTTGTACAGATAGAACAAATTTTCAAAAAGTGCATTCTTACTAGGCTAGCTTAACTGCTACGAGCTAAAATAAAAAGCGGGTGCTGCTTGTAAAAGTTTTGACGCCAAAATCTGTTTTTCTGTATTCTGGTGAATTTCTCCCATCAAACCACACTCTTTTAAGTGTTCCCTACAAAATTTGAAAGAGCTGTATTCCCAAATACAGATGTGCGAACGTTGGGTCAAAAGCTAATTTTGTAAACCGCAGAAATCTACATAAAATGAATAAAATTGAAAATTAAAAAAATAAATAAATAAATAAAGTAAGAAAGAAGGACTAACACTGTGATATGGCATCCTAATTTCTTATAAAAATATGTGAATATATTGTTAGTATCCTAGCTGCTAATTCCTGGTAAAGGCCTCATATTAGCACTTTTCTGCGCCTACCACAAATCTTAAAACACATGTACTCTCAAAGCTAACATGTAGGGGAAAGAAAGCCAATTTAGTAGTCCAATTGCAGAATGCCGACTAAAACTGTGATGAGAAAAACATATTTTTAAAATATATATATATATGTTGTCATTATCCTAGCTGCTAAAGGCTAAAGCTAGTAAAGGCCTCATGTGAGTTTGTTCTGCATTTTTAACGTGAAACACTGATTTAATTTCACTGACTGAAACAAACTTTTTTATTAGAGTGTCTATTTGCTTTATCTTGTATGTTAAATGGTTTGCTCTAAGATATATTTGGGCCTTTAATTGAGCCTTCAGCCAATCAGAGGGAAGGAACAGAAACACGCCCACTTTAAATATCAAATAAGTAAACTACAGTCTACACTTGGAGTTTTGCCAAAAATGTAAAAAATTCACTTCTTTAAAGAAAAAAGTGACACATTGAGAGATATGTATAGAAATAGCATGAACAGGGTGACTATGGCCTTCTATACAGTCAAAGCACAGCTATAAGTTGTGTTTTTACAATTACTTTTGAGTTTCTGCGGTTCAAACGTCCGTAAAAAATAAAAACGTCATCAGCATAAAAGAAGCACATGTAAAAAGTGTTCATGTGTGATTCAAAAAGAGTTAAAAGATGATTCAGAGCCTTACGCAGCCTCGACAATTGAGCCTGAAAACTAATATTTTGAGACAATGTCACAGTCAACATTATTTCCACGTGAATAAAAACTAAAAAGTAACACCTTTCCTCTAATCAACACTTCATTTATGTATTTTGCAGCTGTGTTTGACAAATGTCTTGAATGTCATTTTGAGTCCAGCCCCTCTGTGTTTATGTTATGCGTCATCAGTGACGCGTTCACCTATAGCTTATAGAAGACGCTGCAGCTTCAGCTTCAGTAACTTGGGTTTATTCGCTAACGAACATTTTTTTGATTGTCATTTAAATTCCGTGTTTCAACATATCAAATTCTACATCTCCCACTATATTTTTCTTTTACCTCTGTAATTTACACATATATCTGAACCACATTGGTATTGCACCCTCTGTTTTTTAAAGTCACAATGACCAATTTTTCACTGTCTTTTTCTGTTTTTACATCTAACACTGTGAGTAAGGTCTTGGATGGATTTTTCTCCTCCAGTTTTGGTTCAGTTTGTGTTGCCACAGTGCGAGAATTCGAGTTATTATATTACACAAGAATATCTCTGTTTACTTTTGTGGTGTCGCCATGTTTACTGTGATGAATTTCTCCGTAGAAAACACCTGTTTTTGTTGTCCGGAAGGTAATGTCAAGGAAATTGGGAATTTGTAAAAAAAAAAAAAAAATTCAAAACATATGAAATTAAGTTGTGCTTTGCTTCAAATCAGACATTTAATTTGGTTTTAGATGTATATGAGTATTAAAAAAATAATATTTCGGAAGCTGTTATTCATCTAATGTGTAAAAACACTTGTTGCGGGGACTTTACCCGTCACTGTGAAGAACAGCAACATGATAATAGTCTTCAACTAACACACTGAAACTCAGAGATTGTGTGTGTGTGTGTGTGTGTGTGTGTGTGTGAGTGTGTGTGTGGGAACACAGAGCAGCCACTGTGTTCCTCATTAGTGCTGACACTCGGGGTGTTAATGGGAGGGCCTGAGCTTCCTGCTGCTGTGAGGGCGGCTCCTGATTGGCTGAGAGGAAACTGCCTGACCTTCAAAGTGAGAACAAAATGTAAATAGTCCCCTCGGTAATGGCTGTGAAATATTAAACCTAATGCTCTGAATTTACCTTAATGCTTTGCGCTATTGAAGCAGCTTTTAAGAGTGATCGAAAGGCTTTTAGTTTGCATTAGAGGACTTTTCTTTCTTCTTATTATCTTCTTTCATCTGTGGCGTTTGCATATTTCTTTTTTTTCTTTTTTTTTTAAGCAAATGCGTCATTCAAGGCTGATCAGGACAAATCACAGAAAGAAATATAGAAGCTCTCAAAGTTTTAGCTGCTTTTAAAGCGAGTTGTTTGGGTTGTTTTTCTTAGTTTCAGGCGATTTACTGTGTTTGTTGATGTTTTTTTAGTTCGCTACTGAAGGCTTTCACATGAGTTTGGTTTGGTTGTCATCTTCAAACCAAAGGTCGCAGGGTTGAAAGAAAATCTATTGAAGGGTGTTCACATGCTTTTTTTTATATTTGTTATACCTCTTTGAAAGAATATTCGAATGATTCTATCTATCTATCATCTATCCATCTATCTATCTAACTATCTATCTATCTGAAATCTTTTGTGCCTTTAAGAACAAATTTTTCATCGATTTTTTTCTAAAATGTGCTGATTTAATTGACTTTTTTTGCCTCCTGAAATAATTAAACTTTGATTTTAGTGAAAACATAACCCCCTTCCTGGTAACAGACAGCTGTATTTCGATTTTAAATACATCTTGTCCCCTTTGATTCCCTACTAATGTTAATTCTTGTTCCAAGCTACTTTAATAAATAAAAAGAACAGACACTAAGGAATCAGAAAATTATCTTTATAGTTTAAAAAAACGGAATTTATCCCACAAATCACAGATAATTGAGCCTCCTCTTTGTTCAAATGAGCGTTTAGAGAAGTTTATTTCAATTATTAAACAAAAAGTCCATTCAAAACGTGTCCAAATGTGACAGGCCTCTTTCTCTGTGACTGAAACACACATACTAATTACAATAATATGGGAGGTTGTTGGATCGTTAAGTGTTTTTTAACAATGTTTGGGGATTTGGTCATTGACCCATAGAGTAACTCCAATTAGTTTGGTCAGGTATTCAAACTGATCACGCAATGAGGCAGCACACATTAGAGACACACAAACACACACACAAACGCAGGGACGCACAAGTGGGCGGAAGAAAACCTCAATTAAACTGTTGTGTCACAGAATTGCAGAAGATGAAGAGAACGTGCGATTTTCTGAAGAAAAAAAATACACAAAAAAAAAAAAAAGTTTATTATTTTATTTAATTGAATTTACCCATAAGAAGTCGTTTGGACAGACAAGTCTCGTTTGATGAATCATTAATTGAATTTTGAAGAGTTTACTTTAAAACATAGCCTACTTCTTGAGATTTTGAAGCTTTTTGAATTTTGGTTTTATTTAATCTATGGTGTAGGGTTCTTAAAAAAATAGATTAAAAAAAACGTGATGGACACAAAACATTGTACACTACTTCTTCAAAAAAAAAAAAACAAAGGAAAAAAAACCTCAAAAAAGTTGAAACGTAGAGCTACGAAATAGAGGAACACCTGATGATTTGATAGGAAACGTGTTTTACTTATTATTTTGGAAAGTTAAAGATTACTTATTTCAAGATTACATTGGGCTACATTTTCAGTTTTCTCTGCATTTACTTTCAACTTTTGCCAAAAAGTCTCCATTAAGAAAAATTCCGTGAAGCATTTTCGCCTTTTTTTTCTTTTTTAATTCTACAACTTCGACAATCAGTGTCTTAAATGATTCATATTAGCCGCTTTTAATCTGAAAGGAGGCACAGATGTGATCGTTTTGTTAAAAAAAACAAAAAATTAATTAACGTCATTGAAATATTGTACAGTAAAAAGGCGCCAAAAGACGAGTTTCATCTGTCCACGCGCTCAACCGTTAATTTGTGAACGTATCACTCCGCTGGAAGACGTTACCTTGTGATCAGTCACCGGCCCGGAGGTCTCCCTCCGTCCCGGCAGGTGCCCCCTCCCGCCACGGGCTAATCCAGCCTGGGGAGCCTCCATCCCAGGAGGGGACGGTTCTCTGAGGCCCCTCCGGTGCTTTCAGGTCCAACATTTCCAGAAAGATCTGAGAAAATAGCGGAATAATACACCTGTGTTTTTAGTTGTAGAGTGAGTAAAGCGGGCGATGATACCTGCACGTGAGGGTTTTTAATTACCGTTAAAGTAGTCCTACACTTTTTCTAGCGATTTCTCCTTAACAGTTTAATATTCCCAAAGTACTGTAAGCTTTTTGGTGGAGTAATTTTACGAAAATTTATGCTTACAGCATATTCATGAAAGACTTTAATCTGACAAAAGAAGCAAGAAAATGAACTCTCAACTCTATTTTTGTCTTTTACTTTGAAGGAAAACCGTGTTTCTCATGTACAAGTCGAGAAAGATGCGGGAATTTTGCACAGAAAAAACAACGTCAACGCGAAAAAAGGCAAAGTAAATGAAAAAAAAAAGACAAAACTCAGTTATCCCAATTTTCTGGATTTTTTTGGTGACAAATCTTTTTTTTTTTTGGTCACATATTTCAGCTCCAAACTATTCCTGGCTGTGTTGTCATTTAGTACAAAACGAGCAGCGAGATAAATCACAATTTTTTTTTATTTTATTAACTTTATACACCTCCTTTCTAAGGGACTGTTACTTTTTGAAGCTCTTATTTTGAAGGCTTGCTTTTTAAAATAATTGAAATCATATCCAGAATGAGCTCATGCTATAAACTGTTATACTTTTCTTTAAATCAGCAAAGCCATTTATATTACATACAAATTTGAAACTGCATGTGAGAGTTTTTGATAATCATTAAAGTAGCCCAACACAACTTTAGTGCAGTTTTCTGAACAGTTTAATTACTGTAAGCTTTGTGGGACAAATTATTGTGTAATTTTAAGTACATTTAGACTTACAGCTGTTTTCTGAAGGACTATAATCTAACAAAAAAGCAAGAAAATAAACTTTCACAGAGGTCTTCTACCTCATAGGTTGAGTCAAGCTTTTATTTTGAAGGAATGATATGTTGCTTATGCACAAGTCTGAAAAGATGCTGAATTTTTACATAGAAAAACAACTTCAACCCAAAGTTAGACACATGAAAACATTAAACTATTCTTTTTTGTGGTGGATTTTCTTCACAATTCTCAAGATTTTCAGGTGATAAATCTTCTTTTTGGTCAATTTCAGTTCCAAATTATTTCCTGGTTCTGTGGGTTTTCTTACCTTCTACACCGCCTACATAGGCACTGTTTCTTTTTTAAGCTTTTATTTTTAAGTTTTGCTTATAATTTGTCTTTAATTTACAACATATCCAGAATAAGCTCGTGTGTAACCCCTTATATTGGCTTCAGATTTACTACAAACTCTGTGTCAAGTAAAAAGTGTAAAATTTTCTCAATTTATTTTGCTTCTCCTTTTTGGTTAAGATGTTTCCGATATGTGTCCATTAATTTAACAATTACGTTTGTAATGTATAGTATGATAGACATTATTTGCATCAAAGAAAAACTCTTTTTTGAGTAGAGAAAAACTGAAATTTGAACTTTTTCACTAAGTTTATACTTAGAGGTACTTACTAAGTGTAGGCAGGGTATTGTTTTAAAAAGCCATTTAAGTAATTTTTAAGCAATTCTATGACAGAAAACCAAAGTTGTGAAAAAATAATTTTTGAAATCAGGCCAATTTGACCCAAAAACAACAGGATGGTTAAAAACTGTTTTAATATTCTTTACATGAGCACTTGATATTTATCACCAAAATAAAGTAGATTTTTCACTGTGTGCATTATTTAGTAGAATCTTTTTCCAACTATTGCTCATGTTTTCTGCAGTTGTGTAACTTTTTAAACTTCTGGTAGAAAAAGCAGGGACGCTGCGGGTCGTTTTCCTGCTCTTCTCCGTGACCTGTGCAGGTTTTTAAAGCTCCACGCTGTGTGGTCACGATGAGCTCTGACTCCTCCTGAGCTGAGTGCAGCTGACATCTTCCTAACGCCATTGTATCAGTCCATTGTTGTTTTCAGCTCGTCCGTGGACAAGCTATGGATTTAATGGTCTCTTTGCTGCGTTAAACTGGTTTAATCCTGCTGCAAATGGGCGAGACGAATCATGTTTAATCTTTAATGTAAAGCTGGCTGAACAATGCACAGATGTGGGCGAGTGTTTGCCTGATTTGTCGCCGTTGTTTGATGACACAATCAAACTGGATTTTGATGAGACACTGGTTGAAAGTCTGGTTTGGATGTAGATTAAGAAGGATGTGCTTTAAGAGGCCTTTGTATTTAATATAAAGTGTTTTAAAAGTTAAAACAGCAGTTCTAACTTCAGTTTTGGATCATTTACAAGTTGACAAAGAGGGAATATAAAAACCGATTTAACTTTTAATGTCTGGAGTTTGATCAAAATCCATGCAGACATGATGAGTCAGCCACAAGTGTCCGCCTCTAAAAACAGTTATATGATATGATATTGTCAGAATATCTTCCAGTTGAGAGATTTGCCTTCTCAAATAATTAAAATGAAGGTACGGAGGCCTGCAAGGACATTTCCAGCAACATGAAAACTTTTCTGTAATACAGGATTTCTACTTTCACTAGTTCGCACATTTGTTCGTGGTGATGCGTCAAAGTTCGAATCCACCTGAAAGTGAAGCCGTCGACGTCACACAGGTGTAAAGGTGTGAGAGTCATGTGACACCGGCTCGCTCATCACGTTCTGATGATTCTTTGACGCCAAACAGCCTCCAGGAGACTAAACAGGACAGAAAACTTTCAAGTGATGCTTTTTTTTAATCAAAACTCAGGGAGGCCAAAGGTCACGACTGGTTGTGAATGAATGTTTTTTAAACAATCATGGGTCTGAATAACAGAAAAGAAATGTTTTATTGATCAGAAACTTAGAGAGTCTTGTGCAACTCTTATAAAACCTGTTACAACTGAATTACTTTCCTTGTGCAACAAGTTTTGGCTCTAACCGTTAACATTTGTATCACATAATGAACAACTTGATATTTTTATAGGCAATAATAATAATAATAACAATAATACTTCTTATAATAATACATTTCATTTATATTGGTAAATGAACTGTATTATTTCATTTAATTATACACATTAACTGATTAACTCAATCCAAATTCAGTAAAACAGGCATAGTTTTAGCTGTTTTTCTCACGTTTGGCCTTTAATTGTCCGCATTTTTTTTATTCAACTTCTTTGTATCAGACTCAGCCAACACAACATAAAACGACAATACAGCTGAGAGACTCAGAAAATCACATGCACAAATGTTTCATTCATTTTTAAGGAAGTGTAAAACCCCAATGTGTAAGTTTCATAGATAAAAATATAAATAAATCAAAGAACAATTACATTTAAAACACAATCTATTTTTAAAAAGAAAATAACTGATAAATGAGTATTAGTGGTGTGCAATACCGCAAAATTTGGTATCGATCTGATGCCAAGCAAAAGGAAAGAAGTGTGCCAAAATTTATCAAGAAACACACTCAAAGTTATTTTTATGTCAATAAGATAATTTCAATCAGAAAATAATCATTTGCTTTAACTTTTTCTGATTTATTGTAAATCAGAAAATTTGAAAGGTCACAGATATCAACAATGATTATATTCCAGAATTAAATGTATCATTTTGATCAACAAGTTTGCATGAACTATTACAGAAACATAATAATATTTAGGAAATAATCAACATCCTAGTAATTTTAAGAATCGATCACACAAGTATTGATCAAAATTGGTACGGAAATAAATATTGAAATACGGATATTTTAGATTGATTCGCCCACCACTAACAAGTACTTAAAAAAAAAAAATGAAATACTTTCAACTAAGAAATAAAAATGTATTTTACTTATGAATAAATTCTAAAAAATCCAAAAATAAACGAAACTGAAAGATGAATGGATAAATGAGATAAAAATATAAATAGAAATTTCAAATAAAATTTAGAATTATTCAAAGACAGCGTTGAAAAACATTATATAAACTCAGGAAGAATAACTAAATGAAATGAAAAAAATAGTTTATATTGAAATCATTCTATAAGAAAGTCAACTGAAATACATGATGCAACAGGTGACAAGTTTGGTTGATAAAAAATTTTTTTTTGGGGCTGTCGCTTTTATTACGAGACTGTGATTCAACCTAAAACCCTTAGACAATCATTTTTCACAAACAGGTTTTCACTCAATTTTGATTAAGTTTCAAAAAGTCCTCAAAAATATCGATTGATATTTCGGTTGAATTGAATAAATCTTTGGTAACTTACATGTTTTATATGTGTGAAAGGACAGCCTGCCTACAGGGGGCGCTAAATCCAACTCAGACGATAAATAATATGTTCACAGGAGCTTTAAGGAAAGTTATATTGCCTTTTTTTGTTGAGAAAAAATGACAGAATGATACAGGAAATGCCATTTTGAAGCAGTTTGACAAAGTTAATAAAGGTTTTTGTGGAAGTTTTGGCCTTTTGTTTTGGTAAATAACAAACTGGAGTCATGTTTTTTGGGAAAAGTCGCTCATTCAGGAGGAGAACTCTCCAGTGTTTCCTCTGCGAGACGACGAGTCGCGTTCATGTGTCTCCGTACAGTGAATGTCCTCGCTTGTGTGTATTGTTCTCCATGACGGCCCAGACAGACGGTGTCTGGTCACTCGTCTGGACCGTCGAGGACCCGGCCATGACGTACGCTCATGCAGATGTAGCAGCGCGGCGGCTTACACAGCGAGGATTGTCAAAACACTCAGACGAGTGTAAGAGAGAGAGGAAGGGACGCAGACAGACAGAAAGACGGACAGACGGACGCTTCTTTGTGCTTTCAGTGAAACGTTTAGTCTTTGTGATGCAAAGAGACAAACTCAGCAGCGACCTAAAGAACGAGAGCGTTTGTCCAACTCGCTGATGGTCAGAGAGAAACCTGCGCATCTTTGATTATCTAATCAACTGATTAGATAATCAGAAGAACGTAGCAATTAAGTCCCTTTTTGCCTTCATCACTCAGATTGAAGTGACTTGTTTCATCAGCTTGTGGCAGAGTGAAGAGTGTGAGCGAGTGATTTTCCGAACATATGGACAACGAAACACCTCATAGTGATGTGGAAACAGGAAATCAGAACGATTGAACACGAGAGGTTTTAGACGCAGTTACACATCCTCGAAACAGAGGATGCAGCAGACAAAGGTCAAAGGTCAAACTTAGTGTAATGCAAACAAAGTGGAAGATTGCGTTGATATGGACACTTTCGAACATCTTTAGAGAAATAGAAACTTTGAGACCAGATTACGTCAATAAAACTGTGTATTCAAACTGA
Source organism: Thalassoma bifasciatum (assembly GCA_008086565.1). NCBI lineage: Eukaryota > Metazoa > Chordata > Actinopteri > Labriformes > Labridae > Thalassoma > Thalassoma bifasciatum. The sequence goes on from RPOG01000613.1 coordinate 216,692, forward strand.
ATTTAACCCTGTAAAGCCTGACCCATCAAAAAATAGTCTGAAAATTCAGATTCTTTGGAGCTGAGATGTTTATTAACCCTTTTAACAAAATCCTGAAAATCCTGACATATTTCTTGTATCACATTTGACACACTGGGCAGTTTTGAGAACTATTTTATTAAACTTTTCTTTAGTAAATATGCATTAATTTCATGCAGAAAACACTTATTTTATGAAAGAGTAACTATTTTGGTGTTATTCTTACTGCAAATTCTTTAAATTAAGCAATGATTTTCCTGAAAATATGTGAGTGGATGGTTTCATGAGAGCAGACGTTTTAAAAAGGGCCAAAATACAACTTCAGCCGACTGTAGTGATATGACAATCATTAAGGTGGGAGAATGTGTTTTTAAAAATATGTTTAACAGGTTTTTATAGAAACTATTTATCATTTTGATGAGATAAAGGTCTTTGAACTCATGTATCAAATATGATACGTTTGGCAATAAAGGGTTAACCAGGTAAGACTGAAGAAGTGTGAGGTAAATGTTTGTGCGCGCTGACACAAAGATAAATGGTAAAAATGGAGCACCACGCTTCTGGAAAACATCCAAAATTCGGCCGCAGAATTCTGAAAGCGCCTCGCCTTAAACACCTCTGCCTCTTTCTTTTGCCAGCTGTGAAACCAAAACCCAAATCTGATTCCCAAAAGGCCAAAACAACTTAAATCCTGCAGGTGATGGGTTTGTCTGCGGGGTGACATGCAGGAAAAGTCATGGACCACATTACAACCCCCTCTGCTTTCTTCTGCAGCACATCTCTAACATTACAGACGGCGACGGGAGGAGGTGGAGGCTGTTATCCAAACCTGGTGGGAGAGAGAGGGAGGGAGGAGGGAGGGGCCAAGAGAGGGAGAGAGGTGGGCCTCATAACAGACCCAAGTGCTTTTGCACTAAGGAGGATTAGGCAGCCATATCTACTAGTGATGCTATAAGACGGGGTTAACCCCTGGATGAACCTGGCTGGACATGTGCTGCGGTGATGGAGGCCGCGCAGGTTTACTCCAGCAGCGTTAGGTGACGGAGGGGCGGCGGGGTTTGGGTGTGAAGTTTGGAGGTGTGGTGTAAGAACTTATGAAGCAGAAAGAAACCCGCTATTGTCTCCACGTTCTGCAGGAGAAACTGATTTGAGTTGAACTTGGGGAGCGAGCAGCCATGTAACAGTGACCGCTTTCTGAACTCTGATTTTGTAATCCTCACGCCGATAACAACCTGGATTTGTGGAAAACAATTTGTGCTACGTAGAAGCCGCCGCGGGAGACGGTTCACCGATCAAATTCCGACTGAAAACAACGAAAAGCGGGTTATAGTCACAGAATTCCAAGAGAAGATACCGAGGTTAGGGCCCCCACGAAAATGAATCCTGGTTACGGCCCTGTAAACGATTTTATATTACAGCTATTTCAACAACACGAGTCAAATTGATCAAAAAGGAGTAGAATAAATAAAAAGAAAACCTACAAGATTTAAAACTACAGAGCATAGAAATGTGGATATTTAGGGATTTCTTGCAGGCAGATTTTGGATCAAAATACTCCTTTACTCACCTCTTCTGTTTGGCGTATAGATGGTGGCCTTCAAGGACAAATTAGTTAATTTATCAACTTTTTACCATCCAAAAGAGTCAATGAATATTTTTTTCCTTTCAGCTTTCAACTGTTGCATTTCACGCTGCCTGTCACGAAAAAAGGAATATGTTTCTAGTTTGTCCCTTCTGAGCTACTGTAGAATGTGATATTTCAAGATGGCTGCCACCGTAAAAGAGGGCCCACGCAAAAATTATCTTTGGGTAACAAAAATAAAATTTTGTGGTAGTTATGTACCACAAAAACAAAGTACAGATTTTTTAATACAATTTCAACCAAGTCTGAACTTAACCGCTAACGTGTGGTCACTGATTTAATCCTCTGAATGAATAAAATGTAATTTTAAATGTGTTTTGGTGACAGACTACCATTCAGTACGCACTGTTTCAAATGTTAGTTTATTTTTGTATTATTTGCCTTGTGTATTCTTTTATGACTTCTTGCCGAGGGACCACAGAAAAAAAATCAGTGTTTTTCCTGATACTGGCCTGACAGTTTTTGTTTTGAACAACCCCTGTCAAAAACTAATAACTAAATAAACTGCTACACTCTATGTCTTTAGACTTTTTCAAATACAAAAAAAACCCTTAAAGTAATGATTACTAAAGAGAAATTTAAAGTTTTTATTTGGTGAAAAAAGTCCCAAAATGTTACTTTTAGGGGCATTTTGACTTGACAAATGACAAATTTGGCTTGATGACATATTAAAAAATTGAGCTAATTTATGTGACACAGTGGAATTTGAATTTCACCCCTGTTGACATCACCCTGCTGAGTAATCTGTTTTTTTGATAATTCTTCAAGAAAATCTTTAAAGTGTCTGAAAACTTTCGAAATTTTTGTTTGTTTTTGATTAAAACAAGAGAAAAGTGTTTTTAAATGAATCTAAAAACCTAGAAAAAACTCTGGTTGCTAATGTTTTGCTGATGCATTTCTTTTTCTCTCTTCAAGGCCTTGGACTGAGAAATGTATTTATTTTCAAAACCTGTTTTCAGTGCTGGCGTTTCTTTTGAGTCTATTTTGTTTTATTAACCCAGAGTTTCAAAAAAGTGAGTCTTTCCCCAAAAAAGAAGCTTATGTTTTCCAACAAATGTTGTGGTTTTAGTTAAGACTTAGTTATTTGCAAAAATGTATCCTGTTGTGATTATTTTTCCCTTTATTGCGATTGATTTTAGGTTCTCCATTTTACATGTTAAAAGAACACATTTTTACACATTGATATTAATTATAGCATGACAAAAAAAACAATGACATTTTATTTATTTAGTTTTTTGCAACTGCCTTTTGTCCATTTTGGTCATTTTTCACTCATTTTTTGCAACTTTTGGACCATAGTTTGCTACTTTCTGACTATTGTCCAGGTTTTCTCCTAATTTTCTTGCCAATTTCTGCTCCTTTTTGATCATTGTTGCTATGCTATTTATGTTTTTGCCACATTTGACCACTTAGATTGTTTCTCTTCTTAAGGTAGTTTGGATCTTTGGTTGAGTTCAGGGTTGTAGAACGTGAAAAATCTATTGCAAAAAAATTGCATCTGGTATTCTGACACATTTCAGGTTAAAGAAATTTTGAACTGTCTGTGATAAGAATACTGCAAAAGGCCATATTTTGATTTAATCTAATGTGCTACTAATTGCCCAGCCCTAATTTTAACTTAATACAGAATCTGTGAGAGTTTGTGTAAAACTCAGCTGTGTATGTTCATCATATACTTGAGTTAATCATTGTTTGGGTTCATTTCTTTGGTTTCATCCTTTACATTTAGCTGAGTATCCACGTACAGCTCGTTGGTCCGCCTGGTACAACCTCCACAGCAAAAGAAAAAAAAAAAAAGAGTTTTCATTGTGTGCTGCGGATCATCACATGCCTGGGATCAGGGGGTCTAAACGGGGTCAGAGTGGGAGCACGGAGCAGCCGGAGGGGTCACGGAAAGTGTGAAAGACGGTCACCCAACGCCCTTCTTAAAGACTTTACATTTCACTTTGCATTATGGGAATGAAACGAGCGGGCAGGAGAGGAATGAGGAGAGGGTGTGTTTTTTTTATCACTTTATATCCTTAAGCGAGCTGAGGCTCAGTACAGATTAGCCGGAAAGTGATTAAAACAAACGATACACTCACAAGGACTCACATTTTACAACTAAACAGACAAGAAATAAATTTTCCAATTTGTTTGACTTTCTTTTGGATGGCGTGCAGGAAAGCTTATTGACACATATGGATGCCAAGTTGATCTGTATACTGGGTCTTGATCTGGCTTAACCTTCTACCTCTAGCCCAGTTCGCCTGCCGCTCTGTTTTACAGCTGTCTGGATTCACAGCGCAGCCCCCTGATTGGTTGACCTCTGCCCGACTGGCCTGTGTATTCATGCATGCAGCCCGATCATCTCTCCCTGACCTTGAATATATCCTACCACGCCAACGTTTACCCCCATCCTTTCGGTTTTATTCAGCGCCTTTGGTGCTTTGTGCAGAGGTGCTGCACCAAGTCCAGATCACACGTCTCTCTCCGGTTTAATGAGCTGTTGTTGAATTTCACTGGAGAAACGGGGCACAGCTCACGCGCAATGTGACATCCAATCACATGGAGTCAATTTTACTGATGGCTCGTACAATCAAAAATAATGACAGTCCAACAGAGCAACAATCAAACAGGAAGTGGTTGTAAAGTGTTTTCAATTTCTTTGGAGAAATTTTCATAATATTTTTGACCTTTTCTGAAATTCTTCAATACATAAATTTATTGAATTTCAGTGAGGTTGAATGATGTCATTTTAATCAGAAACACCAAAACATCCCTCAATGAAACTTGGTCAGGCAATGAGAAGTTATACTTCAGGAAAAAAACAAAACAACACAAAATAATAATCATCATAAACTGACTTCCAAAATCATTTGAAAATAGTTTTTTTTCTTTTGTTTTCTGTTTTGAATTTTAGACAAAAAGAGGTGATTTTGAGAATAAGTGAAGGAAATGAGCTCAAAATGTTTAAAATGCTGTTATAAAATGAAGTAATCCACGTCAATAAGGAATTCAATAGTGACTGAAGCTATTTTTATTTTTTAAACATATCAATTTTATTGCTTACAAATTCATAAAACGAAAAAAATCCCTAAATTTTTTTTCTGGTTTGTAGAGAGATAAATCTGAAATATTTTCTAGATTGCCTCAAACCTGTTTCTCTTCCTCATTTGGGCCTTGGGTTATATCAATGCTTTGTCTATGTATACATACATATACATATCCATATACACATAAATATATAATGCTATATTTAAAAGAAAAACATAAAGTAAGCAAAGTTGAACAAAAATGTGAGGTAAAATTATGCAAAACTGAACTGAACAAACTTGAAAAATTAGTCTTATCTTGAGAATGCTTTTTTAAACTTACTTGTTTAGTTGATATAAAGTGAAAATTGCTTTATGAAATATACAAAGTGGATGCTGCATATTTTTGTAGGTGTGTAGTTATGGCTGATTTCTAAATCCCGGCTTTGGTTTTGCTTTAAGATCACAATAAAATAGGAATTCAACAAAAATTGAGCCCAGCACAAGTTATTATGAAGAAAAAAAAACATTTTCAAAATAAGTAACTGTTAAGATTCTTATGTTTCAGAGTCCTGCTTCAGTTTCAGACTTTTTCTCTGTTTCTTAAAGAACTTTGAGGCCTTGAGTTGTTTTACAGTAAGATAACTGTGAAAATATCACAGTGTGCATACACTAATGCACCTTCCTGAGAGGTTTATGTCTGATTATGCAGTTTAGTAAACTAGAAGCTGTTCTCTGTTCTCTACGTTAGAAAATTCTCATCTCAAGACCCAAAACCAACAATGAAATAATCCGACTAACAAGTATCGACTAAGTAGCCAAAGCCGGATAAATCTTAGTCCTGTTTGTCATCGAGCTGCGATGTTGTTCAAAAATACTCCAAGAGTCACACTGAGAGACATTTTCCACATTTTATAACAAACGTAAAAACTCTTGTTATTTTAAACCAATAACCCAACTACATAACAGACTGTGTATTCATCCACACATAAAAATAGACCCTAATAACACTGTTATGTCTCCTGTGTGCACAAACTAGAGTGATGAATGAAGCTTGGGTGCATTTTTCAACCGAAACTACTTATTTCTGAAGCTTTTTGAAATTTTTGCATCCAAATTTAGAAGAAATTAACAGAAGGAGGGAGGCAGACTAAAGAAAATAAGAATCATTTTGGTGAATGAAAGATGGGAATATCCTTATCTAAACCCAAATTTTCTGTACATCATACACTGAACTGCACTAATATATGTGTAGATATTGTGAATTTGTTTTTAGAGTAAAGAAGTGCCAGTCTATACAACATATTACAGTATTTAGTAACTTTAAATATTTCTGGAATAGGCCGCAATCCTAACACAAGCGCAGACTCTTTATCTTTTAATCGAGCGTTTGAATTTCTGAGTGATTTGTTTTTGGAGATGCAAACGTGCCGCTCTATACTGGTCATTACGGTAAAACTTTTAACTTCAAATTTCCACTGCGCCTCACTTCAGCTTTCCCGACTCCCCTTAAGTCCTGACCTCCCCGTTCCACCCTCGCCATGGCCGGACCCGTTGGTAGAGGGGGCGGGGTTACAAAGGGCGCGGCCGGGGCAAACGCAGGTCACGTCATCTGGAGATCTCCCTCAGTAATCTCTGCCCCAGCTCTGAACCCTGGATCCCATTAAAAAGGATTTACATCCAATAGTGTAGATGTACCAAAGGCAGCTTTTCTTTCTTCTCTTCCCATCATTTTACCACTCTAATAAAATCCCCGTAAAACACCACAGAGCTTTTCTTCTTCTTTTTTTTTTTTTTCCCTTTTTTCCCTGTGGTAATGCAGGCGGACTGCGATGTGAACAGACTGCACCACGCCCATTCTTGAGGATAAAAGCGAGGGATTGGTTGGGAGTTTCATCTGTAGTGAAAGCTTTTTATGGGATGTGGGATGTTGGCAGGCGGTGGCGCATGAGTAAAAGAGCGAGTGAGATCTTTAAGAGAGGTGATGTGTGAGTTAGACTAAAAATAGACAGAGGAGGACGGGATAAGCAGCAGAAATGATCTCTGCGCTCTCCTGCCACTGTCATCTCCTCCTCCCTCTTATCTCCATCTCCCTCTTTACTGTAAGACCTGCTGGCGTCAGTATTCCTCCCTGAGCTCCTAGATCCACTCCGATCTCATTATTCGTGCCGTGGTTAGTAGCTGAAACTATGAGCTCACTTGCCCCGGCTCCCTGTTGAGCCTTCCTCTCCCGAACACTGATACTGTGGTTAACACAGGACGACCTGATTGTACCTCCACACAATCGACAGAACTTCTGGATTATAACTGCAGCCAAATCTGAGTGTGATCTCGTTGGCGCTGCTGCTGAACGGGAGATAAACTCTAACGGATGTGATCAGCACGAAAGGTGCAGCAACAGCAACACTATACACGAGAGATTAGAGGAGTCACAGCGAGGGGCAACGAGAGAGACGGATACAGGACAGATAACGATACCTGTGTCACACTGAACACCTGGTTTCACTTTGTTTCTCGCATTAAAGAAGTTCAAGAACTAAAGTCACGAAATGAAGGAATTGAGATAAAGGAGTCTAAGAACTGCATAAACAGAGAGTTGTGGAACTAATGAAAGGGAGTTACATATTTCAAGAACTAAAGTAGCATAAAGAAGGAGTAAGAGAGTTACCGTAATTGAATTGAATAGTTATAGAACTAAATTAAAGATGTTCTCGAACTAAAGAAATGAACTCAGGTCATTCCATAACTCAAGAAATAGTAAACGATATCAAGAGCTGAAGAAGTTACAGGAGTTACAGGAGTTCTAGAAGTTACATAAAGTTGTAGAGCTAGACGAACTAAAGGAGCTCTATAATTGAAAATACAGAATAAATGATTTCAAGCTTTCAAGAACTGAAGTCATTGAACAGAGGAATTCTAGAAGTAAATACAGGCGGCTTAGAACTGATGTTACAGAATAGAACAGGTCTAGCACTAAAGTGATGGAGTAGATCTAACCAAGTTAGAACTTGTGTGATCGACTTAAAGAGTTATAGAAAAGTTCGAGAGCTCAAGGAATCAGAAAAAAATCTAGATCTCAAATAGCAATAAAGTAGTTCAAGAACTTAAGTATTTGAACAAAGGAGTTCCAGGACTGAAATACAAAAAGTCTAGAAATGAAGTTACAGAATAAATGATCTCTACCACTAGAGTAATAGAATACATCAGTTGTAGAACTTTAAATGAAAAGTGGTAGAACTTAAGGTACAGAGTAAATAAGTTCACTGCAAAAACGGAAATCTAAGCAAGTCATTATGTCTTATTTGTAGTAAAAATTGTCTTATTGTTCTTAATTTGAGCCACATTCACCAGACCAGGTCATAAAAATGTCTTATTTCAAGTTTTTTAAGACATAAATGAGGTGTAAATTGCTTGCAATAAGTCAAAAAAATCTGCCAATGGGATAAGACGAATTCGCCCGGGAAGTTTCTTGGAATTAGAAAGATGTCTTAAAACAAGAATCTTTTATCTTATCCCATTGACAGATTTTTTTTTTACTTGTTACAAGCAATTTACACCTCATTTTCGTCTTTAAAAAACTTGAAATGAGACATTTTTATGAGCTTGTCTAGTAAATGTGGCTCAAATCAAGAATAGTAAGATAAATTTGACTAACAATAAGACATAATGACTTGCTTAGATTTCAGTTTTTGCAGTGTTCTAGAACTCAGGAAAGAGGGTTAAATGTTGTGGAACTAAAATAACAGAGTGAAGTAGTTAAATGAGATCTAGAACTAAAATACAGGAGGCCTAAAATTAAAGTTACAGAGTAAATGAGCTCTAGAAAAGAAGCTCTAGAACCAGACTAAAGGAGTTCTAGAGCTAAACTGAAGGAGAAAAGAAGTCCTAGAACTAGAGTAAAGTAGTTCCAGAGCTGTTTTACTTTGTTGAATGGCTTTGACGTTCCTTTGATTTTCTTTTAGGTGAAACAAACACTAAAGAAAACACAGAGGCTTTTTAGATTTTTCCATTTCTTACAGAAAAAGAGTTCAAGAACTAAAGTAACAGGGTAAAGATGCTCTAGACCCAAAAATAAACATGTAAAGAAGTTCTGGAGGTAAAGTGAAAGAGTGCTAGATCTCCAGGACCTTTCTAAGTGGCACTGACGTTCCTCTGATCCGTTGAAGTAAAACAAACACCAAACTAAAGCTCAGAGGCTGTTTGGATTCTGTAACGTCTTACATATGAAACAAACTCAAACCCTTTTGAGACCGACATCCTTTTTTCTTCACATTTTGACGAGGATCTTAACGCCCAAGCTGTCAGGGGGTCATGAGGTTCGCTTTCTGTTAATGTGTGTGTGAGATTGTCGCGTGTTCTCTCACGTGATCGCTAAAAGTGTGTGTATGTGTGTGTGTGTGTGTGTGCTGTGTTTCAACTCGTCCTCTCTTCACTGGAGTGTGAGCTTCGTGCTATTCAGAGAGAACGATTATAAAACTTTATCAAATGAAACCACAGACCCTTCTCAGTCTGACACGCTTCTTCTTTTTCAGGAGTTTCCTTTTTAAGTCTCCTGCCACCAATCCCCGTTTATCAGGGATTGGATTACTGAATTCTACGAAATATCGGAAAGAGGTTGAATGGAAAGTCTGTTGTCGAATTAACTGGAGATGTCATGACTGGAGCTGAGGATGAGTGGAAAAAAGACACATAAGACAATGAGTTGTGCCAAGTTGTGTGTTTGAACTATTTCTCATGAGCTGCTTTCATTGACAAAAAAAAGGACGTCTCTTTTCTTGTTTCACCATAAATTAGAAAAATGTACTTGTTTAGTTTCTTGTTTTATAACTTTTCCTTTTTTAGGGGAACTTGATGAGTTCTTATGATTTTTTTCCTCACTTGACTGTCAAATTCTTGTCCAATCACACCTGTTAGAAATCACTTATGAGCTGTTTTGTCGATTTTTCTGCTCATTTGCAAACTTAACCTGATATTTTTTCAGCTTTAAAGGACTTGAGTTTGTGTTTTTTACATGTTTATCTGCTTTCTTTGACTCGTTTGTGGAGAGCACACATGGCGTCCTGCCTTCTTCGTCACTCGGATTCGGATCCCCTCCAAATTTTAATGGGATCCTCCTTGTCCCGTCTTTCACCCTTTGACAAAGTTTCATGAAAATCAGGCTTTTATTTTTGTTGTCACTGACTCCTAAAGACAATAAAACCTGACTTAGAAACAGATGTTTTAATAAAGTGTTTCATTCATTAGAGGAGAAAAAAAGTGAAACGACAAAGCTTATTGTGACATGTCTTCAATTCTAATCTTCGATAATTAAATTATCCAGAAGAAAAGAATAACTGTCTGAAGCTCGGTTCACCTTTTGCTCATGATTTGCAGCCCTGTCAAACATCCCAAATATCAAACAGCTCGAGAAGCGTGGAAGAAAAGGTTAGAGGAAGGTAAAAATGTCATTCTGTGGTGACGATCCATTATTGGGGTGAGAGAAAAAGGTTTTCAGAGCAGTTTGGAAACGCACTCGGTGTAAGAATGTTGACATTTTGTGTGGGTATTTTTTTTTTTGTCGGAGCATAGAATATAATGATCATTTTGATATCCTGTGTTTTAAATGTAAAAACTTTTCAGGTTGTAATGTGGCTGAAAAGACCCTCTTGAAATTTTTTGTACATAATGTTGCCATGGAAACCGACTTTCTGAATCTCTTATGCAATTAAAGACTTTAAATTTAAGCCTATACTTTGATCTATCCAGCATACACTGCAAAAACTGAAATGTAAGCAAATAATTATGTTTTATTTTTAGTCAAATTGTCTTATTATTCTTGATATGAGCTACATTTTACTAATAAGTCCAAGAAATGTCTTATCACAAGTTTTTCAAAGACAAAAATCAGGTCTGAATTGCTTGTTTTGAGTGAAAAAAATCTGCCAATGGGGTGAGAAAAAAGTTTCTCGTTCCAAGATATTGTTCTAATTTCAAGAAACTTAACAAACAAATTTTTCTTCTCCCATTGGCAGGTTTTTTGACTTCATTTTTGTGCTTGAATAACTTGAAATAATACATTTTTCTTTTTCAAATCAAGAAAAATAAGACAATTTTGACTACAAATAAGACATAATGACTTGTTTAGATTTCAGTTTTTGCAGTGTAAAATCTCCATACTTGTCTCGTACAGTTTAAATTTGCATTCTCACAATCCAAACCCAACGTTTCGCAGTCATCTGCACGCCTCCCTGCGCTCTGTAGCGGCCCTGCAGTGAAACTCGGTCAGTGTTTTATACATATTTTATGTGTGTGATTCCTCTCCGTGCAGCGATCTGCTCTGACCCCACCGTGCCCTCCAATCAACATCCCACCCAACCTCAACTTTTCCACACGCTATACATTAAAGCTACACTGCTCGCCCATTAATTAAACATGGCCGACAAGGACAGGCAGAGTTCAGCGAGCTTCTCTCGATCTGCTGTTGGTGGCGTGATGCTCGGTGTGATGAGAGTTTTGCTGCAAAGAAAGATGAGAAAATAGTTTTGTCTTTCTTTTTTTTTCCTCTGGAGCTAAAAAAGTCAGGAACGAGCTTCATTCTGGATCCGTTTTCTCCAATTTTTCAACTTTTGCCTCCACACTGAACAATCTTTCTACCAACCATCCCTCTCTTTTGTATGAGTTAATAATCCCATTCTTCCACGATATTCTCGCCTATCCCCATATGTGCTTTTTATCTCTGTTAGATCCCTGAAGTGTGACATGATGTAAAGTGTGTGGGACCAACCGTGATCAAATGTGTGCAGGAAAACAACAGATCTGATCCAATGGCTGGTGCCCGGGGATTACAGCACAGCTTCATGTTCTGCACGAGTTTCTGCGTGTATGGATGGTTTATCGCTATAGGTGTTGCGTGCTCTTTCCACTCACATGCTACAGAATAGATATGCATCAAGAGGAGGTCAAAGAGGAGTCAGTCACACACACGTTCACCTTTTGGGGGAGAGGAAACGAGAAGTCAGGAGGAGTTGGAACGAAACAGTACGATGACTTGGGTTCAAAAGTGATCAGCCTTTACAAGTACTTTGATCAAAAAAATGTTGTATCCCATTTGTCAAACCAACTTTTATGCATAGCATTAAAAAAAAAGCAAAGTGTCTGTCTTAGTCATGACAAATTCGCTCAAACTTGTGATATCTTTACACCGAAAACCACTTCAATTAACCTGTAATCAAAACACTAGGAGAGATGGCTTGATTCATTTTTGCCAAAGTTGAAATTTGTAGGGGCCTTTTTTGTTTTACTTTTGAGTTAATCATTTTTAGTTTCCCAACCAGGTGTTCACAAATAACTTTAAACACTACTTAACTTCAAATGTGAAGTTAAGTAGTGAGTAATGTGAAGAAAAACAACCCAAAAATGTGAAAGAACGTCAGACACAAACAAAGCTTTAAACACGAAATTCCTGAAATCATGAAATAACCAACTTTGACACAAGATTTCTTTTTCAAAATTTTTAAAAAATAACTTAAAACATGAAACAACTAAAAAAAAAAAAAAACCTCAAACACAAAAAGCTGAAAACGTAAAAAAAACCTGAACACGAAAACATCACATAGAATACACAAAATTCCTAAAATCGTGAAATAACCTGTGTCACGTAACAACTTCAAACAAATAGCTTGAAACTGAAAAAAAATCTAAAATACAAATTCCTTGTGATCGAAAATAACTTTAAAACGTGAAAGAACTTCAAACACAAAATTTCTTCGAACACATAACCATTAAAACGTGAAATGACTTAAGGCTTTTTAAACACAAAACAAACCAAAAATTTTAACCGATTTCTCGTTGAGTCATTGTAAGACTTTGAAAAGTTTTTCCCGCTTCTTTTTGACTATGCTAACCCGGTGCTACAAATGCTAACTTGGTTATTTTCTTCCAGGTCAAAGTTTGGTTCCAAAACCGGCGGACCAAACAGAAAAAAGACACCACCAAGGATTCGGACAAACGCTCCTCCTCCACCAACGAGTCCTTGGCGACCTGCAACATCCTTCGCCTCCTGGAGCAGGGCCGCCTCCTCTCGGGCCCCGCCCCTCCTCACAACTCCCTCCTGGGGCCTCCTCACCCGTCCAACGGCTCCCTGCTGAGCAGCCCGGGCGGGGGCTCCTCCACCTCCCCGGGGATCAGCAGCAGCACTCCTCCCAGCTCCTTACCGGGCGGGACGTTCGGGCTGTCGCTGCCGTCTCTGGGCGGCGCTCCACCTTCGCCGCGGTTGGGCGTCCCTCCGCCTCACTCCTTGTGCTTCTCCATGCCACTGCTGGGGGGCGCTCATCACGAACTGACCTCCGCCTACGGGTGCGGATCATCAGCGTTTGAGCCGTACATGCGGCTGGACAGGAAGGAGGCGGATCTTGGGGGGAAGAAGACGGTTTCTTAAGTTACGTGTCTCTGTGTCGGGACGCCTGAGGCCGAGACTGAGACGCGTCTGTGCGACACCTGACAGGCAGCACCGGGGGGGAGAAAACACCCTGGATCACAAGAAATCCAGGAAAGGAAGCTTCTTTTCCTTGTGGCACCGTTTTGTGACACAAATAATAAAACTGACTCGATGTGACGGACTTTCCCACGTTAAAAAAAAAAGAAACAAAACCTGTGAATTTTTTCAGAAATGCCGTGTGTACGTACGTACGTGTGTGACCCTGACAGACAGATGTTTTTATCTCCACTCTCTTCGCAGTGGTTTTAAGTGGCTCTTCACTTTGTGTCCAGTGAGTTTGTGTGTGTGTGTTTTCTCTCTATACAGGCCTTCATTTACTGTTCAGGAAAAAAAATAATACTTGACAAAAGAAGTTCAGACTGGATCAGCGTCTGAATGCGAGGAGCGGCTTTTCAAAGACAGCAGTTTGTACACATTCTGGTACATTTTCTCGGTACAAGTGGCCATGTTTGATTTTTAGTTGATGTGCTTCATGATAAGCAAGAAACACTGAAGAAAAAAAAAGAATTGTAGCATTTGAATATCAGCGTGTTTGATGTCCGGCGGTAGTTTTTTGTAAATTCTTTATTTGGTTGTGTTTGTGTATGAAATAATTTGTGGTAGGTTCTGAACAAAACGGAGCAAAAAAAAAAAAATCACATATCTGGATCCAATAGGTTAAAATGACTCGAAAGAACGAAGAGAAAGCTGGTTAGACTCTGCCAAAGCATTTACGGATGAGACTCAACGTTTCGTCCGGTCACTGACGACCTTTGAACCCTGAAAATTTGTCACAGATGTCACAGTTTCGCTTTTAGATAACACGTTTTGAACATCTGTCGATTCATCCGAATATCGGGGATTACAGCGTTCACGGAAATTTATCTGCACTGTAATCTTTTTCATTTTCACACAAAAACACCAAACACTCTGCTTCCTCTTGATGTTTTTGCTCATGTACAACAAAATAATAGACAAAAGTTTACTTTTTCTTTTCATTTCTCAGCATTTAAAGTCACAAAAAGCCTCATTCCATAAAACATTTGCTGCTTTTGTATTCACTGCGTAAAGATTTTCTACTTGCATTCGTCAACGAAAAATGTGAAATCCCAGGCAGATATATTATAATTCTATACTTTGATTTGCTTCATATTTCCCAAATTTGATGTTTTTACGTTAATTCTTTGTTGCTCTACGTTTTATTTTCCCCCTGCTGGCCCCTCGTTTGAAGCACTTTATGTTTCGTCGTAGAATTTCCCCCATAAAACTTTTTTGTTTTTTTTCTCCAACCCAATTGAGATGTAGAGAAATCAAAGCTGAGTTTATTCTTAGGACTATTTAAAAAAAAAAATTCCCCTCTTGATTGCTTTCGTTTTGAAGTGACGTCTTGAACCTAAAACAAAGAAGAATTTTCCCATTTGAATCATGTTTCTCTCTTTAAAGAGGATGAATGAAAAGCATCTGCTGCCGTACTTTTTTATTCCCTCTCTTAATATGAAGATAAGCGCCAAAAGAAAGTCTGAACTCCCTCGTGAGTTTTCGCCCCTCAGTTTGCCCCCAATTTACACGAGTTATCGCCTCTTTTCAGAACGTCCACATCTCGTCTCCACCTCGCGTTTCCTCATGAATCTATTCATCTGTAGGTTTGGAGTCATTGTGAGGTTGACTCGACTCATATTCGATTAAAGGAACCACATCCACTCCTGTGACATCAATTTAGAAGTAAAGGCGCGTTTTCTGAGCCGCACATACATCCCTCCTGCAGTTCTGACCTCGAACGGTGAAAAAAACCCTCCCCCCTCCGTCGGCTCTTTGGGCCTTTTTGCACCCGTGTAGCTGCTTTTGCTAGCAGGTGATTTGTTGCCGTTGTGCTCAGACCTCGTCTTGTTCTCGTGGGTCTCTGCAACGCTGCACCTGTGCTGTTGTCGAACACTGTATTATTTTCTATAAGCACCATCCATAATTCACACGCTGGGGCATCAAATATTGAGCAGAGAGATGGAGCTGAGAGGTCAGGAGGCTTGTTTCTCGTGTACCCTTTCACAGACCCTCGTTTTTCTTCCCTTTCACTCACATCACGGCCGTTTTCCCTCTGAGTTGTAAGCAAACACTCTTTTAAGCTTCCATGCTGGATGTTTTTCCACTTTTTTTCTTACAAGTTCTAAAAAAAAATGAATACATCTGCTCGTAAAACTGCTCCTACTTGATCTAATTTTCAGGAAACGTGTCTGCAGACGCATCGAAGCATTTACAAAACACTGAGTATTGTGTCTCGACTCCACTCTCCGTCACTGTGCGGTGGTGTTTCTTAATCTTAATCTGCAGTTACTGTCTCGTGAGAGGCCACTTCTCCTCCAGGTGACAGATATAGATGCTTCGTAAAGCCTCGCATCAGTCAAACAAAGCCTTTGCTTTTATTTCACTTTTCTTTTCTTTTTTTTTTTTTACAGCAGTGGATTTAAAAAAAAAATTGTTGCTTTTCTTTCGTGCAATCTGTGACATCTTGCACTTGTGAACCACCGTCTCGGACGCTCTTCAGTCTTTTGAGATTGTGTGGAGCTTTTATTTTGAAATTGAACTGCGTGTTTTATTTTGTTTTATGCACAGCCAAGGTCCTGAAACGGGCCGTAACTTCTTTTCTTTAAGCAGTAACTTAACAGCACCAGCTTCTACTTATGCTCAACAAACTCTATGTACATATATACAAAGTTCTATATGAATATATATGATGGGTCTTTGCACACCACGTCCGCTCCATGTGATTAAAACAGGAAAAAAACAAAACGCAAAGGAAGATTCAGAAAAAAGACTTTATATATGCTTTACAGTTCTTTGTCTCATTAACATTTTGCACTTATTTAAAGAGGCTTACTTCTGTTTCTGGGCTGACAGAGCTGTTTTCACGCTCGGCCAAGATATTGTACAATATGTATATGTATTTTTATTCATATGCATATAAATATATGTCTATGTAATTTGCCTCCTGTGGTCTGTTTCTCTTTATTTCGACCTTATTCAACCGTTTCTTGCACATTCAGTGAAGCTTTTAGAGCTCCATTCAGCATCTTTGTGCAACCGGTCAACAAACTCCAAACATGACTGACATCTGCATGTCAAAGCTCTCTCCATTCACACTCAGGGTTTTGGACTTTGCTTTATTAAAAACCTTGAATCTTTGTCCTCTCTCCATCACTCAGATTAAAATGAAAGATCAAAGCAGTGGACATTTTCAGCCTTTCAGCTCTTTCTCTGCGCAGCCATTACCTGTAAATACTCCGAGTTTGGGGATTTTGGCACAAACGGGATGAATAGTTGTGCCCTTGGGACATTAATTGGAAAAAAAAAAGAGACTGTGAAAGTAACTAAGATAAATAAATTATACTTTCATGGCAAAAAATGCATTTCGGATGATTGAAAAGTTTGCATAATGACAGTGTGATGATGCAAAGTGCAAACAAACTTTCAACAGAAGTGAAAATATCACAGAATGAATCCACAGATTTGTCTTCTTTTTATCTCATGCGCACGAGAAACTTAATTACAACTCTTAAATAATTTCGAAAGAATGACAGATCGACGTCATGGCTGACTTTGACACATTAGTTTCACAGATTTAACGCTCCTGAGAGAGTTTTAATTAAGTGATGAAACAATAAAATTGACAGCAAAAGCAAAAAGATCAACAACGTAGAACTGATCATTTCTCTTATGAAGCCCTAAACTTCCGCCCTGGGGTAAATGTCAGATGTGATCACAGAAACAGCCTTATTTATAGTATTTTTACTATTTTCTATTTACACTCACTGACACACAAATTAAAGCACCCTGAATATGTTAGCATACGCACATTTCCCCTGACGTCAGATAAGTACACTGCAAACAATCTTGCACTTGCCAAGTTTTAAAATCTTACTTTAAGACATGCTTAATGAAATATCTTGTTTTTATGGTTTGTTTTTTTTTTACTTATTTTTGGCATTTTAAACTATGTTAGATCTCAAAAAAAAGCATGAGCGTTTCAATTTTGTCTTAATTAGTCTGAGAATCCTAAAATGAGTGGATAACTGTTAAAACAAGTTACTTTGGTTTTCTCACATGTAATTTCATAACATTAAAACTTGTTTCAAGATTTAGCTCCACCTCAAGTTGCTTGATTTGAACAAAAAAATCATCTTTTTAAGACACAGTTTATTTAGCAAACAGCTAAGAATTTTACAAACCCAAACTCAAAAATCAAGAATAATCTCAATCATGTTTCTCTAATTCTAAGTAGTTTTGACTCAAAAAAGTGATATTTTTCATTCCATTTGCTAAAATTAAGAATATACGAAGTATGAAATTAGATTCTATTGCTCATATTCAGTATATTTCACTTAAAATTCTTCTTTAGGAAGTTTGTTTTCAAGCATTGTAATCCAAAAATGAGCATTTTCTTCTTGTTTTAAGATCTGAGAATACTTATCAAGGCCATCTTGTTTTTAGATTTATCAGTCAAGTGAAATTATCTTGCTGCATGGACAGATAATTTCACTAGTTTTTAGATATTTTTCCATCAAATTTAGTATTTCTATCTTATATTCAGACTCCCTTTTTGCAGTGTGTAACGTTAACCTCCTTAGGCCTGAGATTTTGCCTGTCGTGCATCTTCCTCTTTGCTTTTTGGGATAATTACGACCTTATACAGATAAAAACTGATCTTTGTCTTTGTTCAGGATGCTATGTTTTAGTATATTTAATGAGCAATGAGCTTTTAGTCATAAGTGTTATTGTGAGTACCAAATTTTTTTTTTCACTGAAATGGGAATAAAGTTTTGATGTCACAATAAGATGACGTTGGCAGTGTCTCTAAATGTGGCTAAAAGCAAAGGTTTTATATATTTATCAACAGATCATGTTCAGTAAACTTTTGTTTCAGAAAGAGGTAAAAAATTAAAGATGACCCCTCTGGTTCTTTTTATGCTGCAAAATTATGCTGCAATATGTATTTATATATCATTTTTTCCTTAATGTGACACAAAAACAGTAAATTTTCTGATAGTTTGAATAATCAGGATCCAAATCTAAACTTAAAGAACACAACTTTTTTTGTCCTCACAGTAAACTGAAGTATGCAAAATAACTCAAAGTTTAAGAAAATCGTATTCTGAGTTATCTCGCATGTTTTAAGTTATATTGAGACAAAAATAGATCATTTTCAAAATGCAGTCGGACATTTTTTTTATTAGTAAAAACCTTGTTCTTCAATTTGAGCTAAAATTGACTTGTATAAAAATATTTCCATTGTTATACAGAGAGCAGCTGTGGCTCAGTTGTACTGTTGGCTCATTCTTATTGGGTTTAGGTTTAAACCCAAGCAGCTATGAATGGATGAAGGTGACATATAATGTCAAACTGCTTGAAGGGTCAGAAGACAACACAAAGCGTTTTTTAAATATAATCCATCTGTTTCTATAGGAGAAATCATTTGAGTACTTTTTTGACCACTTTGGGCCTCCGTAGAAAAAAGGCCCATGTGACGTTGAATCTGTTACATGTTCGTTTCCTGACAGGCTCGTCAGCTTACTCTCATTTCAGTGATTACTTATGAAAACTTCCCCAATGACACGACAAACAGTGAATAATCTGTAGAGAAAGAAGGAGTCGTGTGTAGGTCGGACTGAGCAGGAAAGGTAACGCGGTGCATACGCCCCCCCCCCCCAGACAGACCAGACTGCAGCGAGGGGCTCTCCTCCAAGCCGGGACAATTGATCCGCAGGGTGCCAATTATAGTGATTGGCACCTTTATTTGAGCGAGGAAGAGGCGAGAGGGCCGGCAGAAAGAGGACCAGATGGGTGGCCTGTTTTAGGGGAGAGCAGGAGCAGGGAGGAGGTGAGGAGGAGGAAGAAGGAGCCCGCTGCAGAGGAGGAAACCGGGGGTAAACAGGCCTCAGGGAGGAGCAACAGGGTGGAACAGTAGCTTTGAAATAACCATACACACACTTCAAACATCTAAATAAAAGTGCAGGTCTAAATTTATACAACAGAGAGACTTATTTCCAGAAAAGGACTCATCATTTTTGATTCTATGAAAGTTGTCAAAGAAATCTGTATTCAATGACAGACTTTTGGTCAGGTTTCAAGAAGTTTCACCCCCCAAAAAAGTGACAGAGAAAATCAATTGTGTTGCTTGGAAAAGCAAAACAGAGACAAAGAAAGAAACACAGGAAACAGAATGATGCTCAAGCTCTGGATAATTCTCTTTTCAGTCATGTAAACTTCAAAAACTTGCTCATGCTGGAGCAAATCATCTTAACGCCTCAAGAAAATCAAGGTGAAAAACATCTTGATTAAAAGCTCTAAAATAGTTTTTCTGCATGAAATGAGTTAACACAGAAACACATGATAAAAAAAACTAACTTATGGAGTCAACTTTTAAATTTCAAGGTAACTACTCAGCTCTGCTCAGCATCAACTTTAAGTGAAGCAAAAGTGTGTAAACGTGTTGTTATATTACAATGTTTTGATATATAATGGATCAGTTTGTGGGTTTCAGTTTTAAAAAATGAGTGTATACGTCGATGATGCCTTGATTTATACCAGCGCTACACTGAGGCCTTCAATCATTATCTTTTAACAACATTTATAAATGTGCTTCAAATTTTGTAATAACAGCTTAAATATTTCAGTGTTTACAGGACAAGAAAAAGATGTCACTGCGAAAAAGCTATAAATATTTTCTTACATTGTGTATTCAATTATGAAAGATATAATGAGGTTTCATTGAGAAATAAGAAATCAAAGGTTCTAAGGTTTTTTTTAACAATATTGTAAAGGTGTAATAGATGGTTTATTACATATGTTTCTTGCTTTTTTTCCTACATCATAAAGGCCTAATAAACAATTAATTACACTTTTATAACCAGGTAATAAACATATTCATAATTTAACGATTGGTGTTGTATTACAGTCATTCATTCCGGTTCCAAAAAGTTCTAAGAGGAGGATATACATCATAAAAACTTTAAACTCGATATCTTTCTATTTATCTTTTGGTATTTGTTTCTTGTCAAACTAAAAACGAAACTTTTATAGTGAGAGACTGAAGAAGTCGCCAACATAAGCAATGCTTCCAATCCTTTTCTGACTTAGTGCTCACTTCTTAGGTCCAAAAAATGTTTCCAGCACTAAAATAC
The DNA here is from genome assembly GCA_008086565.1 of Thalassoma bifasciatum. NCBI lineage: Eukaryota > Metazoa > Chordata > Actinopteri > Labriformes > Labridae > Thalassoma > Thalassoma bifasciatum. The sequence continues at coordinate 236,993 of RPOG01000613.1, forward strand.
AGAGGCTACACAACGCCTTCTTAGAGGATTTATATATATATATATATATAAATATTTAAACATTTACAATGTCCTTTTAAATATAACTGCGTTTCTTGGTACAATTAACCCCCACAAAAATCGCAGCCCACTTGCAATACCTTCGCGGCCCACTAGGGTGCCGCGGCCCACAGGTTAGGAATCGCTGCTTTTACAGATAGTGCCTCAGGGGTAAAAATGACCATTTATGATAAATGCAAATCTTTTAATGAAGCAATTTTGCACTTTCAGTACAACTCACAGACATTATTTGAAATTAAGAAGACAGGAAATCTTTGTCATGTGTTTTTTCTTACTTTGTTGTTGCTTTCCAAAGAGTCATTCGTCTAACATTTGTGAACCATGAGTTCAACATTTGCAAAAGAAAACAATGAATGTAAATGCATAAATAACCAAAAGGTTGCGCGGGTTGATCTCTGCACCTGCCTCCCCTCTCTCGTCCCATGTTTACCGCCTCATGTGTGAGCAAAGCCTCGGATCATTTCCACGTCAGCACTCAGACGCTGTTTGTTGTGCATCAACAGAGCAACTCTCAGCTCCATGTTTCTCTTTGAACCTCGTGCCGTACATGTTTGTGTGTGATTCTGGAGGGTCTGCAGACCTTCAGGAATGCCCCACTGTCCTGCTGCCCCCACTTTTTTTCCCCCCTCCCCTTGTTCTCCTTCCTCCCTCCCTCCTCCTCCTCGTTCTCTGATGAAGCAGCTCAGCGGCCCGGCAGGGGGGCCTCTCCACTAATTAGGGTCACTAATTGGGGGTTGGCCAGGGCAGAGACCCCTCCACACCTGCACGGTCATGTGACATTCAAAGAGGTGCGCGGGGTCAGGGGTCGCGTAGTCGGGGGGAGAGAGGAGAGAGGAGAGGGGAGGGGTTGGATTAGTTTGGCTGAGCAGATGAAGAGAAAGGTTAAAGGAGAAGACGAGAAAAAGGGCGAAATGCAACAGATATCAGCTTTTATTAAAAGTTTCCATCTATTGAGAAACATCTACATTTATTTTTAGCAGTGTTGTGGTTAAGTTGTTTCTTGTTATGGGAGGTAAAAGAAAAGAAATCTGGATGGGAGTTAGAAACATGGATCGGTAGAGCAGCTAGCAGATTATTTTGTCCGTGAGGTCACACTTTGCCCCCAAAAACTGCAACTTCCGAAAAAGTGTTCAACTCACAAATGACTGCCTGAAACACACGTTGAAAAATCTGTGCGAGGACATGCTGCCCGGTCAGAGGTTAATTGCCAGGTGACCTAAAGGGCCGGACAGCTCAGCGGAGGCCCCCGAGCCCGCCTGCCTCTCTCAGCTCTCCTGGACTAAGTGATGTCTGCTTGTTTTGACACGATTCACACAAGAGTCGGGCTTAAGCTCTCCCAAGGATTCACAGCTGCATTCCTGAGAACAAAACCAGACCACGGGAAATTCTCAGAGCGAGGGAGAAAATAAGAATGTACAGTATACACAGCACATACAGTACCTACTGTAAATACTGTTTCACATATACGTTTGTTTACCTGATTCATTCGCGTTCATGCGTGGTAGAGTTTGAAGCGTCACTTGTCGATGTAGTGATGAACTGTGTTAACTGACAATGGTTTTCTGAAGTGTTCCTGAGCCCACATGCTAATATCCTTTTCACACTGATGTTGATTTTTAATGCAGCGCCGCCTGAGGGGTCAAAGGTCATGGGCATTCAATGTTGGTTTTAAGCCTTGCCGCTTACATGCAGAGAGTCTTCTAGATTCTCTGAGTGTTTTCGTGATATTATGGACTACAGATGATGAAATCCCTCAATTCCTTCAGCTGAATGTTGGGAAACATTGTTCTTAAACTGACTATTTGCTCACGCAGTTGTTCACAAAGTGGTGAACCTCGCTGCATTTTGACCTGCATGCTGCTCACCTGTTCAGGATTCTAACTAGCATAACTACCTGTTCACTATATGTTAAAAGTTATTTCAATTTTTATTTGACAGCTTTCTTTTAATCCCCTTACGCTAGCCCGCTATCCATCTTTACACTACAGGTTCAGCATCAAACGTAAACAAGTCAAGTCAGGCTGATTACAACTAAAGTTCATGTCTGTCACATGACTAATAATTGAAGGGAACAAAGAACCAAAATGATGGAAGAATATTTGAGCATTTTTGATTCATTATTTTAAATGTAACTGAGTTTCAACATTTAAAAGTTCTGTCTCTGTTCTATTTCTTACAATCACCCCACCACTACCAAATAACAAAAACAAAAACAAAATATTTTGGAGATGATTTGGCGGCCCTTTCAACGCCTTGATGAAATGTTTACCCCCTTTGCATGGGCTTTCTCTAACTTAAAGGTAGAGTCTGTGGGAATTTCATCACTGTTTGTAAACACAACATCCATCATCATCATCATTCTCAACAAGCTATCTCACTAAATTATTTTCCATACTTATGTTACCATCTTTGTGTATTTGTCGATTGTCTACTGTGTTGTCCATGTACTGGTGTTAACGCCGACTTGATATGAATGTCTGTGAAAACAAATTTCCTTTCAGACAATACAGAATTATCCATCTATATATCAAAACTGGGCTTGTCGTTCCTGGCAGCAGCGGTGAAAACCCACTGCCTCTAAATGTAGCCAATAACTGTAGATATGCGAACACACTCACCAGTCCAGCGAGCACCTGCAGCAACACGTTTCTACCTGGGAGAGACACAAGAACTACACACCTGACTTCCTGCAGGTAAATGAGGTATCCTACAAATATTGTATCATTCTTTTCTTATCTTTCTTTCTTATTGTATCATTCTGCTTCTTCTAGTTACGGCCGCTGTCACATTCGCACTTGGCTTGCTGTGGTTGGCTGGGGTCACTGCGCCTCCTCTCCACACAGAAACGTCTTGAGACAATCAAAACATCAACATACAGGCAGAGGAAGGAAGTGAGGCAGACAGACACAGACAAACATGTAAAGAGGCTCATAGATGATGATTGAGCTGGATTATTCCTGACAAGCTGTCATTTTATTTTTTGGGGGGATCCTGCAGACCCTACCTTTAACACAGACTACTGTGTACTATACTAATTCTCATCCACAGATCCCCATTGCCCTTTTTGCCAATCACAGGCACATCACTCCTCGGCATGTCATATTGACACCTGATGTTTCTCTCAGGCTGCCCTTCTTTTTTAACTCAAACGCTGAAATTAATGAGAAGTAAGGAAAATATCAGTATTGCAGGACCAATTTGTTTGCATGAAAGTAACAGTTTGATGCATTCCTTCTTTACTCTGGTGTATCTGTTTTGCCTGCTTTTGCTCTCCACATTAACTGCTGTCCATGCATCAGCATAAGAGGATTTGAATGCTCCAAACAGAGGTTTTGATTCAGTTTCTAAATCAGCATTTCTGTATTTTTAACCTTAATTACGTAGCACTGTGGTTACAAACAAGAATGCCTCTTTTATTTTGAAGCTATTTTTCCTGAACACATCTCAAAGGTTTGCTTGTGCAACTGCAAACAAGCAGGCAGGGTGAAAATATTTCATATTGTTACTCCAATGAGGCCTAACGTGGGTCCAGTATGTGTGTGACTAACAGGCATTTACAGCGAAGAATACAAGGCGAGCTGTTATAGTTGCGTTTTGTTGCATTGTGATACACACATACTCATACGCACATGACAAAACATCATCACTCTGTTCCCATTTTCGATTTCTCCACCTTTCACAGAGCTGAATGAATGTCGCCTCTGCGTACAAAGACACACAGCTGAGAGAATAAAAAGTTGAGATTGCGTGTTGTGTTTGCCCTTCTGCTCCCTTCCCTCTCTTGAATAACTACCCAAACTTCCTTTTTAAGCCCCAAGTCCTCAATTAACACTTTTTTTTCCTCTCATAAGGTTCAAGGACGGTTTCTCCTCGCTGCTCGTCAACGCTTTTGCATCACCGTCGTTTTAGTGTTTACACAGTTTAGCCTGCATTATTTAGGAAAGCTTGATATTATTTGAAACAACTGCACTGGGACGGTAGCAGCTTTGTTTTTTAACGCGGACAGAGCTCTAAATTGACTTGCTACATCCAACCTTGGGTCTCTGCCGCTGCTTTTGTGGAGGCGGCCTCTTCTTTGATTAGGTCAGTGGATTTTCAGACAGTGATCGCACCTCAAGGACACAAGATGGCGCCTTCATTTGTCTCCCGCAGCTCAATGCGCCCGGCCTCCATAGCGATGATCTTTCTAATTTAACCAGCGCAAACAAACCTTGGACTTCATTGGCGAGAGCGATGAATTGATAAGCTCTGCTTTTAAATCCGCAGCGACGTCTTTTACTTTCTTCCCCTTCCTTCGAACAAGAGTAAAGAGTGCTCCCCCGCCTAATGAATCGCTGAAAGCTTCTGATATTTTATTATCACCACATAGCTCAAGACTCGTCGAACTGGAGAAGAATTCAAGGCAAATCGACAATTGCCAACTATATTTCAACAGCACAAAAGTGCTTTCAAAATAAGAGGTGAGGTGATGAGCAGAGTGCTGCGGCGTCTAGTCTAAAAGAAAGAGCAGAAACAAGAAAGTACTTCAGGTTTTGTATTGGACTATCTTAATAGAGTGTGTACGTCCTTGTGAGTGTAAACGTCAGTTTTGTTGCTATGTTGGATTCTTAAGGAGCTCATAGAAATCTTAAGGGTACTTGTCTCATATGAATGAAGTTTCCTGAGGATATTTACATCCCTTTACTGTTTCTTTAATTGCATTTAATTGATCTGTTCAGCATTTTGCTTGATTTTCTTCTTTTCAGATCAAGACTTTTATCTGCTCCCTTCATTATTACTCTGTGTGTTATAGCAGATATTTCTATACATGAAACTAACTGTGAGCTGAGCCTCACATCACCTTAGTCACGACAGCTTTCTCATCTTCAAATTTGGCATCATGAAATTTGAAGTTTCAATTTAAAATTTTTAAGTTTCAAAGTTGTGAAAAATTTAAAAACATACATTTGTCACCCATTAAATAAAACACCAATGACTGAGTTAAAGTTTGAATAAAGCATGGACGTACTCTCAGACATCATCCATAAGTTTTTACACCCAACTATGGCAAATCAACCGATGGACCAATCAATAAAGAATGAAAAATGTTCGTCAACTCTGCTCCTTATGAAAAAATTGTATGCGTAACAATATTCACAAACCATACAATGTGAAGGAATAAGTATACGAACTCGATAGCATTTTAGACAATACTGTTGACATATATCATTCTGCTGTAAAAATTGGCGTTTTGAAATGGTACTCAGTGGGGATTCCTCGGCTTTTGGGGCCAGCCCCTAGTGGACACTTGAGGAACTGCCGATTTTTGCACTTCTACATAGGCTTCACTATCTCTTCCTAATGCCACCATTAGCCGGCTAACTTAGCATTTAACTTAAATGACTACTTTCCTTTGTCTAGTAAAACTTCTTATTATCGATTGTTGAATTAGGGTTTTTTCTTAAGAAAGTAGGCATTTTTTGAAAAATACCACTCTAGAGAGCGTTTTCAAAAGTTTACGTTTCCGGACACGACGTACACGTGTAAAGGGTGAAGGCTGAAAATGCAACAAAACTTTTGCATTTCACCTGAAAACCTTTCTCATGTGAACGGGGCCTTAGTCTAACAATCATCAGTAAAAAAAAACTTGACCTGAATCTGGGTTTTGTGGCAAAAACTCAGCACAGCTAAAAGCTAACCTGATATTTTCTCAAGCTAGCAGAACTTGTTGTAACTTGCTAGTTAACAAATCATGAATCAGGAAAAAGTTTCTTCTGAATCATGTTTTCAAGGCTGGTAGATGACACCAAGAATCATGGTTAAAAGTTTGACAGATTATGGCTATCCCAATTTAGTCTAAGGCTAGCAGAACTAATTTTAGCGGGCTAGTTTAATAACCATGAGTCAGCAAAAAACTTGATACCTGAAGTTGGGTTTTCTAGGTCTGTAGCTTCCTGATTAGAAACTTGGAACCACAGAAAAGAAAAAAAAGTTCAACACATCAACTTGTGAGCTGCAGACCAGCAAAAAGACTGAGGCTGATTCAGAGTGTTTGTTCTTTATAAAGTGTTATAATCATTTGCTGAATATCTTCTTGGTATATAAAAGAAACAAGTCATGTTAATAAAATGTTTTGGGAAAATGGCTTTCTCAACCTTGCAGTTTTTAAGGGGTGAAAATGTTTTTGGTATTTCAACAAAGAAGATTTTTCATGGGCGCGACCCACAAACTCAGCTCTGCTGCTCATCCTATAAATGCACGTTACTTACAAATATGGTGCAATTTAAAAGAAAATACATAAGCTTTACAAAGATGTAAGATTAATCATCAGGGAGCATTGTTACAGTAAGGACATAATCCACCAAATCCAAATTTGCTTTCTCTCTGTGCTAAGATTTTGCATAATATTCACGAGAGCGGTGTCACGTCTTAAACCGTCTTTTTAAGCCTTGATTCCAGCCGTTCAGTCGGATCATCCCATCAGGCTCAGCTTGACCCTCTGCCCCCCAGGGTCACTGCCGGTTGCCCTCATTAGTGACAGAAGGTCTCCAAGTCGAACCCAGTCCGTCACCCTATTTGTGTCCTCCCTAATAAAGCCAAATCGACCACACATGAACCGAGTTCCTGCGCGCAACGTAACCTATAACCTCAGGGACTTCATTTTGTTCTGCGTCTTCATTCAGTCGGACTCTGGCAATCTGCTTTTTTCAATGAAAAGGGAAAAGACACATATGCAGCCGGAGAATCATTTCCGCTGCTAAGACCCTGATGCCCACACACACACACACACACACACACACACACACACACACACACACACACACACACACTTCAGCGCTCACACAGGGCATTTCCGGGGCCAAACCCAAAACAGAGCGAGCTAGTGAGAGGAACGAAGCAGAGAAGACGAAGAAAGGAGAAGGAGGTGTACTGACAGAGGAAGACCCCCCTCCCTCCTTCGGCTTCTCGATTGACGTGTGAACAAAAGCCCGGTCAAACTCAGGGGCCTGCAGCCTCGGGTGTTTACCGCTCTTGTATCTATAACCAACAAATCAAGGATCCCACCTCAGCAGCCCCAACGCCGCAGCTCCACTCCCCCTGCTGCCCCTTTTCCCCTGAGCTGCACGGCTTTATTGGGAACAGCAAATTAAGGAACCATCCATCTGGGTGTGATCACCAATTACGGAGGGAAGCTGTCAGCATGCATTAAGGCCTGCAGGGAAGGCGGGCGTGTTCAGGCGGCTTTTATGAAGTGGCAGGCAAGAGAGGGAGTTAAGGAGTGAGAAAATGATTTGCTGTCTTGTAAAAAAAATCTCATAAAAATCTTTTCTTGAATGTTTTAAACACCGAGAACTAATTTGGGCCTTGCAGTGTTTGTTTTGTTCGTCCCAGGAAAACAAAGTCCTCTCATTATTTTCCGCTCCAAACAAATTTACATTGTTAGCAAAAGCGATGATGGCTGAGTGCACTTTTTCAACGCGACATAAAGCGACCATGTAAGCGATATAAATATGGTAAAAACTCAACGCAGCTTATGGCCGGCCCCCTTTTGTCACTGCTCACTGGCACAGGCCGTGATTCCCTGTAACACTTCTCCTCCGGCCGGCTTTCTCACAACACAAAAGGGCCGTCATTAACTTTTTGCTCCATCGGAATGCTGAAAGACCCCGTCGACCAAACGCCCCCCCTTCTTCCTCCCCTGCCTTCCCCTCGCTCCACCACGCATCCCGCTTTTCTCTCCGCTCGCTGGTTTTCCAGGGCCCTAATTTGTGAAGGCCAGGTGTGCGCAGACCCACAGGCAGGGGGGGCAAGATGGGGTGGGCAGCACACAAAGGGGTCCTAGTCCTACAAACCGGACAGCGTTGGTCCGGACTTCTCTCTGGAATTTATTTCCAATCCATTAATGTTTTCTCATTTTATCTTTAACAGTAAACCCAAAATAAGGATATGGTACATTCAACAGGAGTGAAAACTAAACTTTTTTAGGAATTGATGATTAAACTTCTAAACTTTCATCCAAAAGTCCAATCCCTGTTTCCTCCTTTTTGGTCTCCACTAACTTTTGAGGGACACATTTTAGCATCTTAAGCTTCTTAGTGCTCTTCTATTTTGAAAACTTAGTAAGCTAACCTAGATTAAATGCTATTCAGAAGAGAGAAAAAAGCAGTTAGCAAACGTAGCTCTTGTTAGACCTCCATTTTTGGCCCCCAAGTATTTTCAGAAATATTGCCAACTTAACCTTCAGCTTGCTCCTCTATTTCTTGAGCTCACTGCCAACTTGTTTGTCGAAGAGCTTGGTGGTTGGTATGAATAGGCCTCATTGGTATTTACACCCATTTGCTCAATTTCTGATACCTCCAATGTTTTTTCAAAGAAGCTAGAACACAGATTTTGGTTTTTACTGTGTTCCAACAAGACAAGGTACTTAACCAGCCTAAGTTTGCTTCTTTTTAGACCTCCATTTTTGGTCTCCACCAAGTATTTTGGGAAGTATTGCCCCCTTAACTTTCTGTTTGCTCCCTTATCTCTCAAGCTCACAGCCAACTTTGTTTGTTGAAGAGCTTAATGGTAAACATGAATAGGCCTCATTGGAATTAACATTCTTTTGTTCCATTTTTTTATATCCAAAATGTGTTTTTTCCAAAGACATATCATCATCAATTATCAAACGAGCTTCTTTTTAAAAAAAAGTTAGACAGCAAAATTTGGTTTTTGCCATATACCAACAAGGCAAGGTATTTAGCCAACCTAGGTTTGCCTCTTTTCAGACCTCTAATTTTAGGGAATATCACTTTCTTTAGCTTCAATCACATCCTTAATTTCTCAAGCTAGCTAACTTTGTTTGTTGAAGAGCTTGACAGCTAGCATAAACATATCTTGGAGTTATTTACTCTCTTTTGCCCTTGTTTAAATTTACCTTAAATATCACTGTTTTATCATCATATGGCTCCTCTACAGGAAAGTTAGCAAGCTGACTGCATTTGCTTTTTTGCAGTGCACCACCAGGACAAGTTTGTTAGCCTGTGGAAGTTTATCACTTCTTCAAAGTCTTTTTTAAATTCCTTTTTAGTCTTAACTAAGTGCTTTGGGTAATCTCCCTTTTTTAAGCTTTAATTGAGTCCTTATTTTTTTGTTGAAGACCTAAGCAGTTAGCATTAATGAGACTTAAGTTGTAACTGTGCTGTATGAAACATCACCCTCTCTAGTAGCACATCAAGCCTCTGTTTTCTCGAGCTAGCAGCTAACTTATTTTATTACGAAATCTTGGTATTTTAATCCTTTTTTGTCTCCACCATCGAGTAAGTACATATAAGATAATTTAGCTTCTGAATTCTTTCTTTTCTTCCTGAAGTCAACTCCTGAGTAATCTTGCCAGCAAACATGAATCTTGCTGATTTTCTTTTAGGTCTATATACTGTTTTCACCATTTATTTTGAGAAATATCAGAGTTTATAGCAACAAGTTGCTCTCCAGCTAACTGCTAAATGAGCTTAGAAGCTAGCATACGCAAACATTAGCTTTGTTAATCTTAGCTAGGAAGTTGTTTAACACTTACTACTATGAGCGTCTTCTTAATTCTTATCACAAAAAACTTGCTGATAACTTGGTTGCTATTTTGTACATGCTAGCTAACAAACAAAAATAGCCGCTTGGTTAGAAACGATGCTAAAACACTCATTTAGTTTGAGTTAATGGAAAATATGGGATTTTCTAACATGATTTTGTGTCAGTATGAACTACAGTTTTATCCACGCGTTATGATTTAACAAGAATTTGAATGAAAGCGGCTTTGAATCTGTGCGTTTCGGTTCTTCTAGGTGAAGACTCTGCTCTCAGGTCATGTCCATCCCATCTGTGCTGCCTCTGAATGGGGTCTGTGGGAGTTTGTGTGCAGAAAACTGTGGTTTCTGTGTGATGTGTCACTTTGAATATGTGCTCTGCCGCTGAATATGAGTATGAATGTGTGAATGAGTCATTGTGTGTGTGTGTGTGAGGGTAATTGGAGGCTGAAAGGGGGGGTTGGAGGAGGGGGGCTACAAGTCGCTCCAAAGTTGTGCACCAGCCAGCCTGCCAGGTTGAGCGAGTTGCTCAAAGCTCGGCAGCTTTGCTTTTTGGGAGAGACGCAGCGGGTGGGTGAGGAGGTTGGTGGCAGCGGAGGGGGGGAGGAGGGGGAAGGGCAGGACCAGGACTAATTGCCACTAATTGAATTGGATGTGCTGATCAGATGGGAGGCTGTGGAAGTAATCTGAGTTGTCACAGCAGATAACGCTGGGCCGTCCAAGAGTGTCCGCCTCATGTGACAGCCTGTAACATAGCCTGCGAGAGGGCACCGGCCCCCTTTGTCCCCGCCACAAAAGGGGAGAGAAGCAAAGTTGCCAGTTACAGTGAGAAGCGACAGGCTCGGGGGAGGAGGAGGGGGAGGGAGGGAGGGAGGGGAGAGATGAGTGAGATGAAAGAGGAAAGCTGGAGATGTTCAGTGCATGAAAACAGTGCTGAAGTGAAATGAAGACATTCGCTGGAAGGAAAAAAAAGAGGAGGAAGAGATAAAAATCTGCAGAGTTTGCAGGTTTCATTCACAAAATTCAAAAGCTGCGTGTTTTAGGCGACACATTCTTACTGTGAAGGACTCTTGAGGGCACATGTGCCTGAACTCCAGGCAGCTTCTTTAGTGAGGCTTCACATTTAACTGCAGCTGAGGTTATTCACGCCATAGGATGTAAAATGAAACATAATTAACAATAATTAGAAATAATAATAACATTTAGGTTGTGTAATGTATGCAAAATTTAAATTTTGGTGTCTGCATATCTGAAGACGAGCCTCTTAATGACAAGTCAGCAAGCATGATTCTTTTGCCTTTGACATTTTCCTGTTTTGTGCTCAGGGCTTTTATTTTGTGAAGTTGCTTAATATATCATGAACTCTGCTTTGAGAAGTGAGCGCAATTCTTTGGAAAATGTTCCTTACGTCAGTGCAAATAAAAGATTTAAAAGTATACATGAGTGTAAAAGGTTATACGTGTACGCTGTGGGGTTAATGTATGTATTTGATCATTAATAATCCAATCTGCCTCATGAAAAAGCTGACTCAATCTAGCTTTGGTTGATGTAGCTTGAGGCAAAGAGGGAGAACTGAGCTGTCAGTCAAGTCAGTCATAACTCTTATTATGCAAAACTCATATGCATAATATCTTCTAACCTACTAAAAAAAGAAATTTAAACCCATACAATAGCTGGGGATTAAAAAATGAGCCAATCAGAACAAACATGTTTATTTTGCTGTACTTTTTTGTATTGGTGTGTATGGTTCCCGATGCATCAGCAGCCAGACCCTAGTGGACACCCAAGGAACTGCAGTTTTAATACTTCCGCACTGGCTTCCAATTTGAAGATTTGTTTGGTTAGGTAAAACAATTGCCTTAGCCAAAGTCACGCACTTCTACACTTACATTTACTGTTTCAAGTAATAAATAATGAAGTAAACCTTCCGAGCTAAGTTGTATTTACTCAAACAGAAGCTGCAGCAACTTATCTTTTCATGTTGTAATAACTTAAAACTAAAATTAAAATTTTCAGCAACTCATTTAAGTCTTTTGAAGAAAACAAGTCACTATATTTGTTTGGCTGACCCATGATGTTATCTCTAATGTCAATACAGACTTCTTTCTTCTTTGATTAAAGTGGATATACCACAATTCTCCTCATGACTCAAAACACAGCGATAGCTTTATTTGTTGGCCAACATTAACATCTTTCTTATGGTAAGAAAATTTAAAATGTTTTTTTGGTAATTTGCAAGTTTTAAAGAAAACTGGAAAAACGTTACAGCTGCCCCCGGTGTCCCCTATTGATTGCACTCGGAGTAATGATAATAATGTTTTAACTGAAGAATTCAAATAAATATCACTTATTAACCTTGATAAATGTAATGTGTGCTTAAAGTGAGTCTTTATTCAGATTGAATTTACTCTTATTTTAACATTTCAGCAAAAAAACATCAAACTTCGCAGGAATTCAGGATCAGCTTTTTTTACTTTAGATCTTGATTTTAGCAGGAAAAAGAAGTTACTTTAATTTTTTTTAACAGCTTATGAAGATGCTTTAAAGATTCAGTACTCTTTGGTGGTTTATTTCTTTTAGACCTTTAATTTTCAAAACTGATGCTTTGATTGTGAAACAGCAAACACCTGTTGAGTCAGATAAACACCTGTTGCTTCTGCTTTTAATGAAAAGTGATAATCAATAACTCAAATCTGACTTCACTGTGTCGCAGGTGCAGGTTCACGCGAGTACAGGTGTACAGCAGAGACGGACTAAATAAAGAGGGAAGCAGAGAGTGTCTGTGGGTCTTTCCCAAGCCTGCAGCAGTCCAATTAAGCAGGATTTCACACACATCTACACACTAACACACACATCTACACGCACACATCTACACACTCGGATTTACAGCCAGAGCAGCTGTGCAGTCAGTTGGTGCTATCGAAGGAGGGGTTAAATCTTGTCCGCATGATGAAAGTAAGCCGCAGGTGTGTGTGTGAATTTCTGCGTTTTTGTTTCACTATGTACATTTACTCTGCAGAAATGTGTGAGTGCGCGTGTGTGTGTGTGTGTGTGTGTGTGTGTGTGTGTGTGTGTGTGTGCACGGCTCAGTGTGTGTGAGTTATGCATGCATCGGGCATCCCGGGGCACGCAGATGTGTGAGTGTGAAGGACTAAGCCCTGGTGAAGCCCGCTGTGAGGGGTCAAGACCTTTACAGAATCAGTGCCTCTGCATGTCAGGACTAATGGAAGGGCCCCACCAGCTGCACCGAGGAGGAGGAGGAGGAAGGAAAAAGAGGAGGAAAGGAGTTAGAGGTTGGAAAAAAGATGGAGTAAATAAAGACTAAGGTGGGAAAAAAAAGGTTGGATGAGAAAAAAGCCTGAGAGAGGAGGAGCTGGACCAGGAGGGAAATAATTGGGATGGAAATACTTCGAGACTTCAGCTTGAGCTGGAAAAACTCACTTTTTAAAGACGGGGGACGTTGGAAAGACGCAGAAAACAGGAACTCAAGAAATGTTTATGGGGGGAAAAAAGAGCAACAGGAGATGAAGGTAAGAAGACGTGAGTGAATGAACTCGTAGAGGGAGGGATGATGTTTGATGGAGGGATGGAGGAAGAATGGGTGTGGCCAATATTCAAGCCGCTCCTCCTTTTACGTTCCCGGAGCTTCCAGGATTTTTCCACGCAACAAAAATTCATAACTTGTCTACAGATGTTTGAACTTAGATGTTTGAGTTTTCTCTGTGTAACAGTTGAGACGTGAGTGCGAGCTCAGAGATTGAATACTGTGCATTTAAACCTTTTTATGTATGATTTCTAATGGTTATGAACTTGAAACCCATGAAAGTTGAACATTTAACAGTTTGGACGCTGATTAAAACAGCCAGTGGTGTCATGTTACAAAGAAAGTTAAAAGTGTGCTGGGTGCATTGATAATTGGAGTGTTCTGTTAAAGTAATTTTCAACTAAAATGAAATGTGTGCTCTTATTGTGAAAATCTCAGTTATTCAAAATTGATTTAAGACAAATTTGGAGGCCTATTTTCTTTTTTCAAAAACTAAATAAAGCATAAAATTGATGTAAACTGTGCTGTTAACACATTTATTTATGTTCCATAATGATTAACTAAATGCCCCTTCCAAAAAGTTTCTGGCAGACAAAGAACAGCGTTACACACAGAAAATAAATAAACTATTATATCTATATAAATCAAGCATTTAAATAGATTACATAAAATAATTTTAAAGGATATTTGATCAAAATCATTACTACATAAACGCCAACCATTCAGTTAACCAATTTAAAGTTATTTACAGTTTTTTATTCATTCAAAATGTGAGTTTTCAAGAAATCTTAACTGTTCATTTTTGAAATGTGACAGTATGAGTCCACAAAATAAAAGTCAGCCACTTCAAAACCAAAAAGTTCACTGTTCATGACTTACTTTGGACTTTGATGAGAAAAAAAAATACTGAATAAATGAAGTGAATTACATTTCAATAGTTTATCCATTTAGGAAAGTTGCCTGAATGACTCCCACAAGTAAATCTGAATTTATGCTTTTATGTTTGATTGGATTTAAATTTAAGGTGAACCGTAAAACAAACCCATTTTTAGTTCAAAATAAAACTAGTGTGTGTTTTTTTTTACAGTGGCAGAGATTTTGACTCTTTGTTTTCAAGTTGGTTTCTCGCACTTTTGACAAATTCCCTTTCTATGTGGTTAAAATACTGACGTAAAGTAAATAAAAGAGCTGTTGTTTTGAGACTTATGCAACATAAATATCAAATGCTTGACAAACTCTTAATTATTCCTTCCTCTGATGTTTTTTTTTTTTTGCAATAATACATACAGGAGTGCTATTACTGAAGTGACTACAAAAAATAAAATGTACTTTTATCAAAAATGAGCTCAAATCAAAAGCTGCTAACATGAGTCTAAAATAGATTTGGGTTGACATGAAATAAAAAAGCTGAATCAGGTAAACGAGTAGTAGTAAAGTCATGTTTGCCTTATTAATCTATTTTGTTAATTTGGGTACAAATTGTTGTATCTTGTTTCAAAAGGTAACAAACTCATAGGAATTGTTAAGCTTTCTCTGTGAAGCTATTTTGAACTTTTTCGTCTTCTTTGCTTGATGCACTTTAATATTTCTAATAACTGCAGGGTCATTTTAACTCTTATCACTTTATTAGCTTATTATATTTAATAAACTACAGGATTACAGATGTTTTATTTGTTAAACTTTGATCATGTGTTAAGTGTCTGGTGTTTGTTTTCTGAAGCTCTCACAGCCTGGACTCCCTCAAAAAAGAGATTTTGAATCTCTGTGGGAAAAATCCAGGTAAAATAAAGAGTTATAACTGAAATCAGAGCGTGAATTTAAGGTTAATTCTCGTACGCTGTGACGGTGACCGGCCTGTGTGCTGTGCTGTGATGAGTGTGTACTGAGGTGTGAGACAAACACAGTTGGGGCGAGTGAGCTTGAAAGTCGTGAGAAAAACAGAGCAGAGACGTGACGTGTGTTATTTAAATTATGTCATTTATGTTGAATTATCTCCTGAGTTGGGACAAACCTGCTGTGACCTTTGACCTTTTGAGATCTGTTTATTTTACAGAGAAGTTTGCGCCTCATGTAACGTGTTTAAACATAAGTAACTAAATTTATATTAAGGATTCAAATAACTCCAGATTGATTGGTTAGCGTTCATAAAAAACTTTTCACTGGAGATTCAAAAACCAAAAGACTAAAACTGTTTTGCTCTTAAGTTTTGATTTTGGACAGGTTAGAGGAATATTTTGGGCATATTTTTGTTGTTCAACACTTTCAGAGATGTCTCAGATTTATCCAGACAGACACCTCTATCAGTATCAGAGTGTCAACTGCCACCAGCCAACTGTCTGCTGACTCTGTGTGTGTGTGTGTGTGTGTGTGTGTGTGTGTGTGTGTGTGTGTGTGTGTGTGTAGCTGCAGACAGTGCCACTGTGTGCCCTCCATGTCCAGACACTCTGCTTCCTCTCTCCTGTTATGACCCGCAGACGAAGCATGATTTGGCCGTCTGTGCCACTTTGTGCCGGGTTCAGCGGTTTCCCCCCCCCCCCCCCACCTGTGACATCATCAATGAGGTAGTGATGTAGCTGCGTTTACAGGGGAGACGGGGCAAAGGCCAGCGACAGGACACTGACGGAGTGTCTGGTGTATCTGCTGAGTTTACAGTGGCTGGTTTATTTTTCCTCTTGGCTCATGGGTTTGTTGGAAAAGACGTGTTCATTCAAAAACAAACCAACAAAAGAAAACAGCAAAACAAGCTCTTCAAGTGTTAAAAGAATAAATATAACACATGCAATGAAGCCCCCTAGAAGCAAATGGGATTAAACATTTATACAAGTTGGAATTGTAATTTTCCGTCTTTTTTTCAAGATTAATTAACATTTACATAGTGTTTTATTTCTACAGTTAAATCCAAAATACAACTGTGTTGATTTGCAGTTGTAATGTTCAGATTTCAGCTCAGAGGGTAAAACCTCAGCAGAGCAACAGGTGTCAGACCACAGAGTTAGAGTGACACCTACAGTACGAAACTCAGGGTGAAAAAAACACAGCCAGGGGAAAAATAACCTACAGCAGAGCAGAGAGAGGCCTGAGCTCAAAGTCCTGAAGGAGAAAACTGCTGTTATCAACCTTGAATAGTTGAGATCATCATTTATTTGCAATAATGTAGAAAGAAACGCGCAAGGTAGGATTATTGAAGCCAATTGAGCAGCTCATCTTAAAGTAGTTTTGTACTAAAATGCAACAAAAGAGCAAGAAAATAAACATGAATTAGGCTTTCTTCATTCCTTCACTGTATTATTTCTTTATCTTATTCAGCTCAAGTGTACACTTACTTAAGTTAATCTTAAAAACATTTAGTTCATAAAACTGAAAAAGAGATTCATTTTGTGGTTTGCCTGCCCAGTCTATAATGACTTAATGGACTTTTAAGGAAAATATCTTTGATTATTGCTGACTTTTTCTGGTCGGATGACTATGAAAAACTTGAGTCATGTTTCAGAAAAAGAACTTTTGTCACAGTTGATTATATTCACAAAGCCGGGGAGAAAAGGCAGAGTGTATTGTTTTCTGCTGAGCTGGAAAAATATTGGGCAGAACTGTTGCTGTTTTATATTTTTGTGTGAAACACAGCAGTGGTATAACTTGTGTCTTATAAATTCATGAAGGTTGGACACTTTTTTTAAATGACACGTAAATAGAATACAATACATGGGATATATGAGTCTGGTTATCACCAGGGTATTTATATGAGAAAGATTTGGTTGTTCACTTTCATTACAAGATTTTTTAAATGCCTCAATTACATTAAAGCTGGAAACCATAATCATTGAGCCAAACCAGTGCCCGAAAAGTTTGTTTTCTTAGAAAATTAAAATTACACTCTGTCTTAACAAAAGAATGGCTGTAGAAAACTTCTCAATATCATTAAATAGAGAGAAAAAATTATGTAGAGTGGTCAAATTAGAAAAACTGGACATATGAGAATAAAGGTGGGCCCAAAAGATTCAGAATTATTTTTTGTAAATGAAAAATGTAACTATTTGTAGAAATGCAATTTTTTTTCTGTGACAGGACAAATCCTTTGATTTAAAGCTCCTACTTGATTTTTAGTTAATATTGATTTTGGCGCCCCCTGAACAAATTTGTCCATCTTTCTTGGCTGATTTTGTCTTAAATGTGTGTTTTTCAACTTTATTTTATTACTCACGTGTATTATTCAAAGTAAATGCTTGTTTACGTTCCTTTATTGGATCACATGACACCTACCCTGCACCAGGAGTTAAACATGTTATGAATAATGCTGTAGAAATGTTAAATTTTGCATCACTGAGGGTCTTCATTGCTCGTGTTGGTCATTTTTTCCATAGTCTTAAAAAAAAAAAAGTAAAAATATGGGTCGAATTTGAGGGGTGTCCTCGAAATTTAAGGTAATTTAAAGTAATAACTGTCTTAAACTCGAGACACCTACTTTTGAGAAAATTTAGACACTTAAGACGTAGTAAAATAGTCCCTAATCAGTTGCCGTCGGTGAAGTGTAGACACGACATAGTGACTGTGAATCTGCGTGCTAATGTGCTCGCCAACTAATCACAGGCGGATATTGTCATTGACTCCCTCTAATAGACTCGGTCATCATCCCTCCTGCTCCAAATCGACGCAGAGACAAATCCCCCACAGGGACCTGACTCACTGCTGCTGCTGCTCCTCTCAGCTGTGGCACAGTCAGAGCCAACACACACCTGCAGCCTCATTTATTTTTGTGCATTGTGTCATCAAATACAGTAACACGGACGCACTCTCGCTCCGTGACAACATGCTGAGGTGATATGATGTGGTAAACGCTCCCTGTGTATCAGATATTCTGTTAAGTGCTTTTATAATCCCTGCAGGCCACGACTACATGGGGGAATATTTTAGCATGTTTCCATTTCTTGGAAAAAAGCAAAAGTCATGATTATGACAAAATGAGTCATACAAGATTTTCAAGTTGACAGATATTCTCTGTAAAAAAAAGGGGTCTTGTAAAGATTTGTGACTTTGAAAAAAAGGGCAATGAACTTGCTTACAAGGATACACTAAGGTCATGGAAACAGACTGTTTTGGCCTTTACAAACAAAAAAGAAGTAAAAAGTTAAGTCTTCTGAATACAAATTAAAATCTGCCTCGCAATACAACAAAGTTTGAATTTATTTGAAAATTATTCCTTACCAAAGGTTATTTTGAGGTCATTAAATGTTATACTTAGCTGCTTTTTGTGTAGAAACTGCTCCAGTAGACCTTTCTAGGAGTTTCTTTTCATATCAGATTGTTCAAGGATATCTAGGCTTGTAAATCCCTCAAAGCTTTTCATTAAGTGTAACGATACTAAAAGGTCATTAAAATGATATCATTTACTTTTTCCAGGCAAAAAGTCAAACAGTAAGTGTTTTTTGCATGAATTTCAAAGCTTGAACTTTCCCCAACAAGGCCACATGGTTAAAGGACACGTTCATACAGTAAAAATGGACATTCTTCTGCTTAAATCAACAAAAAAGGCTTTGAACAGTTGATTTTTATGTTATAAGATGGTTTAAAGAGATTCTAGAGTTGTTGTTATGCAAATATTTAAACTTATATTCTCAAATGATTTTAAAATGTGCAGTATACCAAGTGTCAACTTGTGGCAGAGCCAAAAATCAAACCATTAACAACAATTACAAAAGTTCAGGAAGCAGAAAGTGTCCTTACTGAGAAATATTTAAAGGTGACACATCAATGGCCAAAACACAAAACCTTCTTCAAATTTTTTTGTGTTGTTTTTGAGAAAACTAAAAAGTAACACTATTTTCATGCAAAATGCTATTTGTGAAGGATTCTCAATGCATGATACACTGACTTAAGACAATGGTACTTCATTAATTGTTATCAAAATGTATGTTTTAATGCCTTGCAAAGTGCACATAGATTTTATAGGGGAAGAATAAGACCTAGTAAAAGTCTGCCCTCCAAACTCAAAATCGGTACTTGTAAGAAAAAAAGTACAATTGTCACTATTTTTGAGTTTATATAACTAATAAAAAGTATTTTGGTTTACTAGATTATGATATAGTGTTTAATGTCTCAGTGTGGTTTACTAATTTCTTATAAAAAACCTCAAGTTTGTACTTTTTTACACATATGCATTGTTCAGAGAAAGAACAGAAATGTGTGTGTTTAACCACTAAGGAATGCCTGGATATGCTTTTCAGGATACAGAGAAGAAGAAGTGGAGAAGGGAAAAAAGGCATAAATCTGGCAGTGGCGGCCATATTTGTTTGTAAATTGAGGATACAGTGGAGTCACTGGGAGGCCAGCAGTGTCTGCAAGGCTCTTCTGTCACTCTGCATCCCGTCTCCCTACTTTACTCGCTACTTCCTTTGCTCTAAATTCCCTGAAACATGGATCCTGTCTGATCCATGTGCAATAAAAGAGTCATCATCTTTTCCTTCCTTGTTAAAAAGTCTCTTCATTTCACTCGCTGTCTCCTTTCCTGCTCGCTTGCCTAAGGCCTCATCGTCTTGGAAGGGTCACGACCCCTGCTGCCCTCCTGTTAACCTTTTTGCAGGTCTGCTCTTCTATAGATTGCAGCTGCAGCGCTGCGAAAAGCCTCCATAATCCAATCACACCGTCATTAGTGTTGAGGAGGTCTGAACCGGAGCAGGTGAGTGTGTTTGTGTCACTCTCTGCCTCATTATCTCTCTCTTTTATCTTTTTTTTGTGTTGTTGTTGGAAAATAACCCTACAAACTTCACCTCTTTGACACAGAAAACATAACAGATCAAGTTTCCTGTTCACATCATTAAACCTCTGAATGCTAAACTAAGCGCTCATTAACTCTCCGATTTATTTTTGTTGATGTAAATTAGGGACAGAGTTGCCAGGAGTGAGATTTCCTAGATGTCGGGCATGTGTAGAGTCAGGGCTGATGAAAACAAGAAGCTGCGTGCCAATGTGAGGTAAATCAGGATTAATTCAAAGTGAGAGGAACTGCATTTCCTTGCGGGTGACGTCTTAAAGTGAAGAAATATAAAATAAAGTAATTGAAAGTAGGGAATCAAAGCTTCAGTTGCCCCCAGCAGTAACCTACAGAAGTTCATACAGCGAAAAAATATTGCATTAACTTCATTAAGTGAATTCTTTTTGAGATAGTTGGGAGTTTGAAGCTTTAAAAAAAATCCCGGAAACATTTCAGCAAATATAAAAGTACACATCACCACAATCATGCTGCTCTGTAAACAGTGAATTCATCACAAATACCAATGTAAATACCAAGATATGTCAAGTTTATTTTTGATTTAGAGTTACATGTTTCATTTAATGGATCTATTCAGCCACAAATATTAATATAGCCATTCATGGATGTACATCCATGAGCCATATGCGGTGAGAATTCCTTTGGAAATTTGTTTTTCTAATCGACTGTGTTTTTAATTTGTAAAATTGAAAAATTCCAGGAGGTCTTCTAGTTTTCAGTATCCAATCTGAATCAGAATCTTTGAAATTTGTGAGTTTCACTTCTTTACACTGACATCATCATGTAAAATTGCATCATTCAAGGGAATGATGACGATGATCAAAGTTGCCAGATTGAGTGAAAAATTAGTATTGGGTGGGTTGCTGATATTTGGACTGCTTCTTACAAAATTATATTTTACACAGTGGCTGGTAGGTGTCAGGCGATTTCCAAAAGCCTCAAGCAAATGGAGTGACACAAAACACAAATATAACAGCAACAACATAAATTCAAACTGGGAAAAAAATTATGCCTACGCCACAATACGAATGTGAATGTCTCAACATAAAAACAAAAGCTACAACACAAAGGTAAATCCTACAACACAATGAAAATATAGCCACATAAGTTATAAAATTGACAGTTATACAACAAATAGAGTTAAGAGGTAAAACAAGCTACAATGAGGCCTAAAAGCTTGAAGTTTAAAGGCAGCATGACATAGAAGAAATATGAGAGCTTGAGCCTGGGCTAAAATTGAGGATTCGATTAACCTTGGTTTGCTATTTTTAATTTATTCATTTTTGTGTCAGATTGCTCTCTTTATGGGGATTTGGTTGAATTTTATTGAAGTGAGCAGTTTTAACGATGTGTTTAGGCTGAAACTTACCAGTAAGTCAAATCTGGCAACTTTAACGATGAAGATGGTGATGATGATGATTTTGACCGCTGCAATCGACCGTTCGGCTCGTCCAGAGGTAAGTCACGAGAATCTTGTGGAAAAACCACGTAAACAAACGTTTTACACGCAGATAATAGTATATTAGCAACTACAGGAGCGAAATTGCGTCGAATGGCGTCGAAAAGAAACGTTATACTCACTGAAAATGGAGCGCGTGACGACCGTTAACGAAGGGAGATGGACGACGGTTAAGCTAACATCGAAAACTGCTGAGTCAAGCTAGCACATGCCACAGGACGACGTTATACCGAAGAAAGAGCGAATGGGGGACGCTGGAGAAGATATTAGAGATGAGGAAGGCTTAAATGAGCTTCATTTATACTGTAAGTAATTTCTAAGAGTTAAAAGTAATTTAAATGCGTCATTACTTCTGTGTCAGGCCAACTGCAGCGACCGTTAGCTTTGCTGAGTTGTACTGATAGCTTGACAAATGCGAACTGATGGCGAAGGCTGTCAATTAATGTGAGTTGGCTTTTAACTGGAAAATATAAGACGTCGGAATGAAGCCAGAGTGTGTTTTTTGAGTGAGTCGACATATTCATGCGAAGTGTTATTCGAAGGTAACCCACAACTGTCGGAGTAGAATCCCTTCACACTCGCTCCATGTGCATTGGAAAACACGTACAACTGTATTAGAGCACTCCTACAAGCGATTTTGTGTGTAATGTAACGTATTAAATTTATGAACACGTTACCCCCCCCTAAAAAAAATGAATTTCAAAATGGAGCGTTATGATCAGTGTCATGGATTGAAAGGTGTGCGCACTGCGCATGCGTAGAGCTGCTAAAACAGGTAGCGCTATTCCACAGAACACCTCTCGCTTCCTGATGCTCTAGTTTCGGTTTCGTTTTTATGTGGTGACTGTTTCCACTTTTGCTGAACATTTTTAAGACACTGCATGGACAGGGGATATTAATATTGCTGTTACTTTTCTGAAAAAGCAAATGTATGTTTCAATTTTCATTCTGTTCAACAAAATTCACATATTCTCTAATCATAAGAAGCAATTAATTATATTTTTAAAAAGTAATTAATTAATTACGGGGTATATGTCAGGATGGCCGAGCGGTCTAAGGCGCTGCGTTCAGGTCGCAGTCTCCCCTGGAGGCGTGGGTTCGAATCCCACTTCTGACAACAACCTTTTCTAGGACCCACTGACACCCCCACTAATGCAAAAACAGAACATTCCCTAGTGCAGTCCCCTTGGTATTTGCCCATGGCACATTTTTGTAATTGGGTGGGTGATATCAGAGAAAATGTGTTGTTGTAGCTCTCCTACAATGGGTTTTCCATGGTTTCTTGCAGGCTCAATATGTTTAAGATAGTATCGCACACACTTGCTGTGTAAGCTAGTGCTTAAATTGACTGTTCCAGATATATGTTGAGCTGCTTGTTAGCACAGTGCTGGAGATGGTGCTATTCAACCGATTGCCCCTGGATTTCAACCAGCCTGTGTTTGTGTTTGCTGGTGCTGGAGGTTTCAAAAAAGTTTTGCAAATGTCTAGATATCCAATTTAGTTTTAAAAAAATAATTAATTAATTACAGGGTATGTGTCAGGATGGCCGAGCGGTCTAAGGCGCTGCGTTCAGGTCGCAGTCTCCCCTGGAGGCGTGGGTTCGAATCCCACTTCTGACAACAACCTTTTTTCAGGACCCACTGACACCCAGACCAACACTTCAGACAAAAGAAATTCCTTCCAAATAACTCAGTCCCTTTGAGCTCGATTGTTAGGACTCTGACTTCCAGATTGTCTTTGAGGAATTCCTCCACCCTTAATTTGACTTGAGACTGACCAAACAGAAACTGTCTGAGGAGAAAAATGTATTTTTAGGGCTTTTATTTTGAAAGAGGCTCAACCTACACAACGGTTGCAGCTAAAAATAGATCGCCTTCTGAGAATATGCAGCAAAACATGTGGGCAGGCAGAGCGCAGGGGAGAACTAGTGTGTTAGTTTCACTCAGCTTGGGCACTACTACAACTGTAGTTAACAATATATATGTTTTATATGTTATATGTAATAACAAACATCGAATAAAAGATTGGATTGCTACAAGACTTAGGAGGGTCATAAGGCTTATGTTGGCAATAATAATGTAGTTTAACTTAGTTATTGAAGCCACAGAAGAGAGGGCACCACTCTCCGCTTACCCTGCCTTTGTTCTGAACCACGGCTGCAAGGGTTGATTATTAACTCAGCGCTCGGGGGTAGCAAACCAGAAAACAAATGCTTTGTGACTGGGGAGGGGTGGCATGTGTCAGGATGGCCGAGCGGTCTAAGGCGCTGCGTTCAGGTCGCAGTCTCCCCTGGAGGCGTGGGTTCGAATCCCACTTCTGACAGCAACCTTTTTGCCAGGAGCACTGCGAGGGGTGGACCATGTCCGTGCTAATCCCCCGGCGGAGGACTCAACCCTCTGGCACGCTCTGTCGATTTGTATCGAGCCAAACTACTATTTTTTTCCCTATCCATGCTTTTATTTTGAAGGAGCACATTTGAATCCACTTACAGTAACCATAGATAAATGCTGTGGATAAATATAGAGCAGAAATAGACCGGACACATATTGCAGTTTATGAGTATGTGTGGAGATGGATTGAAAGCAGATATAGATTTTTTAATTCACTGATTTCATGCTGATTGTGGTCAATAACAAGATATACTATCACATGTATCCAGCAGTACAACTTAAAAAATGATCTGAAAATATAGTTAGAAAATGTGATATTATTTCACAGTTTTAGAAACAACCAAATTTTTCCCATTGTGTGTTATTTTTTTCATCGTATATCAAAGGAATGAACAGTTCAGATTTTAGTAAAGACCAATGAGCCCGTGAAACCCAGCAGCAGTCATGTTTATAGTCTTTGAGCTGAATCAAAACAAACCCTGCTGGCTTCCTAATCTGTCTCCAGTTAACTAGAATTCAAAGACGCTGTATCAATCAGGGCGGCTCTGAGAAACACCAGACAACAGCTAATGTTAAGTGACAATTTCCCCTTTATTAAGACGGCTATGAATCATTAGTAAATGTCAGGGTGATGGAGGTTGGAGGCTGTGGAGCTCAGGTGGAGCCTGTAAGAGAGCAGCATAGTGAGAGAAAAGACTGATTAAATACAAGGACGTCACTCAGGGCTGTGTGTTTGTGTTGAGCTGTACAGAATCAGGAAGCATTAAAGACTCTTATTTGTTCCATGTTTGTTTTGCATTTGATGAAAAGCTTAGGGCCAATATGGTAATTTAACTTTAAAATCTTGAATAGATTTTTACGTTGTCTGAACTGGTCTTTACTGAAAACTGATACAAGCGTAAAAATTTTGTTCAATGTTCCCAACCAAAATAAAATTTCTTAAATTGTTGACGGAGGCCATATTGGAAATTCCATATTTCACTTACTTTTGTTTTTATGAAGCAAAGAGGAGGGCCATTATTCTTTTTGCAGTCAATCAGATAGGCCAAATAAGTACATTAGTGCAAAAATTAATCAATGAATAAATAAAAAATTAATTGCTTACATTTTCTTTTATTATGATATTCGATTTTTTTTTGTAACTTTACTTTTATTTGTAGCTGTATTAACACATTCATTTATTTCCCCGTCCATTTTCACAAAGACATAAATTGATATGAATTTAAGAAACATGCATAATGTAGGGCAGAAATATATACATTTTTTTGTCTTTTTTTATTCAAATGTGTACATAAATTTTATGACTCAATTTCTTCATTACTCGTGTAAAACCTCTGTTTGTGTATTTACCTCTTACGCTTTCATTTTTAGTTCCCATTGCAACTTGGTCTGAGGTTATTTTGGCTTCCCTTTTGAGGAAATGCACGTCGTCCAACTTTATTTAACAGCAAAGAGTAAGATCAAGTTCTTGTTTCAAATAGAAAATCTTAACTGAGCATTATGTTATTAAAGAAAGTGAAAAGCATTAAGTTTGTGTTTTTCCACCGCTAAAATCAATACCCAACAAATTCCAAATTTTTCCTCCCAGACAGTCTCCAGTGAAGCAGTGTACAAACATATATCTGTGTAAGATATGTCCTTTAATCATTAATAATGTAGGAATATGTGTCATCATTTCTGCCGTCCATCATCATCATCTCCTGAATTATCACCTCCAGTTTGGCTCGTGTGGCAGGTTTGACGTATCTGAGGTCGTGAACTCCGAGCACAGATGCTAATAGAGGAGTGAAAGCAGCTTTGCCCTCGCTCCTCTTGCTTGAGTGACATTGATCTTGCAGCAGAGAGACAGTCGTCCCTCAGAGACCATAACATATTTCTCTCTTCACTGTCAGGGGAGGGGGTAAAAGTTCAAACACCTCGTCCTCTCGCTAACTTGTAACATTAACCTTAAACCCCCTGAAAGATCGACACATCAAGTGATCAAAAAATCCACACCAGCTCAGGGTTTAGGATCAGTTTTTTCAAAGGGGTTCCTCTTTTTGATAGAGGGGAGGGTTTAAGCAGGAACTTTGTCCTACATCATGAGTTGACAGAAAGAAGGAAAACTTTGTTTGCTCTTGGATGTGCAGCTTAAGCTGGTTTATCCACGAGGGAAATTTTGAGCAAGATGTGGGTCCAGGAAGAGGACGGTGCAGCTGCAGGTAAGACTTTAGAGGATGGCTCTAAAGTAGTTCTTCTTACATTTATTCAAGCCACATGATGATGTTTATTCTCACTTAATATTAATTTAAGTATCGCACCAAAACAGAATTACAGTAACTTTGCTATTTTTGGATTAGTGGTTTGAAATAGCTATTGCTTTAAAAAAAAAAAAAAAAAAAAGTCATCCACATTGAGAACAGTTTGACCTAGTAGTGTATGACCTGTTTCATTTGATTGATAAAAGCAAGAAAAGAAGGAAGTAAAACTTTCATTGCCAACTAAAACGTTAAAGCTAGCAGTCATTAGCTTAGCCTAGCATAATATTTGAGGTTATGTGCATGATAGGCTATAATAACTTCGCATACACTTGCAGCTTTTTCTTAAAATATGTAAACAATTGAGCTTTTGTCATACTGGTAGCTAGCTAGCTAACTTTTTAACAGCTAAGCTAGCTCTTACCGAGTGTTCAGTCTTTGAGCAAAGCTAAATTGCCAGCGTTGATCGGTTGGGGCATATTCTGTTTTTCTATTTAACATATTAATGGAGGAATAATTTAGAGGAACTGAGTCTTTTCTGTGCCAGTAAAACAAAGATGTGGTTGGTTGCCAGTTAGCCGAGCTTAACTTAGCAAGCAGGCTAAGAGCAACTTGTCTTGCTTTCCCAGAAGGTAACAAATTTAGGACATAGTATTTTTTTTCTGCTTGGAAAATAGGAAACAGAGAAAATGTATTGCAGCTGTTTTAAGATTTGATGAGAGTCATTTTTGTCTCTACTATTGAGGAAACTGATTTCTTGCTTAAAGGTTTTGGCTCAGAGCAGTTCCACAAAGAGCGAGCTTTCAGTTCTCGTGCTGTGTTTTGTTTTTGGAAACCTCTGTGATTTCACTTCCTGTTCTTTCAATTCCCCTTCACGAGGTCCATGAAAGTTTCTCAAACTGTCTCCCTGGAGATTCTAGTTTTATTTATAACAATGACTCAATCAACATTTCAGTTTGAGACCATGAACTAATCTAAACTCCCTTTCCGCAAACAGAATCTGATGCAGAGAGCGGTTTATCATCTGAAGATGACGGAGACATTCAGGTACCAGTGTAACTGACAGGTTGCTTAATTTGTGCTTTTTTCTAATGCACAGGGCTGATTATCATGCTCAAGCAGATGTCAATCAAATTCAACCATTTGATTAAAAAAGTCTTGAAAATTAGACTCTGGTTAGAAAATCTTTGATATTTTATCATGTTGTATAATTAAAGTTAAAAAGTAAGAAACATCACACAACCTTGATTGCATTAACATGGAAGAATGTAATTTTGATGCTTATACCCTGTGATTCAAGAATAAAAAGTGGATTCAATCAGTTTCATTCACTTACATTATTTAACGTTCTTCTGTTTGGCTTGTTTTGATTTCTCTTGGTGATGTTTGATGTGCAGTGTGAGATCCTGGAGAAGCAGAGGGATGAAGCCAATCAGAGACTGTCAGAGTTAGAGGAAGGTATGTTATATTTTTTTCATTTTCTTTACTTGATGGAGCCTGTTTGGGGTCAGAGTCAGAGAAGGTGTCGACCCTCACAATCAAACAGATTTCCCATGTGTTCGACAATCATCATTGAGAGACGCTCATGCACATATTACATCCAGATAAGGCTCCAAATTGACCTTAAGACCTCTTATCCTACTTTCTGTTCTCAGTCTCAAACCAGCTCCTGAAGGAGATCAACGTTCTGGAGATCCAGTTCCAGATCGAGCGTTCCTGCAGAGAAAGCGCCGAAAATCTGGCTGTCAAAGTATGAATAAATAAAAAATACTAGTGTTCTTTATTTCTCGTGTTTATCTCATTTTCATACATTTTCAACATCTTCACCAGATTCGCTGTTTTTTCCTCTGGTTTCCAGGTGACAAAAGAGAACAAAGTCCTGAAAAGGAGGAGCCAGATGCTGATGCCACTTATCCCAGAGTTGCCTGAAAATTTTGATGCTGCGACCCTTGACTCGGAGACCGACTCCACAGTCAGCAGTGATGAGGTTGATGCTTGTGGGGAGAGCGGTGGAGAGACGCTGCTGCTGGAGAGTCAGGCTAAGATTGCAGGTTCATAAAACGCATCATAAATACTTTTTTTTTTGTCCCAGGGGAAGTTCAGATACTTCAGTTAGAATATTAAAGCAGTAATACAAAGTATGAAAATTAAAGTAAGAACTACTATGATGAAAACGTGTGGTGCCCCGTTTCATAAGATGAGGAAAAAGAGTACAAGAGGGAGGAAGAGGGGAAAAAAACAAGTACCAGATTAGGCCCCTTTCGGGGAAGGGCACAGTTTGGGATAAGGGAAAAAACACCTCAGCAACATAATAAACCATTCCAACAAAAAAAAAAGCTGAAAGACTTGTACATGTGGTGGTGGTGGTTAGGGGGAAGAGGGGTGTCATGGCACAGACACTTGGGGGTATGTGTGACTCTTGAAAAATGTCTGTCCAACTTTTTATATCATATATATCAGGGGTGTCCAAACTTTTTTCCATAAGGGCTGTTTTGCTTACTGTGAAAATTAACCAAGGGCTCTCATGGACACGTTTCTTAACAGCAAAAGTAACAAATGAGTGCTTATCTTGAAAAATATTTTATTTTGGCAGTTTCTGTAAAAAAAAATAAAACAAACAAAAAGCTGTCTCAAAGTTTAGTCAATTGTGCTAGTGTTATTATTCCAGTCCCATGAGATAAAACCAAACCTGAGAAAAATATGTTGTTTTTTATGGCAGGATCAAGATCTTGAATTTATCATGTTTGTTTACGAGACAGTTATTAACACATTCTCAACCCCAAATATTTCTGATCCTGCATTCTGAACCATTTTATGCATCAACTTTTGTCTTTTCTTCACCATTTCACAACATTACATCAGTCTTTTGTCCTCTCGTGTGTTATTTATTTACCTTTCATGAAGTGGCCAATACACAATCCAAATTTTTGTGAGATGTTACCAGATATATTTAGATTTTTTCCAAGCATCTGACAGAAACTGTAAATGTGCACAATTAGAACATGAATTATTTAAGTTACAAAATTAATACATATCAAAATGACAGCTGGGGGCCGCATGAAAATAGACGGTGGGCCACAATTGGCCCCCGGGCTTTAGTTTGGACATCCCTGAAATATATCAAATGATGTCAAATGTGGAACATAGAGTGAACTTGAATAAGGGTGAGCTTCTTAAACTTCTTGAAATGAAGTAAATGAATTAACTGAATGTTTCTTTTGCATTAAAATCATGTTGAGAAATCACCACAGCTGAAGTAGATTTATGAGTTATATAGGCATGTAACTCTTCATGACCTCCCTGTGTGTGTGTGTGTCAGAGCTGCAGGCGTCCGTTGACGGTCTTCTTGCTGAGAAGTTGAATCTGGAGCAACAAGTGGAAGATCTAACCAAAGAACAGGCCCTCCTCCAGGAGCAGGTAAAACAACGTGTTTATGTGCATTTATTCTGTAAATCTGTGTGCATGTGTCCTCAAACACTTCTCTCTCAGCTGGCTCTGGAGATGGAGGAGAAAGAGGCCATACTGAGGAGGATGAACAAACAAAGCAAGACCATGAATAAAATCAAAAGAGGTAGAAACACACAGAGTGATGGTTTAAGAGCCGCTAAATTTTGTCTGTGGTCTTTGTCTTTAAGTGTTTTCTGTACGTTCACAGTT
The DNA here is from genome assembly GCA_008086565.1 of Thalassoma bifasciatum. Classification (NCBI taxonomy): domain Eukaryota; kingdom Metazoa; phylum Chordata; class Actinopteri; order Labriformes; family Labridae; genus Thalassoma; species Thalassoma bifasciatum. Next base: position 266,642 of record RPOG01000613.1, read on the forward strand.
TCCCAGCTTGTCAGCGAGGAGTTCACAGAGATGTCTCAGAAGCTGGAGCTGGAGGAGGGCCTACGGGCGCACGCTGAAGTCTTCGCCCACCAGGTGTGAGCGCGTGGCTCCTGCATGTGGGGGTGTATGTGTGGGGGTGCATGTGTGGGGGTGTGTGTGTGTGTGTGTGTGTGTTCTCTGCCCAAAACATTTTGTCAAACCTTCACACCTATGGACACTGAGGGTGACAGGTCGTGCCACGGAAAAGGAGCGGGAGTGTCGGAGCTGACCTTCCGGCGGGTACGGGCAAGAGACGGGTGTGAGGTGGGGAGGAAGGGCTTAGACACACACACACACACACACACACACACAGTGCTGTCAGGGTGCTGCTGATGTGGCAGGACAGGAAAAGGGGTCTCCATTCTCTATTTTCACACTGATGACACTTTGGTCAAACCCGGGCTGTCTGTGTGAGGCGAGGTTTTTCACACACATATACACACACACACGCACACACATACAAAACAAAGGTGGACACAAACTCCGGAAAAAGCACCAATCCTTTCCACATACCCAAACACACACTCACACACACATGCGCGCGCACAGCACAGTTCTCCAGCCCCAGCTGCTTCCATAATGAAGGCCTTTTCTTTCAAAAAAACACCTCTCTGTCCCCTTCCCTTCCCATTTAGCCCCTCCCTCTCCCGTAATTAGTGGTCATCACAGCCGCTGAAGGAGAATAGTGGTCTTTAAACACAACCTGTCTTTGCCTGACACCTTTATGTCGCACCGAGCGTACAGCAATTGTCGCCTTTGTGCGCGGCGTCCTCCATTTACCGGACAGGCGCACAATGGGGCTCCTCGCAGGGGTCCTTACCTGTGAAAAGGACCCCCAGCCGCTCACACAATTCAGCCCCTTTTACTCTCAATTCGCGGTAAAAGACCCCCCTGCGCTGAATACCTCTTGTATGCACTACTATTTGTCTGTTTTCATGTGTTTTGAAAACACCAACCATTCACACCTCTCCTCTGTGGTGCGTGCTGGTATAATGACGACAGGCCTCAAACAGGAAACAATTTGGACTTTTTCTTTTTTTTTTTCCTCCACCGCGTGTTTGTGTGTGTGTGTGTCTTTGTCTCTTTGTGTAGTGTAGTGTGTGGCTGGGGCCGTGTGTGTTTGTGTGTATGAAATCATTGTGCTAATTGCTGTGTGAAAATTGCTCCCTGCTTAATAGGAGAGAGGAGATTAAAGCGCTGCGATTTTGGACGCAGGGAGCCGCGCGATGCGTTCGCTGGCACGGAGATCACCGAAACCTTTCGCTTGGGTTTGTTCTCACAGGGGGAAACGGGGATATGAAAACCGCTTTTTCTCACAATTCCTGTTCTGCACAAGGTGTGTCAGAGAGGTGGAGGTCATTTGTGCGTTGTAAAGATTTTCTGATGACTACAAAGACACTGATAACTCATGACTGATTTTTTTGGCTAATTCACATTTCTCAACTCAATCTTTGTTGGATTTTTTTTATTTAGCTCCAAGGATAGCCACATGTAGCTCATGAATTAGCCTTGGTGATGAATAATCTTACATCCCAACTACTCCGCTGTGATTTTTTTCCTTTTTTCTCTCAAATTTAACCAATCAGTTCCCAGGTCCGACACTCATGGACTAAAAAATAAAACAAGCTGGAGCAAAGGAACAAAAAGTTTATTCAAAACACTCAAAGATATTTTTTTCCTGTGTCTCAGCAAGCTTCAAACGTCCTTTTAAGCCAATTATCTTGTTAGCAGAATTATTCTTTGTCTCACATTAAATTCATTTCGTTTGCTTTGTTACTCTTCCTTAATAAAGCTGTGAAGTTATTCTAACAAGGCGCCCATCTTGTTGTTCGGCGCTGGAAATATTTGATTGTGACAACCTCCTGTGGAGGGAATAAACAACGAGCCACTTTGTTTCCCCCTCTAATTCAGCCTCATCGTCTTTGCTGGTGTTTCTGTTTCCTCAGAAGATGATAATCAGGAAGATGTATTTAAGATGTCACAGAGGTGAAGCTGGATTTCTTTCCCTCTCGTCAGATGTTGGTGCAGCAGAAGGAGGCCCACAGTCAGAGTGTGATGCTGATGCAGAGCCCAGAGACCGACCTGCAGCTGCAGAAGGCGCTGGAGCAAATCTCCACCATTAGCACCACCCTGACCGACATACAGCGCTGCTACCATGACCAGGTGTGTGTCTGTATCCACTGAAAGAAGCATTATTAGCATTTTGTGATACATTCTGCTGTTTCTTTAAGATAAAACAGAGTCAGAGCTCATTAGGAGGGAGCAATAACGTCCCTGAGCTCCAGGAACTGAAAACCCAGCTGGAGAGGAGCGAGGAGGGGAAGAAGGTCTTGGTAACTCAGCTGTGTGAGGCCAAAGATTCGGTCACACAGCTCCAGGAGGAAGGTAACTCTTTGTAGAAAGAATAAATCAATTTAAATCTGAGAACAGTTTGCACTGAAATTGTTGAAAGGCTTAAAAAGTGGGAGCTAACTCTGAAAAACGGACTAAAATAGAACAATGTGGTCACACTAATTAACAATCCCAAGACTCACTCAACATCCTGCGAATAGAGAAGCATACCACATGAACTAGAGAAGCACACATTCACACTGTAACCTGGGAAACTTATGCATGGCAATTTAAGTAGCCACAATGAAAACGCATGAACTGAGAAGAGCGTGGCGTCAGCGTTTCCACTGAAAACTCTGTCTCGCTATTTGCACAGCTACGGTGGCTGCAGCATTTCCAGTATAAAGGCTGTTTTAGGTCGGCTAAAATTCTGTTTACCTGTAAATGAGAGGCTGAAAAACAACAATGCCTTAGAGTTTCATCCTAAAACCCGTAAGTGTGTTGAGAATAATACTATTTGTATTTCTAAGTAGAAAAGTGTATCACCATGTTTGTAGAAAGGCATAACATCCAAAAACTTAATCTTTGCCTCTCTTTCCAGTGGATTTTGGTTATTATTGATCGTTTTTGATGTGGGATGAATCATTTCACCCCTTTTTTCTAAATTTCCACCACTCTATGCTTCTCTGTCTGTTTTCAGTGAAACATTTACAAGATAAGTTGGACAAAAAGGATCAGACAGATGAACCAGCAGTAGAATCAATTCCTGCTCCTGCTCCACCCCCACCTCCACCTCCTCCGCCACCCCCTCCTCCACCTCCTACAACCGTCACCAAGTATGTTTCACTGAAACCAGAGCTTCCTGTACGATGAAAACAGGAGTTAATTGTTTCCTTTTGTTACAAACAAAGTTTCAAGAGGCATTTCTCTGTTTTTATCTTTCTGTTTAAGTACACTTGACTTCCTAAGAAGCAGAAGGAAAGACGCAGCCATTAAAAGTGATTCAAACAGTGAGTCTTACACTGTTAATTCACATTTAGCAGACGGTAATTGTAGTGATAGTGAGTTCAGAGCTGCAATGGCAGTTTGGAAAAGGTTCAAGACTTTTATCTGTTTCCAATCCTGAAGAACAGGCTCCTTCGGTGGACATGAAGGCGAAAGCAGTGGATGAAATGATGGAGAGAATAAAGAAAGGAATCATCCTGAGGCCCATCAAGAAAGCACAGGTGGACCAACTCATTAACTCGTCTTTTATTGATCAGTTTTGAGTTGAAACAGCATTTTTGGCATCTTAATGTAGAATTTGTGCAGATTAATTAACACAACTGAAAACTAACATTTACTGTATGCTTACAGGAAGACGACAGCTCGTGGAAGGTCAGTTTCTCCACCCCCATTTTATTCCCTTTTCTTGTATTATAGAATAATAGAGACAGTCACATAATCTTTTTAACAATGTCACAAATCTACTTGAAGGACCAGAGGGCTGAAAACAGAAAATCGGCTATTCTCGAGCTCAGGGGAATGCTGGTATTGTACTTAAAACTCTCATTCTTGCCTCCAAGGCCAAACACTTGTGCAATAAATGGCAACTTAAATGAGGTTTGGAGAAGTTCAGAAAATGTGATTTGAAACATCTTTTCCATGTCAGGACAACATAAAACGTCAGCCCCAGCGCAGACTGCCGTCCAGGAGGGGAGAAGGTCGACATGTTGGGGAGGCGGAGCTCCTGCAGGTGCTCCAGAGGAGGAGGAGGGCGATAGGAGAGGACAAGGACCCAACCTTGACACAAACACAGGGTACGAAGAAAAAAGGTTAAATGTGATACATTCACTAAGAAACACTGCTTTTATTTTCCAAACCAGTGACAGCAAGCGGCACAGACAATTTTCTCAACACTTCAGCAACAAAAAATCCTGTTTGGCAATTTTTCATAGCTGCAGTTACAAGATTAACAGTTTTATGTAAATTAATCTTGTATAGTCTTGCACAGCCTTTTTTAATCGTGAATCTTTAAGGGTTGAATATAAACTAAGCTGGATTTGTAAGACTCTTTCACCACTACGAGGTCAAAACTGTTAAAAAAAGACTGAAATGTGAGAGACCTTCAAAGCTATTAACATAAATTGGATGTTAAAAATCATGTAGCCTCTAGGGAGTCAGCCATTGGTTTTTCAACACCATAGGTTTGGCATTTTGGCCTTTTTCATCATCCACAAATGACTGTTTTTGCACACAAGAGCAGAAACAAAAGAAAACCTCAAGAGTCTCAGAAACGGTGAAGCAATGCCAGGCAGGCACCTGTTGGCGTACAACCACCGCTCCAACCAAACCAGCACGAGCTTTTTCAAAACTTCAGCCTTGGTGACGTTTGAAAAGATGAATGTTGAACAATTAAGTTTCACTGTGAAAGCTTCATGAAAGAGGAAAAATAAGCTTCTGCACTGCAAAAACGGAAATCTAAGCAAGTCATTATGTCTTATTTGTTTTAAAAATTGTCTTATTGTTCTTAATTTGAGCCACATTCACCAGACCAGGTCATAAAAACGTCTTATTTCAAGTTTTGTAAAGACAAAAATGAGGTGTAAATTGCTTGTAACAAGTCAAAAAAAATCTGCCAATGGGATAAGACGAATTCGCCCGGGAAGTTTCTTGAAATTAGAAAGATGTCTTAAAATAAGAATCTTTGATCTTATCCCATTGGCAGATTTTTTTTGACTTGTTACAAGCAATTGATGCCTCAAACTTGAAATGAGACACTTTTATGACATTGTCTAGTAAATGTGGCTCAAATCAAGAATAGTAAGACAAATTTTACTCAAAATAAGACATAATGACTTGCTTAGATTTCAGTTTTTGCAGTGTGAGATCACAGGCTTGGTTTTTGACATTTTGATTTCTCCCGTGGAACTGGATTTTTTTGTGTTAGTCCAGACATAAAGACTTGAATATCTGGAGGTGGTGTCTGTGACATCATCCATTTATTAATGACAGAGTTTTGAAGCGCATTATTGGTGGTGGCAATATTGGAAGTATTGAATTCAACTAAGCTTTATTTGAGTTTTAATGATGTAAAGAAACAGACTTTTGCCTCTTCACCGACAACTACGGAGTATCCTACATTCAATCAAGTCAGGAACGCCCTTTTATGGGAAAAACGTGCAAGTATACTAGTTTTATAAATAAGCTATGAAAAAATTCTACTCTTCAGACAGTATGCTGTCAAAGAAAGGAGCATGTCAGACCCAAAACTTTTGTCAAACCAGGCTGTAAATACCTATTTCGGCCTGGTGTGTACATGGTTTCAAGCTAGCATCAAGTGGTCACTATGGAATATTAGTATAAGCATATATTATTAATATTGAGTACTGTATTGCATTTTCTGTTTCTGTTAAGTTTCGTGAATCCATAAAACTCATTGAATGATGTATTTTCTTGAATTTATGCAGTTTGACACTAGGAATTATCTGCTTATCAATGAATTGCTCGACTTTTAACTCTGTAATATCTCGTTCAGACCCCCCATCAGGTCTGCAGAGTGCCCCAGCAGCCGATCAAGTTCCCTGGGCAGGTGACATCGGCAGCGCCCCCGTGCCACGGAGGCTGAGACAGAACCGAGAGAAGAGAGACTCGCGCATCAGAGCCTCAGCGCTGATAGTCAGCCAAGAGGAGTGAGGAGGAAATACAAACTTTAGCACCACCAGAGGAATTTGATTATGAAAGTTTAACCTGCAAAATTTGAAGTGTTTTGTTTAGTTTCACTTTCATTTTGACTTCACAGGAAATTAATGTTTTGAAGTGTTAAAGAAGCACGTTTGCTTTCGAAAGTCACACAATAAAACAATGGTTGATTTTTATTTTCATTGACAAGTTAAAAGCTTTGATCCAGAAAAAGTCCAAATGAAAACGTGTCAAAAGAGCAGTTTCTGGTCTTGAAGCAGAAGATAAGAGGGGTATACTTCAAACTCAGGTGGGACACTTTTTTCTTTTCTCCAGACTCCATTAAAGCCAGCTCCGCTTCAGATGGTCAGAACTTGTTGCATGTGAAGTGAATTGAAATCCAGCCAGCCGTGTTTAACCTCCAACATCGTTCTATTTCGAATGGCTGGGTTAGAGATGATCTAAGTGCAAGTTACAGGATTTTTTATGCTACAGAATATAGATGAAAAAAAAGAAAACCACTTAGGTTATATGAGTACCCTCGCCCACTTCTCTCCTGAGGTGTCTCCCTCTTAAAGCTCGACCCAGCAGAAAGACGGAGGCGGCCATTTTTTTCCTGCACATTAAAACCTCACACCTGAGGCCCAGAGGTGTTGTTGAGATAAGAGCCTCAGGTGATCTGCGCCTGTCCTCCCGACTGAAAGTATCTTTAAATGCGGCAGGTTGCCTTTTGTTGTCTCACCTCCACAGAGAAACTGTAAATCTGCATGCATGGTTGACTCCACGAACCACACCCTCACACCACGCCATGCATCCACCTGAATATCTGCCTTTGTTAAAAGCATTTGAAAAGGGGATGAGATTACTCTCACCTTTGACTCTGACGTGATTTTAGTTTCTTCACACTGTTTCACATTATATATTTACTTTATTTAGCTCTCTTTACTTAAAGGTCCAGGCCTTTTCACTTTCTAGCATACATATTTTATTGCTTCCCCTCTCAATCTCAGAAGGTGTTAGCTTTTGGCTTGCACTAATGTATTCTGCCCTCAACGTCATTGCATCAAAGCACATGAGAGCCGGTGTGTCAGAAAAATCATATCAGAGACAGCAGGGCCTGAAACTGACACTAATTTCAAGACAAAAGGCAAAAAAATCAACATTAACAACTCCTGTTAACAAGCTGCTAACACACCTGTGACCTTGGTAGACCCTGGATGGATTATTAGACACAAATACACAAGCTGAGGAGCATTTATAATATGGAAAACATGAAAGCCATAACAAACCATGTGCTGTTAGATTTACAAATGCTGGCAAATGTTGAGAAATATTAACTTTTTTCGAAACATGTAACTAACCATGTTGAAAAATTTTAAAATATCCTCAAAAAACAGATTTGAAACCGGATGAAATTGATCAAGCATTCCTTTTTTGGTGTTTTAACATGACCCAGCACGTTGTTTCCTTCCACAAATGTATTTGCAGAAGTCCAGTGTAAAACATCAACGACAAAAGCATGACGTTACAATTCAAACCGGGGTTGATCACATGGCTTCCTGTGTTTGATATGTCATCACATTTTTAAAGGGTACAATCAATTAGCTTTGTACGTGTTGCATCCTTCAAACAAGGATGCCACATGTAAATAAAACTATGTAAAAGAAATCAAGTACAACCATGTTATTTTGCATTTTTTGATGTTTTATTGCACTTCATAGCATTTTATCAAAGGGACTGTGTGGGCTAAAGCGATCTTGAAAAAGTCTCATAAATCTTCATATATGCCTGATTGTAATCCACAATTCAAAATGAGGTCATCATCCTGAAATAGGTGATTTCTAAATGTAAATTCCTAGCTTCCTGACCAGGTCGGACTGGACCGCATGGATTTACAGCAAGTTAAAGTCTCTGTAACAACACTGTGTGGACTGATGAAGTTCGACAGTACGAAGAGAAATCTGTTTTTCTGTGTTGGAAACTATATCTGTGATTTATTTTGTTATTGTAGTGGAAGCAGGAGTTGAAATGTCTGACAGAAAAGGGACAGACGAGCAGAAGGAAGCTTAACAGAAGAGAGATAGAGCACAAGCTAAAGGCTAAAATACAGACTATGCTATTTGTGAAAATGTTCATTCCAATCCACATGCAGCAGTTATACTCCAGCAAACTGTCAAACATGAGAGTCTCTTAATAAAATGAAGAGCCAGGTCACATTTGCTCTGCTTGGTAGATGAGCACTAGTGGGACACAACCAGGATTCACTAATGTTTCATAATACTTACACGTCTTCGAGCACTGGGCTGTGAGCAGCACTAAATGGCTTCAAAACTACAGTACAAACTTACAAACTCTGCTGTCACGTTTTAAACAATGTCGTTACGCAACTGCTGACTATTTGACTATTGGTCTCCAAATTTTGACTTTTTATCCTGAATTTTGACTTTGAACTCAAAATTAGATTTTTTAAGCTCATGATGTCAACTTTTGCCCCATAATTTTGACTATTTACCTCAAATTTTTGACTTCTACAATTAATGTGATTTTTCAGCTCAAAACTTTGACTTATTTCTCATATTCGAAGGGTTTTTTGGTTTTATCTTGTGTCGACAGTAGGTGACAACGGATAAAAATAACATCATTTCATGTAGTAGGTTATATATGTGCGGGCATGTATCTGTATATGGGTGTATATGTATGTATGCATATGTATATGTATGTATATATATATGTGTATATGTGTGTATGTATGTGTATATGCATGTATGTATATTGTGGTGTATATGGTTATTTACCATAGAGAGAGATATAGATATAAGGTTGGCCAAGTAGACCGCTATTAATTAAAACTGGAGAAGGGGGGAATTAATAAGTTTTTCATCCTTCCACGCCTTTTTTGAAAATGTGAAAGAAGGTAATCAAGTGATTTAAAGTTGGTTTTGTTTTGTTTTGCGTTAATTGCAAAGATTTTTTTTTCTTAATCTTTTTTGTTGTTGCTTCCTCGTCTTCTTCTGATTCAACACGGAATTGCAAAGTTTCTCTGTTTTAACTCTGTATGCCTCGTGTAATTCTTTTACATTTTTCAAAATAAACATTTTCATTCAATTTCATTCATGTTCATTCATATCTCATCGTCAGTAAATTCATTATATATCATCATCTTTATAACAGGGGTGGCAAGTTTTGGTTTTAAAAGGAACCCTGGCTACCACAACATCATTTTCCTAAATGATCAGTGTTTTTACCAGCTTCATAAGAACGATAATAAAATCTCTCAAAATATCTTAGTTTGTATAAAATTTGAAAAAATATTTTCACCTGCAGGCCACCATTGTTGTTTACGCTGCAATAACGTCTGGGTAGTGACGTCATATGGTTGCACCGGGCTCGATCTCATACAGGATCATATAAGTCCTGGAGCGGACTTCAGTGGTTCCCGAGGAAGTTTTGTGGGTTTGTGTTGGAAAATCGTCGGCACAGCATTTGGCTTTAGTCTCCGTTTATAATGACCCACTCCTGTCAGCTCTTTCATCAGCATGGGCCGGCTAAATGCAGCAAATGCTTCTGGGGAGAAGTGGCCAGAACATAGCTGCGGGTCCATCGGAAGTTGTTTACGCCCACAAGCGATTTTCCCACAACTTCCTTCTTTTCTTGTCTTTTGGGAAGCTGTGCAGACTAACATCAGTCTCCTTGTTTCCTTTGGACTGAAAAGTGCACCCAAAAGCAGCCACATTTGGCATTATTATGTTTTTTTCCCTCCTGAAACCTAGTGACTTGTGGTGACTAGTAGTGAGTAAACGGCGAAATCCAGATGCTCAGCACCAAGCAACCAATCTACGTCATCAACCCAGAATGCAGTAAAACAATGGCTGCGCCCGAAGGATAGAAACTGTGTATTAAACTGTTTTTTTGTTTTTTTTTTTAAGAAAAACCAATTCGTTATGTCTTTTCACAACAAATTCTAGTTTGAGACAAACATTGAGCCCCCACAGTTAATCCAGTGTTGTCCAAACTTTGTTGATAAAAACTAACAGGAGCATTAAATCCTCTGAGAACAGCTGAGTTTCTGGCTGAAAGGCTTGTCAGTTTGTCCTCTCACCAGGGAAGGCGCTGTAACTAAACCAAACCCCAGTTTTTTTCCTGCTGCTTCTCTTTTTTTCTCTTCTCTGTTTTTGTGACAAACTGGAGGAACTTTGACCGCGCTGCTAGTTAGCATCCTGCTAGCTCCTTCCCTCCCGGACATTTTTGTTTTTTCACACTTTTGCGCGTTGTTTTCATATGCAGAGAGATGTGGTTTATTTATTTACTCAGCTGGCTGTCGTTGGTGATCCAGATTTCTTTCGTCACTTTAGCAATAGGTAAGAACACGATGGAAATTCCTGCAGATGCTAACGTAGCTGTTAGCAAGAAACTGCCTGCTAATGCTAGCGGACCATTGAAACAGGCATTTATTTACAAATGTAGCGAAATAAAACCACTTAGTTTAACTATCATATGATTCAGTAATTCTTCTGGCAGTTATTTTACTTCAAAAACCCCAAATAATACTCTATTTCAAAGCGTAATGCTAACTAGCACAACAGCTAGTTCTTCCTTCAAACATGTACAAATAATATTATCTACAATATTATTTGCTGTTGAATGTGTTTTTTATGACAAATTCTGCCAAAGAAGTAAGTGAAATATGTGCATCTGATTATTTTTGATCGTATAACATAACAACAACATGGTTACATTTAGTTAGCAATAAGCTGGCTAGCTTTATTGAGTTGTTTGTTGTTTATTGGTTTATAATCAATAAGACAATGAATCAGCAAATACACCGAGTGTGTAAAAATTATCTTAAGGGAATCCAACAGCATTTACAGTATTTGCAGTTTGCTCATAACCTGATGTGAAGAAGCTGCTGTCACTATAAATGTGACTATTATATCTCTGAGGCGTTTGGTTTGTTTATATTGGAAAACACAGGTGTTTAAACTACAGGCTCACCTGCAGTGTTGATTTAACACGTGTTAAGTTTGTTCCAACAGAAAATGTGAATCACGTAAATAACCGTCTCGGGGGGGGGGGGAGAGGAAGGAGGGAGGGAGGTGCAACTGACTATCTGTAGTCGGACGTAGGTGCAGCTGTCAGGTGTGGCCTCTGACTGACAGGTTACTTTCAGTCTCACTGCAGGCAAATACTTCAGAAGTTCAGTTTCACTGTTAATCTTGCAAAACAGCTTTTTTTCCCCCGTATTCTTTTCCTGTCACGCAGTAGAAAGGATTTAAACTGATAAATGCTTAACCACAAGCAACACAAGATCATTGCTGGAGCTTCTTCTCAATAACGTCACCAGTTGTGTGATTAAGTAAACTTTTCTAGGAAAGGCAAACATAAGACACATAGCATTCAGCACCTACCAGGCCTCTTAGAGATTCTGCACAAATACCCAAAGATACTCAAAGACAACAAAGTAGTTTTATAAACCATACATTTATTTAAACTATTCCTTTTCTGTTTTAGGTGAACACATTTTTATTACATTAACATGTAATACTGCACAACATGCTTAGCTAAAGAGAAAATTCTTTTGCTTAACAATATATTTCTAATTTGCAAAACTATAAATAATGCCAATTTAACTAGTTGAACATGTGTCATACATTCCTGTTTTTTTTGTTTGACTAATGTGAAGAAATGGCTCAGAACTCAATAATGAAGTGACAGGCGCTATGACGGCTGTCAAAGAAGATGTTTCGTAAAGGGCAATTAAAGAATTTTGAAGACAGACAGAAAGATCACTTGTCATCTAAATGTCACCAAGAGAGAGTAAACTACACATTGGAGAGATATTTTAATAATTTTATTGTTGATAAAAAACCTCAATTACAAACCAAAGTTCAGGCGTCCTAGTGCAAACATGATAAACCAAATCTCCACTGTAGTTCAGGTTTTTGTCTAAGGATGTGAGGAAAATATAACAACTTATTGGAGCTATAGTATTTAAACTGTTATGCATTTCAGTGGATGTCCTGGTAGAGAATGTCCCAGTTTACGCACTGTGATTGGCTCATTATGTTTGAGGGCGGGACTTAGCCATGGGTCAGTTATGCAAATGGGTCGATGACATAATCAACAACTTCTAGGGCACTATTTTCCCTTTTTTGTTTTATTTCTCTTCCTCATCATTACCAAAGAGTGAAATATTCTTGATCACAACATGACTGATTACTTGCCATTTTTCCCATTCAGGTGTTGTAAATCCAGCAGGCAGAAATAATTCAGACTCTCTTTTTCTAATATTTTGTAATGATCCGTCTAGTGCTGACAGAAAACACAGTTTAGGGTTAGCCCGCCTCCTGATGTCAAAAGAGCGAGGCTGTCCTCTTTCACTCTTTCTCCTCTTCCTTTCTTTTGACTCTGTCTTTTATTCAGAACAGATTGGCTTTGCCAGATGACGCTCTCAGACTCTGCTCTGTGAACCCTCACAGTTTTCAGTAAATGTTTTGACTGGTTGGTCTTTTCAGGCTGTTGGCCTTTGTTCCTCATGAGCTCGATACCTTTGGGTCATGTCTGGATTTTGATGTTTTTTAAAAGTTACCAGACCATACAGATATTATTTGGCTGTGGTGTTTTCATTTGCTTTGCCATGTCGTTGTTGACTCCATAATCCTGACGTCACCATGTTTTCTTTGTCTCCACTCAGCTGCTGGCCTGTACTATTTGGCAGAACTAATAGAAGAATACACAGTAGCCACCAGTCGAATAATAAAGTACATGATACTGGTGAGTACACAGATGTTGTCGTCCTTTCTCTGTAAGGGTAAACGTCACTCTGTGTTGTTAATAACGCTGGTTTCCACTCTCCAGTTCTCCACAGGTGTGCTGGCGTGTCTCTATGTTTTTGAAGGATTCCCCGTCTTTATGGTGGGAGTCGGCCTCTTCACCAACCTGGTGTACTTCGGCCTCCTGCAGACGTTCCCGTACATTCTGCTCAGCTCCCCAAACTTCATCCTCTCCTGTGGTACGAGCCCAGACACTCAGACGTTAATTTCCTGCCGTCTGCTCCTGTTTTCATTCCCTTAACTCTGTTTCTCCTCCGTCTTCTCTCTGCAGTGTTAGTGGTGGTGAACCATTATATGGCCTTCCAATACTTTGCACAAGAGTACTATCCATTCTCAGAGGTAACTTCACAGCTTATTTTCCCACAGCTGTGTGAAACATTTCTCATAAATGAGTAAGTTTAAAACCATAACTTGTTTTATCGTCATCAAGGTGTTAGCATACTTCACCATCTGCCTGTGGGTGATTCCCTTCGCCTTCTTCGTGTCACTGTCAGCGGGAGAAAATGTGCTCCCGTCCACCATGCAACAAGGAGGTGAGCTCTTCTTTTTCTAGTTCAGCACAGAACACAGAGCCTCTCAGGTGATAAGGGCATCAAAATACAAAAAAATACAAAAAGGGGTTTTTGTGCTCAGAGATATTACTGCTCATGAGAAAGTTTTTCATGTGTTCGAGATAGCTTACAGCGTTCATTTTTGTGAAACCAACCAGTGCCTTACCTATCTTAACAATTCAAAATAATAATAGAGAAGTTGGATGAGCTTTATTTCAACACTGGACTCTTTAAGAGCAACATTACAGCTGTGTTTTCTCAAAAGGTCACCTAAAAGAACTTTTGACAACTTGCAGTGTGTTTCAGTTTTGACCATGTGATTACTTTCATTTCATAACAGTTTCACAAGTACAGGTTGTTGTACACAAAATACAACATAAATGTATTATATGTCAGAAGAAAAGACACTTATACGTCATACTTTCTTGTTCTCAAGATATATTTTTGCACACCCATGAGAGAATTTCCCCCTGAACATGCACGAAGAAAAGACTTTTTTTTCATGAATACAAAGCACCTCACTTTTTTTTAAAGACTTGTACACAAGCCTCAAACCAGGACTTAAAATGAGGTCGTCAGTGCCATAATTGGTTACCGTAAAGTGCTATGTCTCAGTATTAGATATTGGTTTCAAAGCCTTGGGGGGTTTTTGGTCCTTGGAGGCAACTGTTGAAGGGTGTTGACAAGATTTTATTGATACAAAAGCTCTTATCAATTCCTCCTGTGAATTTTTGTGTACAAAAAGGAGGCTTTACATTGTCTTTTCTGTGTCCAAATTTTATTGAGTTTGTTGGTAAATTAAAATGAAATTGGTAAATGAATCTGGTTTCCCAGGATGTAAACAAATAGAAACCCTTTCGGTTTGATACTTGATACTGTCATTATGTGAACAGCCCCTAAATGAAAACTTCAAATTTACCTTGGTTTCATAAGCTCGATGCATTCATGGAGCACAGAGCTCTAATTTTTTTAAAGTTTGGACCTCTCACAAAGAACATGAAACATTTTTCCATGTTCTCATATTTTTTTAATACTTTTGCTTCCTGTTACAGCTCACAGAATAAGTGTTGAGATAATGAGACGGCTAAAACAGTTTCCTTCTTCCTCTCTAGATGATGTGGTGTCAAATTACTTCACCAAGGGCAAAAGGGGGAAGAGGTCCGGGATCCTTCTCGTGTTCTCGTTCCTCAAGGAGGCGGTGCTGCCCAGCCGACAGAAAATGTACTGAGGGATGCAGCCTCTGAGTTTGGATCTGAGTGTGTGAGAGTGTATGTGTGTGTGTGTGTGTGTGTATTTGTGTGTGTACGTCCATGGGAAGCAGGAAGGACTGTGAAACAAAATTTGTATCTGGATGGGACTAAAACAAAGCAGTGGCCAAAAACGTGAAGAAGAGGACGGACCAATGAACAGGACAGAGCTTCGTGCTGGACGAGTTTACAAAGGCCACGTTCGACTCTCCTCGTCCATGTGTGTGTGTGTGTGTGCGCGCGTGTGTGTATGCGTGTGTACTGACTGCCAACAACACCTACTGGAGACTTCACCGACGGATTTTCTCTGTAGCTCGAAGCTTCCACGTTTTTTAAGCTTTGGTATGAAAATTCGTGTGCGCAGGGTCCGACGTTTACGGAGGCTTGTGAAGTTTCGCTTACGCGGATAAATCGTCACTTTGTTCTCGAGATTCATCTGCTATTGGTTGTGTTTTTGTAGGTCTCACTCTTCTACTTTAGACACATAAAAGTAGACAAACGTTGAGTAGTGAAGACTTTCTCCTTCTGCCTCATTTCATCAGATACAGAAAAGTTTTCCTGCTTCATAAAAACACTTTATATCATTTGGATCATTTACAGAATGGCACTTTTAATTTCCCTTTTGATGTTTCTTTGTCTTAAGTCTACGCACTCATTAGCAGGAGTGCTATCGTCTGTAACACGCCTGTCTACTTTTTGACTGTTTTAAAGAAAATGCGGGAGAAAAGAAAGTGTTTTTTTTTTTTTTTTAACTTAGATTGTTGATTTAACCCAACATCAAAGATAGCATCAAAGAGAAAAAACTTCTTTGAAGATGAAACCTGTGCTATGACCCCTGAAAGCTTGCAGGTGTCAGGGACAAAAGCTGCTCCAAGTGGTTGGATAAAAGACGTCCTTCTACTGATAAAGCCGAAATTCTTTTTACCAATTACTGAGAGCGATTCGTTTTA